>SRMA01027339.1:1274076-1630237 GCA_007224835.1 Danionella cerebrum
GTAAAACACATTGTTTCGTGTTGGATTTAATGACATAGGTCTGAATAAGTTACGGTAAATCAAAAATGCTTTTTAAGGGAAATATGTACACTAATAACAACATACGATTCACAATATGACGCATGTTTATATGTCTAAACATTTACAAACGACCAGAAGTTGTGCATTTGCTGATCCTTCAGAAACATTTGGAGATCTTTTCCGGTTTTAATAACTAGTTGATTTCTGTTTTATTTCGTTTAAATAGGACTTTTTAAGCTACTGAGAGATGTACCCCAGCATGATTTAATCTGTTCCGAAAGAAATGTCTCCGAATTCTTGTCGTTTTTCAAGGAGGAGCCCAGAGCCCAATCAGACAAGGCCAGATGATGAAGAAAAGAAGACTGGAAACCTGACGCGTCTTATACTTTTTATGTTGAGTTTTAGCGATGTGCGAGTGTGGAAAACGATGTTTCGAAGTCTCTAAAACGAGACTGTTTTTTTTTTGTTTTTTTACAAAATAAAAGTTTTTGTTTAATGTGCTGTGAGAAATGTTCTCCATGATTTCATTGTTTCTCTCGTTAGGAATCTTGATTCCTGCTCAGAACTCTTTCAGGGTACTTTAAGGCTAAACTTGGCCATAACTTTTTCTCTGTTTCATCCAACTGAAAGATATATAAATAAATAAACACTTTTTTTTATCCGTTTTTAATTTTTTGGGGGGAATGGACAGGACTGGGGTGGGATGGGACAAACGACGCTCGGAATTTGAACCTGCGCAACATACGTGTCTCGCGCTTTACCCACTACACCACGCCGCAAGACGATTTTAAGAAAATGCTTTGAAATAAATTTGAAAAAAACTCAAACATGAATATTTTCCATTTTATTTATGCATGAAGCTTTTTATTTACCTCAGCTCTAATTAAAATTTAAGACTTTTTTTACAGTTTAATTGCCAAGATCTTATATGAAGTCACTGATTTCAGAAAAAAAGTACAGCTGCAAGCAGCGATCAAAGGGCTCTGCACCTCATGTGGCCACTGCGGTCAATCCTTATTTAAAAGATGTATTCAAGTGAGAATTGTTACAATAATTAAATAATGAAACCTGCTATATGGTGTATTTACCCCCAGGTGGCGCTGCAATTTAGTCTAAATATTTTTTTCTGTTATTATTTTGCCCACTATTCTTGTCTTATGTTAAAATCCAACATTTACCAATGTTACATTTACTATTTTCTGTGGCCTCCTGGTGGCGCTCTAAGAGTGTACGCTGTAGATGTGGTCGTAACATAGTTGTTAAATTTGGAATCAATCTCTTATTGTAAAACAGAGTTAACAATTTCCTGTTTATGGTGAATTTCGGCAGCCGTTGTATGCGCATAATTTAAAGAAGTCAAACCCTTCGCAATTTAACAAACCACATGCCTTTATATATTATTGATGGAGCTTGGGGGTGAACAGAAAAAAACCCAGGTGTTTATTGAAGTAACACAAACAAAAGTAACTATTTTTAGACATTTTAGCGAAACTTCCTTTCACTTTTTTGGGACACAATCCATGTTACTGATATTTAAGTCTTTGTGTCCTACACGTGTGCCAAATTTTGTTCACATTACAACAAACTCACAGTGCAACTTAAGCGAACACGCAATAGGTGGCGATATAGAGCCGTTTGCCACTTTTCGAACCACAATCAAAAGTTAATTTTCAAGAGTTCTGACACGTTTGTGAAATTTGGTGACTTCGAGCACGTTTGAACCAAAAAAAAAAGTATTTTATTGTTTGTGTCCCATTAGCTTGCATTCTATTTTTTGATGGCAGTGCCGTGTATTCTTAATGGGAAGAGGTTTTCACGATTAATCACAATTTCGAACCAATAAGCCCTGATTTAAAGAGCAGCATGGCACAGAGTGTGTGCTTGTGAATTTGAACAATGCACAAGGCTTAAGATTACCCCACTGTTATGATTTTGAAAGGTTCCTTTTGTGGTTTCGAGAGCTAGATTTTTCCCCATACAAAGCCACATCTTTGCTTAAAGCATTATACGAATATTTTGAATGCTGAAAAGAAACCTCAGCAACTGACATCATCATACCGGTGATGGTGCTCCTTGTGGTCGGAGGCAGGTGGTCAGATGTTATTCATGAACTTGTTGCATCTCAGTGTTATCAGCAGACTCAAGAACTTCATCTCAGACTCAAGAGTTCATCTCAGATCCAGGAGTGGAACCCCACCAGTGACAGACGATGATCACGGCCCTCGCGTTTACAAGATGTGAGGGATACTAGGGTTTCCAGACAAACCATTCGCCACAGACTCCTCCGCTCTGGCTTGATGCCAGGTGACTACCATCCTGTTCAGTGATGGAGGCCGTGTTGTTGCTGGAGAAGGCGAGGGGTCAGGATTCCAATGAGACTTTTCCACTGCATTCTGTATGAATGAAAAACGTTTTCTTGGAACAAGATAAAAAAACCAACGAATCAAGCAAATTGGACGTGGCAAGATTTCTTAAAAATAGAAAAGAACTCTCAAAGCAACTGGTTTAGAAAGTAAAACTGCCTTGAACTTGGGTCCCACTTTCAGTGTCGAGCGCACTCTCCACCACTCCATGGTCCTCCAATGAGAGTTGAATTCTTGGAAAAACAACTTAAGAATAATTGAGCTTAGTTCCAAGAAATGTGGCACAGTCACAAAATTACATTTTATAGCTTAAAATTAAACTTTTTTTATAAGCACCAAATAATCTTTTTTAAATATTTAAACTTTTTTTTTTAAGTAAAACACCATGAAAACAATCACATTTGTGCTTAAGGCTAGTCTTTAAAATAATCTTACAACTAGAAAAACCTGCTTAACCGTTTGAAACCGATTTCTCTATTTAAACGTAAAGTAAATTAACAAATCGAGAGAAACACAAGAAATATCTCTTGTTTTAAATTTCTTTTTCATGAGCATTATTATTAAGTCAGATTTTTTTCTCCATTTAAGCATTTTTTTTTCGTGTTCTGAGTCGGGTGTTTTTATCATAGCTCAACATTAATTTCTTAAAACCAGACAGATGTTAAGTTGAAATTTCTTAAGATTCTAGTTTTAAGTTTAGCAGCAAAATCAAAAGCTTCTAGAAGGTTTCCGAATTCAAGCAGATAAATGATGAAAAAAAGCATTTTTGTCCAAATTAAGTAATTTCAGGTAATCTTTTCTTAAAATAAGCTAAAAAAAATCTCCATGCTTGGTCTTAAAAAAAGAAATTCAAGCTTTGCTTAGACTTGTTGATTGGTCAGAAATAATGTCACAACATACAGCATTAGTGGTTAATGAGGTACACATGGCAAGCGGTTTTAACATTCAATAATCTTAAAGTACTCGTCTCAACGGAAATGTCCAAATGTGATGGTGGTTAGTCATCACATGGATTTGTGATCCATTATTTGGCATTAAATTTGCTTCATTTTATAACTAAGCAAAGTTTACTAGATACTAATATTACTTAAAATATTGATAATACATTTTTCTGCGCCCAAGTGAAAAAACAACTTCTGAATTAGAATTTTCTTTGCAAAGTTTCATGCGAAAATGTGCCTCGATCAAAAACCAAACAGACCACACATCGGACCGAACGAGTTTCGCGTTGCCACATCAGACCCGTTTTTCTCCAGAACGACGTCAAATGAAAGCTGGCTCCTTTTGTTGCTGCAAGTAGGACGTTTAAAGAACCACTTGGTGGCACTCATTCCACATTTTCATAGTGACTGAACAGGAAAGAAATAGTGCGCAACAAATCCTTTCTCCATTTTTTTTTCAAACAGCGTCCTGTGATCAGCAACCAACATCCAGGATTTCTTCTCTTTCGTCTTCTTTTCTGTTTCCCTGTGTGGTACCACAAATGCCATCTTCAGGCAGGGAGTGGCATTGCATCAATTTTTCCTCGACCCAGACGGTGGAGTATGCGTGAAACCTCTGAATCACTAAAACTAATCATTAACAACAAAACCAGTAATGGTATGAGGAAAAAGTTCAAAACGTTTTATTAAACTTTAGAATATATATATATATTTATATACATTTACCTTTGTACAAGACAGAAAGACAAAAATCTAAAGAAATCACCAAAAACACCCTGGATGAAAAGATCACATCTGCAGCAGCATTTTCAGACCCCGCAAAGGTAATGTTGTAAAGGAGCTCAAGTGAGATATACATGCCGACGGGAGTGAGGGGCGAGTGGTTTTTCCACCAGTGTATCAAAAGTAAAAGAAAGAAACAAAAAAAAAAAACCTCCCGAATGCGTCGCACTTTTAATGGCCACATATTCTGCATTGCAGTAACGTTTACCTTCTCTAGAGAAGTCAAGCTCATCGTTTCCACTTTCGAAAACGATTGGCACTCAATTTGTGATATAAACATTACTTGGGGGAGTAAAAGAAAAGAAGTGTAGCTGTACAGAGTTGAAGTTTAATACTGATGCTGCAACCAAAGAATCCTGCTGTTTAAGGCGAGCGTCATTGAAAGGATGAGGGAAAAATGCTAACATGCTAATCACCCGTTCCAAATAAACATACGGCTATCTGTGATGGTGACCGTAAAGAGATTACACACGGTTATCGTAAGCTCATAATAAACGTGAACAATGCTAGGTGATATAATCGCTGTAAACTCCATTCTTCCACATTCATTTCCAAACATTCCTACCTTCTTTATCTTTCTTAACCCTAGCCCTCCATCCGCACCTGACAGGGGACTCGTCTCCTCTTTCAATCCATCTGTTCATCCAGTTCTGTGAGGAAAACCATCACTGTACTTCACAAATCACTCACAATAAGGACGGTATATGTGCTATAAGGCTACATTGCGGATGTTTAAGACAAACCAGTTTAACCCAATCTGTGCCTTTTTGTCGCATTCTGTGTTAAATATCAGGCTTGGTCAGATAACGATAACCTGAGTCACAATAAATACACCTGAAAGTCCTGTAAACGATCGGATAAGGGTGTCCAGGCTCCTGTCGTGACCTCAGCTGGCCTGAGTGGTGCGCAAATTGGTAGAACCACACCCATTTCCAGACTGGTGAGCTCCCGGGGGCAGGAGGAACCCTTGCTGCATTCCAGTGGGAGGTGCGGTGGATGAAAGTGGCCCAACCTGACCCCACTGGGGTACATTGTAGGAGGGGCTGGTGAAGCCAAACTGCTGGCTATTCACCCCCAGGGACCCCTTCCGTCCAGCTGACGGGATCATGGAGGCTGGATTGTGAGTGGAACTAGTCTGACCAGGTAAAGAGTATTTACGCGGCATCTGTGGAAGAAGAGAGGGAACAGGTTGATGACCACAAACATAACCGAGTTGTGAATCAATTTACACAAGTCAAACTGAACCACGATGTAAAGTGAGTCAAAGTAACCTGATTTGAGTTGTGAATCAAAGTGAACTAAACCTGAATGATTCACGAGTCAAACTGAACCCAGTCATTAAATGAGTCAAATTAACCTGGTTTGAGTTGTGAAGCTAAAACGAATGACCCTAAACGAATCATGAATCACTGCGATGGACTGGCAACCTGTCCAGGGTGTACCCCGCCTATAGCCAGACATGCACTCGAGATGGGCACCAGCAGACCCCTGTGACCCTGAAAGGGCTTAAGCAGGAAGGAAAATTATTGAATGAAATAAACCCCAAACGAGTCACAAGTAAAATTGAGCCTCATTGTAAAGTAAGTCTATGAGAATCAAACTGAGCCGAAATGAATCAGGAGTTGAACTAAACCCAAACTAATCTCAAGTCAAACTGAACACCATAAAATGAGTCAAAGTAACCTAATTTGAGTTGTGAATCAAATAGAATCTACACAAATCGTGAGTCGAACTAAACACAAATGAGTCATGTCAAACTGAGTCCCATCTTAAAGTGAGTAGAGTGGAGTAAAGTAAATGAATCATGAATTGAACTAAACCAAATGAGTCACAAGTCAAACAACACCATCTTAAAGTGAGTCAAAATAAACCTGCGAATCAAATGAACCTAAACTCCTAAAACCTAAACCTAAAGTGAGTCGCACTAAAACAAAAAGATTCACATCAAACTGTACCCTGTTGTAAAGTGAGTCGAATTAACCTGATTTGAGTTGCAAATCAAACTGAACCTAAATGAATCAAGAGTTTAAATCAGACCCAAATGAGTCACGAGTTAATCTGAATCCCACCGTAAAGTGAGTCGCAGTAAACCTGATGTGAGTTGCGAATCCACCTTACCTAAACAAAATGTGAGTTGCACTAAATTTAAGAGTCATGTCAAACGGAACCCCGGGGAACCACAAATTGAACCAATTCAAATTTAATCGCAATCCGAAATGAACCTGATCAAACTGAATGTGATGAAATTGTGAACCTGAGAATCAGAATTGAATCTGGACGAACAGAAATACCCAGCTCTACCCAGTCCAGTCTTTATCAAACAGTATTTGTCGTACTTGCATACTAGAATTGCCAAAGCAAATAATACTTGATCTTATGATATTGATAAACTTGTAGAAAAAAAAACATTATTTTAACTAATTGCTTTAATTGGAGCAAAGTCTGGAGAATAGTGGTTGGTTATACCGACTACAGAACCAACTCTACTCAGCCGGGTAGAGACTGATTGCGTACTGGTAAGCTATCCTTTGCCCACTATTGCCTCACGGGGGTTAATGAGCATTTAATGGCTCATATTTGTAGCTCCACTTGACGCATCCAATCACATCGGATTCCCTCAATTAGCAACTTAAAAAGAACAGCTTGTGATTTTGCCCTAGTCTTTGATAAACTAACACGTGAACAATTTAAGGGGAGTGAAAGACTAATAGCGGATCTCTGACAATGAGTAAAAAGGCATGAGGTGACATACATCATGGGCATGTGTGTTCTTTTTGGATCCTTTCAAGACCTGTGGCATCATGTTCTTGGCGTCTCTTGCCCAGTTATCAACCAGCTGATGGAGGTCATCTGTGAATGTTCCTTTGCGCGGGATGTTAGCAGCAGGAGGTATTTCCTGGTCGTGGTTCTGCCCGTTTTCTTCTTTCCTTGTACTTGCGCTGCCTATAAAATACATTCAAGCTTCACTGAACCAAACCGTTTTATCTTGCGGTCAAAAATTTGACATACCTGGCACATTTAAACTGTGTGGAGCTTCAGATGTTGACTGACCCACCGAGATCTGATCGCCCTTACTCCCTAGAAGAAAGCAAACCGTTAGTTTCACTACGCTCACCAAACCTGAGCAGAATGTAAAGCTTGATACCTTGTATTACAGAAGCCACTTGAGTGCTGCTACCACTTTTTGACCTTGTTCCCTTGGCCTTGGTGGGTCTACGTCTGCCAGGTGCAATGGCTACGGTTGGTGGAACCACTACAGCCGGCGGTGTTTTACCCAGACGGGTAAAAAGTTCCTCGATTTCCTTTTTCTGTTTATTCTGCAAAGCCTGGATCTCAACCAGATGCCTCTCCCTGAGGCTGTTCATCTCTCGTTTCAAGCCTTCATCCTCTTGTTCGGAGTCGTTGTCGCTGCTGAGATAGCGGTTGGAGATCGAAATGCTGGATGAAGTTGGTTTTGGGACGTCTGGTCTTTCAGCAGAGCTCATGGAGCATTGCTTTCCATCTGCTGGCGACACTGAGAAGCGGCCCACTTTGACATCGCTGCTGGAGCTCATCTGAAAGTGTCTGATTGTTTCTGAAGATGAGACCGTTTCGGGGCTGACCCTGGCATGAGGGGTCTTCAATCGATGAACAGTGTTTTCAGGGCTCGACAGAGATGATGGTGAGGAGGAGGAGGAGGACGATGATGTTGAAGAAGGAGTCGCGGAGGAAGAGGAGACCCTGACTTCTGGATCTGAAGTAGGTACAGGGGCTTGATCACTAGCCACTGAAACCTGGAGGAGACGTGAGGATGTGGTTAAACTGTGGCATAATCCATATTTTAGGGGTGTAACGTCTACAATACGATGTGCATCACGATATTGGGACCACAGTTTAGAAGGTTAGGGTCTCAGAGCATTTGAGGCCATTTCTCCACTAGGGGGCAGTATTAATGTTTGCATTAACTCAGCTGTTTTACTTTATAATCTTTCTCGTTTAAAATGTGAGTAAAGGATAATTGTTTCCTAGTATATAATACATAAAACAAGGTGAAGAAGTTTCAGAAGTGACTAGAATCACAATCACTCAAATACACTTCAAATATCTCCCAGTAGATGCGTAATTGTGTCAGTTTATACTGGTAAACCCCTACTAATTCCTGATCAATTGTGTTGACCAGTCACAACTCTTCTGAGCTAGAATCAGTGTTCTGCACACGTTTAGAAAATGTGTTGCGTGACATTCAAAGATTGCTTGTGCAATGCTACATCAGACTGGGAAACACAATTTGTACATTATGCAAGAGTGATCTACAAACAAAAAACCCAAACAAACATGTTTTGTGTTCTTGCGATATGTCTTGTCTGTGATGCCAAAAAGTTAGAAATGGTCAAATGTTAGATTTTTTTTGTTACTGGCCAAATAAACATAAATGTAGTCCTGCAACTTCAGCAAAGCTTGATATCGGCCATGTTTTATTACGCGTGTATGCTTTTTTTTTTTTTTTTTACATAACAGTCAGCTCTATTCGGAGCAAAATGCCATAGATTTGGACCAATCCATGATGCACTTTTTGATCACATGACTATTATAATGATGCTGACGAGCAGCGCAGTGCTCTGCATTTACTTCATTCAGTCACTAACAAGTAATTAACTCATTAATAGCCCTTTAATTTCACTGCTGCATGAGAATTAACGTGATTATTGAGCAATGTTTTTATTTATTTGTTTACTTACTTTAACTTTACACTATGGATTGTCTAATTATAAATTATTGTTGAATTATAAATACTAATTAAATTAATTCAGATCATCATAAACTGAAATTTATTCACTGGTTTCAGTGAATAATAAAAACTATACAATAATAAAATGTTGTCGTGCAAACTGCAGGTGAACAGTGGGTTGATTTTGGTTGTTCTGGAGCATTTTAGTCATTAACCACATTTTGGGGCAAAATGTATTTTGCATTTGGCACTTTGCAGATGGTCCCTAAGCGATCCTTTCTCCGCAGCTCATAGATGGCAATGTATCTCTGCAATTGCGGAAGGAGACATGATTTGATTCATTAAAAAAAACATTGCTTTGTAGTTTGTACGCTACATTACAAGGATTAAAATCTTGTTTGTTTGTTAAAAAGTTTGGATTCGATTTCACTGAATCTGTGAATGTGTTTGTCACGTTGAAGCCAATTATTCTTCGGTCTTGATCGCAGAGAAGAATTCTTGAAAAATAAAATGCAGAGTAAAAGTATCTTTGCCCTGATCAATACTGGGATAGATTATCAGAAGTGTGGAACTAAATATATATATATATATATACATTGTATATAATGCATATAATGCTTTTTAATGGCCTTAGTTTGGCTGAAAATACCTGAAATCGTCCGAGTTTAAAAGCTTTCTCTGGTGGTAATGTAACCGGCTCTTTCTCCACTGGTAATGTCACCAGCTCTTTCTCCTCAGTATTGGGAATCGGTCCGTCTGGTTGAGTCTCACCTTCTGCCATCTTTAAGAAGAGAAGTGAAAAACAAAATGTTTGTATAAGGGGAAAAAAATAAAATAACTGCTGAACTAGCAGCTCTGTCGCACCTGTGGCCTTTGAGGGGGTGGGTCTGCAGATGGTGTAGTGGCATGACTTGTGGGAGTCCCAATGGAAGCAAAAGCACCAGGTGCAAAATTCCCACTGGAACTGAGAGACAAACTGGAAGGCGTCACTGCGGAGACCGAGCCAGCGGCGTTTGTGCTGATTGTGTTGGGCGGGGATGCGGTGGACGTCTCTCCAGATCCATCGGCTTGGCTAGTGGCGCTCTGAGAAGAGTCCTTGAAAAGGGAACGCAGCTTCTGGTCTAGAGCGTGAATGTCTTCAATTCCTGGAGGCTTCCCCTGCACATCGCTCTCACCGTCCCCTGATGCGTGTCCCTGCTGGATGCCAGCTTGAGCCTGATCCAAGCCAATGCTCTCTCCCGCAGAATTCTGAGGAGTCTGGGAAGGCGAGGGTAGAGATAGTCGACGGGCTGCGGGTGGCTCGGTCAGTGCTAGTAGAGGAGACGTCCTCCCTGTGCTTGTGGTTACTTGAGCAGTGTTTACACTTGCAGGGATCGATGGGGCAGTACCCTGATAGAGCGATTGAGAAGTAGGGGGAACGCATATTTCTGGGGCAACTTGAGAAAAGCTGGCTTGGTCTTGGGGAACACTGCTGGCTAATGGCGGATCGGGGGCTGGAAGTAAGAAAGCACTGATGAATTAATTCAGGAAGTTTTAAAATGTGTTTGAGAGAATGTTTGAGAGTAAAGACCTGGTGTTGACTCTTCAAACGATGTGTTTGCTGACGGTGATCCAAACAACGGCTCGCGAAGCCTCGCTTCAGGGACTGGGCTAACTATGAAGCGTCTTCCTGCTGAATGTATGACCTGCGCTGTAATGCTAGGCGGCAGACCTGGTGAATATGAGCGTTGTTACTAAATGAACAGGTGATAGATAAAGGTCTCAAGAAAGAATGCGTCAGGGCAGCTCTACAGCGACACAGTTTTATCTCGACTGATTGTTTAAAGGCCTCTACACACCGAACTGAATTGAGATTCACACGAATCTTCCGATGGCTTTGTGTGGGTCAACGAAATATAAATGTAATCACATTCTCTGCCTGAAGATGGTGTTTGCAGTACAACAGATGCTCTCCGCACCACATTGGGAACAAGGAAAGTAGACGAAGACAGAGAAGAAATCAAAGAACACATAAAAAAATTCTGGATGTTGAGCGGTTTATTCTGATCACAGGGAGCTGTTTGATGAAAATCTAAAGAAAAGAGAGGATTTGTGTTCCGTATGTAGTCGCAATGAAAATGTTGGATGAGTGCAATTGAGCGGCTCTTTTACGTTCTACTTTTATTGGCCAAAAATGGATCCGATATGGCACTCGAACCTCTTTTTATTGATGTTGTTGGCACCGCTCATTTGGTCAGAAGTGTGATGACCCTAAATCGGTGTCAAATCTGTGCCATCTAGTGGTGAACAGAAGGGTTAACCCTTGGAAGTACCTTGTGATATAAGTTGGTACAAACACAAATGGTACAAAAAGTGTTTTTTTCCAGGGGAGGTTTGCATGATTTTTTCACAATGTCTTTGCTTTTTTTGAGGCATTTACGAAATGTTACTTTTTTCTCAACAATATGGAACTTTTTATGGAAGTTTTTACTTTTAGCAGTCAAAAAAGGCAAAATGCAAAACTCAATTGATTGTCGTGGAATTATTGTGTTATGTAACGAAAATAAATGGTAAAAAACCTCTTTAAAGATTAGAGCAAATTGTAAAGAACACTCAAAAAGGCCCCGGACTTCTAAAGAATTAAGCAGTGATCCCCAACCCCATGTCCACAGAACGGTACCAGTCTGTATAGCAGTTGGTACGCACAAGAAATCATTTATTATTAACGCTTTATTTAGTATCTGAATCAGCATGATCTTTAAGTTAAAAAAAAAAACTGAAGCACATTCTGAGCACTGGTCCATGAAAAGAAATACCTGCATTAGCCATCACACACAGGATGTAAACAATACAATATTTTCAGAGATTTACATAGTTGAACATTACTTAGCACAAAATTATTGTCTGTTACATTGAATTGTGGGTAATTTCTATCCTTTGTTTGCAATTTTTGACTTCCTGTTTGAAGAGAAATTTCTCGGGAGGACATATTTTTCTGTGACTCACCTGTATTTTAATTATTCATGAGCCTGACCTCTATTATCCTCTGAGAACAGGCAGTGTATTCATTATTTTTGTTTCAGTGATGCTGAGGCGATGCATGGCTTTCCCCGTGATTAAAAACCATGGGCGCCAACAGGAGCTCACACATTGGAACACTAGGTGGCACTCATCCTACATTTTCTTAGCGCCTTCACACAGGAAAAAGTAAAGCAATAGCGCCCCACAACTCTTCTCATTTCTCCTCATTTTCATTAAACCGTACGACATTCTGAATTTCTCTATGTGTTCTTTGATTTCTACTCTGTCATCGTCTTCTTTCCTGTTTTCCCATGTGGTGGCAGAGTGCATCTAATGTACCACAAACGCAATCTTCAGACAGAGAGCATCAATACATCAATATTTCCTTGACCCAGATAATGAGCACTGCTGAAAAGCCGAAGATTCGTGCGAATCTCAATTTGGATCGGTGTGTTGAGAAAGACGTTAAGGAAGACTGGTTTCCGCTCATAGTTCACGAAGAAGTTCTGTACAGTATGTATCATCACATATTACAAGAGATTCTTGAATGAAGGGTGCGTTAAAATAATTGAAGGAAATGGAGTGGTGTTGTGCTTTAAAGGGAACGTATTTGACCTGGTAAAATTTGAACGATTATAGATTCTGAATCGGGTAATCGCCCAACCCCACTTTCGACACTCACCAGGCACACCGGATGCTATCATATCAGGTAGCTGCTGGCCTGAATCATCCATCACCTGCGATGCGATGGAAAAATTTAGTCAAGTCTTTTGATGGTAAACATTCGTTTCTATCAGTGTACATTAAAACCACATACCTGGTTTTGTCTATTTTTGAGAGCTTTTCCCTTCTGATCTGCATTCTGAATGACTTCCTGAACCTGTTCTATGAAGAACTCTCGCTCGCTCTCCAGGATAAAATCACTTTTGACCTGATGCAAATAAAGAAAAACGTGTTGTGATGCTATCTGGAGATTCCTCGCAGTCACAGAAACAGCCAGAAAATGTTTACCATTATTTCTGCAATCTCTACAGGATTATCCCCATCCAAATCAAATTTAAACGTGACCATCTTCCTGTTGTGAGTTTCCAGCTGACATTCAGCGACGCGGTCCCCAATGTTCGAAATCTGCAAAAACACACCATGCCAATAAGAAAATAATGTACAGTGACTGTAGATCACAGATCGAACTTGTGTTTGCTTACATTCAGCACGTTCAGCTTGGCTTTGGTCATCTTTTCATGGCGTGAGCGGCTGCGTACAGATCGTCGCTGGGCTCGTTTCATAGATCGACCCTCATGTCTGCCCTCATTTCCGTCACTCAGACCAGACGCAGCATCAGAATGACTGCTGAGGGCACCAGAAGCATTACTAATTCACCGCTCTGCATTAAATACACAAACATTTTAAAAAGCTCACCTTTCTGTGGAGGCTGGCACCAGAGAAGGTTGAGGTTGTGTCTGCTCTACCGGTTGGGGCTGAGGCACGCTCACTGGAGCCTGTTTTGAGAAGGGATTGTAATCTTGAGTTTTAAATACAACACAATAAAAATCAGGTTAAAACAAAAGGACGGTGCACTGAACGGGGAGGTTGTGTCAAGGGATCAGATTGTTTTCCAGGGAAAGAACTAAAGAGGTGGACGACTAAAAGCAATACAACATGTGTATCTATCACAAGTTAACTGAATGACAGACTAGGCTCAGTTTAAATGTAGAAAATTAACATCTCAGTATTGTTTTGAGTGATTAACAAGCTGCATTGTGATTGGTCACATAGATTTTGTAACGCTGATGGATCTCTGAAAAGATATTATTAATTTCCATTATTAATAAGAAAAACATTATTGTTTAGCGAATAAATCCTGCAAGATTCACCTGAAGAATACAATATTCTTAAAGAATAAAACACTTACATGGTTTACCTACTAAATTCAAAGTTTTTTACACCGCCTAGAAAAAAAAATTCCCCAAAACAGAAAAATGCATCTATTTTGTGAAAATGCACATTACAAAAATTATGACTGAGATTAAAAACGACTGAGTAAAAAAAACTTTTTATCCGATAAGAAAATAAATCCCATTGCATTTTTGGGATCTGAAATAATGTTCTTTCAACAGCTTATTAGTGAAGGATGCTTATCGCTACCACACAATAACATCAGAAATTAAACTCGTGATTACTACTAGAGCTGGGTAATATGACCAAAATTTTATTTCATGGAAACAAATTCTTTCAATATATAGTTTTTTATATAGGTAGCTATTCCAGAAAATGTACAAAAGGGCTTTATATCTAGTTATACCTTCTTCTAAACTGGTGCCATGTCTTTGGAAATAAGCATTATAATTGCATGGGTTATTTCTCTACACCGTTACAAGGTTTTATCATGCCACGACTTTGGTAAAAGACTCAGGCAAAGTTTTCTTTTTTGTTGACGAGCCGTTTGCTTGCATCTTTTGGCTCTCACTATATACTCCTCTTTTTGCAAAATGTTTCAGATTTATAAAAGATAACCCTTGGAAGTACAAGACCTGTGATATGGCTTGTGTTTTTCAAAGCCCTGGCACAAAAAAGCACAATGACACAAAGTGCTAGGAACAGTGTATAAAGTTTAGGAAAGTTTTGCCAGTATTTTTTTTACAATGTTCTCACTGTTTCGACCTTGTCTTTGCTTTTGTGAGTGTTTTTTTTTTGTTTTTGCAAAAAAAAATAGGTTTTTATTTTAAGACAAAAATTGTTCTGTCTCAATTTTTGCTGTAAAAAAATATTTAATACTCGACTTAATTTCAGGTTTGTTGTGGAATTATTGTGCAGTGTAATGCAAAAGCAGCTGGAGTCATAATAAAATAAAAAAAAAATTAAAGTTTTAAATATAAAAACGCTCAAAAGTCCCTAGACTTCTAAGGGTTTAAATCACTGGTGGAAAACAAAATGGAAAAACTTATACATCCGGTTCATTGAGCCACTAAACCAAACTACCCTAGCCATAGCAGCCAATGAGTGCAAACCACTGAAATCCCGACCCCCTGGGAGATTTGTGCCAGAATGATGAATCCGATGTTTGCTGGCTTTCAGTTTCCAGCTCTGACTAAACTAAAATGGTGGGCAATCGAAGAAAACTACAACAAAGATTGCCATAAAAAGGCAAAAAATTTCATAGTCTATTTTAAAATTACAATTTTATTGAACCTTTTACCTCAAGCCAAGCTGGTTACACATTTAAATCTCACTAAACTGTACACAGAATGTTGTTCAAAATAACCCCAAGTTTGCTACTTCACACAACACAATGTTAGGCACATCTAGTACCTGACAGGCCTGATACAGAAAATAGAGCTGTTCGGCATTTGGAGGTGGTGAGAAAACAGGAGGGCTGAGTTGGCATGCCCATATCTGACAAGCAGTCAGCATGCAAGAGAGGATGGAGAAGTACAGAGCAGCAGAGTTAATGCATGAGCGGCCCATGTGAGTACAGGAACCACTGAACATTCACACATCAGCCAGCAGAGGGCGTGATTCGACAAATACCTGTATGACTTGAGAGGCTGGCAGGGCTGGCAGTGATGGAGAAGCATTGCTGCTGTCCTGAGGTTGCTGATGGTACTGCAACGGAACTGTAGGCTGAACGGTAGAGGGCACAGATGGTGCCTGACCCACCACCTAAGAGGAAACTCATGCATTTATTAAAAGAGCTTATGCAACTCTGGTTTAAGTTTAACAGACCACCGTTGCATGGAGAGACTTGTTATTGGATCACATGACACATACCTGGGGTGTGGCTGGAATTGAAGGCTGAGGGACGGGGCCAAGGGTCAATGTGCTGCTCGGTTGTTGAGAGGCCTGGGCTGGGTGCTGGGGCTGTTGAGGTCGAGATATGGGTGTTGTTTTCAAACTACCGTACTTACAATCCGTTCCAAACTCTGAAAGGATGTGGCTCACCGTGCTTTGAGGATGGCTGTTAACGTGCTGTGGCTCAGGCTGTACACTGCTGTAAGATGTGCCCGGCAGGGAAGGATGGCTCTCAGGTGTGGACACTGAACCTTGGAGGTCCACGGAACTTAGAGCTGTGGGACAATAAAAGTTTACGCATTTAGTCCTCCAAAAAAAAAAACACAGAAACTTTATAAAATGAGACAAAGAAAACCTAAAAACCCTACAATGCCTGGTTTACACTTCCCAATTCTGACGTGTTGCTTAAAGCTCTTACTATGACACTCCACAATCAAGAATGTTCATTTGTTCAAAAGAACTGGTTCATTTTTAATGATAAAATAAATGAATGGCAGATGAGTCTCTTGGAAAAAGACATTTGCATCAACAGTTAATCTTAATCGGTCCTTTTTGTAATATGTAAGGCCCAGACACACTAAGCCGATGACAGATTATTGTGTAGTGTAATGAATAAAAATAGTTTTAAAGTTTTAAAGGGGTTAAAACATTGTTTTATTTTTAATAATATATTTGTCACATAGTTGTATGAGATGTGGTTGGTTTACTAAAAAGTCTCTATTCTTTATTAGAACCACATTCAATCTCTTAACATTTCCAGAAATTGGCTGAGAACTTCTAAACTACTCCCTTGTTACTCACCTATTGGTTACTGATTTGCATATTCACGATGTGTATGCAAAATTATTGTCTGACGGTCAACTTAGATGTGAGGGAGTTTAGAGATTAGTAACATCGAGCGATCAACTTTGTATTAAAGCCACATTTCTAGACGCTGTAATGGTGGCTGGATCTGTGTCTGGATTGAGCCAGAGACGCTTTGAAAGAGAAGAGAAGCTGAAACATCAGATATTAGACAGTTTTTTAGCTAAATAAAGCCTCGACAGAGGCTCATGTTTCCAGGCGGTTGCCGGCAGAAACAAGTGAATGAATAATTGAAATGTATTTTTGTTAATCGAGTTGTGACCGTGTTCATTGGTGACCCAGATGTTTCCTCCATGTAACACACTTTAACATACGTTTCATAATCAACTCAAATATCAATGAAAGAACTCTGGAATAATTGTAAAAATTGAAGCTGCCCCACTACCACGATTCGAACCGTCGTTAAACCATGTAACTGTGTCATGACATCAGTGTTCTTACAGGTTGTGCCAAATATTCTTAGCAGGTAATTACCCTTGAATGCGTAATTATTCAAGGCATTTCCTTGTGGTGTACCAACAAGTGTATGTGATGTGGAGTGGGAGCCGTGCAAGGTCAATTTTGCATGAAGGTAGGAGTGGTGAGGTTCGGTCTCTCCAAAAGTGCTCCATGTGCTTGACTCCAAGAGCGGGTCTCTCCAAGCTGCGCGTCGTGTGATTCGTCGGCGATCCTGTCAGTCTCAAAATGGTAGAGATCATTCGCTTCTCCAGATTCAAAGCTTTTGTATCAATGTATAGAGCTCCCGGATTGGACAGATGGTCGGGGTGTAGGGACACACAGAAGTTCGAACGTCGAAAGCGCCTGTGAATGGGAGGTTACGCAAAGCGCGCGTAGAAGGCGTAAATGGGCTTCCACTCCCCTTTTACAGCGTTTCTTTAGGAGTTTTTTGCTGAAAGCATGTCCCGTAAGCAAGAAAAGAAGACCATGAACATAGCTGAAGCTTTGGACAAGATTTTTTCCATATTTCAATTATTGTGCCAAATTGTGCCAAACTGTGCCAACATGGATTACGCCTGAACTTTGTTCAATCAAAACCTGTACAGAATATTAGTTTCTTGTAGTATGGACACCAAACTTGCTACAGATGTTCTTGACATGTAGTGGTTACAATTGATTGTGTTTATTTATAAAAAATAAGGAGATATTAGAGGAAACATGTGGGGTTTTTTGGAGTTGGAGTTCATTTTTGGGCCATTCCAACATCAATTACTCTTACCCAGTGTTCTTGACTGTCAAATTAACTCATCCACACCACTCCCCAAGAACCTATCTTCATTTTGATACCAAGATTTGCAGTTTAGACCTTGTAAAAGCTGAGAAATGCCTTAAAAAGTAAAAGTATAGGATTTTCGGAAAATAGACCTCAGGGCTTAAGAGGTTAAATCAGACTTTGGATCTTGAAAGGAAGATCCCTTTGTTAGGGACTGGAAGAGCACATCTTTAGCATATTGTAAGCAAACTCTTGTCATTTTTGAACACCATGTTTGTAACAAACTGTAAGCAATGTACCAAGCAGCTCCGAATGAAGCGACAATCTTTAGACCCAAGATGTGTCTTTGGCTCAGTTGAAACCGTTATTGTTTCTGTTGGTTCAACCACGAGTCTGGAACGCAAAATTTTCCATTTTCAAAAACACCACAAAAATCCTGTTTGCCTTCTTTGTTAAATGCTCACGAGGTCAGAAGGGTTCAGACCTCCACCTCTCAACCCACTGACCTAATTCTCAACATCACGGGACATTGTTGAAGCGCACCAATCAGAACAAATTAAAACACTGTGGTCTGACTTTAAAGTTTCGTTTGAAGGGGAAAAAGATTAAGAAGAAGAAGAATGATCTAATCACCCCTTTCCCCGAACAAGCTTGAGCTGCTGCTCTGTAATAAAATAATAGTCCATTACTTGTAAAGTTGTGTTCTGTCATCATGAGGATCAGATCTTACACCAATCTTTTCCCAATTGCAGAGAAATTATAGCTTCAAACCCCATGTTTATGTATTTGTGGCAAAAGAATAAAACATAAGAGATTGATTCCAAAACGTGAAAAATGCCTTAAAAAAAAAGAGTTGGTGCCAAAACTGAAGTGTATTCCAAGAGCCAATAATCAATATTTTAAAATACTGCCGTGTAATGCAGTGCTGGTTTGTTTTTGTTTTTTTCTAATCAACGATAAACACCAGTCGAGTTTTTTTTTTCCTTAAAATACGCCACAAAATCAAGCACAAAGAAGACAAGGTGCTTAATTCAAAACAAAAGTTTTGAATCGTTTCAAAATTATCCCAAGAAAACAGAACAGAATCAGGCCATTTTCAAGGTGAAACTCATATAAACATTTAAATCGTTGCCTTGGATTTATAGCCTTTTGTGAAAAAAAAATGTAAAAAAACAGATTTGACATTTTAATGTTTGTATAGGAGAAAGGTGCTTTAGGAATGTTTAGAACAGAACATTTAGATTTTCCTCAAGCCAAATTCATCAAAATAGAGTTTTGCATATTGTTATTATTGTGTATATAAAACAATTTCAGTTTACGTTACAGTAACGGTTCGTTTCTTACTGAAGAAGAACCGTAGGAATATACTTTTTGCCTGAGTATATTATAGAATTATTGATAACTCACAAAATGTAACACAATCCATTTTTAACCCCTCCCCTTTTAGAAAAATTGATAATAATAAAAAAAGTCGATAATAGATGTTGTGCATGTGACGTCACCGTGGTTGGACACAAGCAAGTGGTGGACGCGAGCAAACGCTGAAATCGTGATGAAGCTGTCGTGCGATTGACTGCTTAAACCTATTTTCAAAATGTTCAGGGCCACCCTTCTACAGACTGCTCAAATTCAAAGAAATTACTGAAATATTGGGGCTTTAATTCCACAAAGTTGATGTGATAAAGATGCCAAACGTTTGACATCTTTAAGTTTGGCGCAATTACGTACAGCAAACATGATTTACAAGCTTGCTAATGCTATCATAATCACAAATCTAAATAAAATGTGAAATTTTTCACCCCAATATTTTTCAAAGTTTAAGGTGTGACGGGAAAAAGTGCTTTTATTTCCTGAACACTATATTATAGTTGTAAATGTGAACATGTTTTTATATTTGGTAATTAAAATAGGATTTTGATAAAAAAATTATTTTACAAAATGGTTAGGGGACGTACCTCAGGAGTGCTTAACACTGTGTGGAAATGTCAGGAAATCTAATTTCTAGCCTTAAAAGCTGGCCGTTTGGTAAGCCGTGGGAATCCCAGTCAAGTCCAGTTCTTTTAAACATTTTAACCCGTGTGCCAGCGGGAAAGTGACGTCAATGCACACCACCCTCTATTAAACAATACATATTTGTGAGACTAACTAGAGGCAGAGGCTCCAGGCTGCAGGTGCTGGTCTGCTTCTGGTTCTGGTTCCTCTGACTCCATGATGACTGAGGCCAGCGCAGGACCAGGAAGCTTGGCAGTGTGGATGGCATGTGCAGCATCGTTCCCCTGCTCCATCTTTCTCTTTTCTTGCTCCTCCCGGACAAGTTTCCTCTGCTCTCTCTTACGGGAGATCAGAGACACCCTGTCCTTGATGGCCTTTGCAATAGTCTTGTGGTCACCCTCGCAAACATAGCCCGAATCAACCTGCAGGAAAACGAGTGCGCTTTTGACTGACCGCCACAAGTGCATTCCGAGAAATAATCGAGAACGGTTGGATTACCATTTCTTGTGCCACATCATCCGGAACATCTTTATCCAGATCAAACGAAAACTCAATGGCTTCATTTTCTTTGTATTTTCCTTTGAGTTTCTTCACATCCTCGATGCGCAGCAACAGTTTGATGGCCACAAGCTCTCCATCATCCTCCTCGGCCAGCTCCACGCGAACTCCCGTCTCCTCTTGGAAAAAAGCATGACTGAGAAGGTCCTTGATGCAATACCTACACAAAAAGGGTAATCATATGAATAATATAAGACTTCTTTTAGAATCAAATTTAATATTTCATACCAAATTTTATTTTTTATTTTACCTGCAGCTTGAGAAAGTGTGAACAGATTTAATAAAATAACAAAATGACTACAATTTCTCCGCCAATATCTTATAAAGATTAAAAAAATAATGATAAATATATTTGACATGAAACGTTACTGTATTCGGCACATTTTTTTATGCAAAACCAGCAATTTTTTGGTGATTTCAATAAAACTTTCAGACATTTGTGTATTTGAATCAAGAAAACTACCCTAAAAGATTGTTTTCTTAATTTTAAAACCTGGCAAAAATTACTTTAATTCTGGTTGCTATGGCAGCCATCTTTGTTTAACAACCAAAAATGCTGGCCACCGCGGTGCATGCTGGGAAATCTGTGAAGCACACTTGAAGTGTGTCAGAAAAAAATTTAAAAGCTAGAATAGCGAATTTATTCAAATTAAGATGTTTTAAGGCATGACCATTTGAGTTTTTCCATTTTAGACTTTCAGACCCGCGGAAACCCTGGAAACAGTGCTCTTCAGGTTAATTAAAAGCATAACAGTGGCACTTCCTTTGCACTAGTATTTACATTTACGCAGATGCTTTTATCCAAAGCGACTTACATTTAAGTGAACATACTTTTTCTGTCAGTTCTTCATTTAATGTGCTACATATGAAGTTTCACAAGCACAAAAAACCCCAGATGTGTTTTCCAAGATTTACTTCCTCCCTCAATGCTCTGAAATGCTGTGTCAGTTATGATGCCAGTGAACTCATGTTCAGGTTTACCAAAGATTGTAGCCAGAAGACAAACAATTGATATAATATATATAAAATATATATATTATTACAGCCAAGCAGACCTAGGGAACCATCATGAGTTCAGCCCACCTCTGTTTTCCAGTTTCCTTGTTGTTTTTTTAAACACTCTACCAACATCTATGGCTATTTTCAATTTTCAGAGAGAGAATAAGTGAGACATAAATTTACTTTCCGCAATAATGTTGAAATCATACTTGGAAAAACTTTGTTTTTTTTTTTGTTTTTTTTTTAAATGGGTTTTTAGACTTGTGAAGACGCCGCAGAAACCCTGATATAACAGTTTCCTAATAGAGGATAAGGAAGGTCTCTGCCCACCTCTCATCTTTATTCTGGCGGATGCAGCCCTCGATGATCTCCTTCACTTCTGGAATAGCCACCTTGTCGAAACTGCCAGGCTTCACCCCCTGTAACGGTCACAGGAAGTAATCAAATTAAAATCATGCTGGAACCAAAGGCTAAAATGTGGGACCAGAGCTTCTCAAGACTTCTAGAAGTTTGAACATTAAAAGGCCATGTACTCGTGTTTGTTTACCCACTTAAACTTAAGAAATGTGTATTTTCTTTATTATTATTTTGACTACATGAAACAGAATAACTGTTAACAAAAAAAACGTTAAGATAAAAAAAAAGTATTATGCTCAAGTCTGTACCACAGTGGTTTAGGAAATTCTTGACTTTACACAGGACGGTATATAAATTTCATTTCAGATCAAGATGACAAATAGAATCTTAGAATAGAAATGTTCAACCTTGAAGATGAATTCTGGCATTTTTATTTAATATGTCTGCCCCGCATTAACATTTCCTATCCCCCACCCCCCATACTGTACACCACAGCATGAAATAATGTATTTCGAAATATACGAAGCATCTGTGTCTAAGTTGGAGTACATTGTTAACGAACACTACCAAACAAAACATGCTAACAACGGAAAACTAAATGGAAACAAATGGTGAAAAATTGTAAAGGCACAAAAATAAATAATTTTTAGAATTTTCAGAAATCTACAATTTCTAAGATTTATTCGCTTCAAACAAGTGATTTTTAAAGACGATTTATTTTATATTTGTAATGAACTAATAAACCAAAACGTGCTACATCTTTGTATAGAAGCGCAAGCAATAAAAACATCTTGAGGGTCTCATAACCAGGTCTGGGCGATGAATCTAAAAGTAAGTGTAATCGCAGTTCACAAGCTAAAATCACATTTTTCTAGGTCAATTATTTCATTTACGGTACTTTCCCGTGAAAAACGTGCTATGTCACATGACCCCTCCTCACATCACGTTACATTTTCCGTCTCCGCCATCGGGATATATTGTTGGTTCCGGAAGCTGTAGAAACAGTTTTGATCCCTAAAGTTACCCATTAATTTCATTACCAATTCATGCAGTTAATTCATTCAAAAATTTTCTATCAATCGAGATTTTGAATTTGGGTCAATTTGCCCGGACCTAGTCAACTATTTAAAAACTTAGATTACTTATTGTAATCTACAGAAAAACTTATTGAAAAACTTAGATCTTAGGCCAGACATTTATAGAACAAATTCCTGCTCACTATTCTGTCAATATCTCTCGAAATTATTTGTTATAAAGTTATTATTATTATTATTTGTTATAAAATCTTACTTTAACTCTCGTGCATTGTTCAACCCTTTCGTGTTGTATTTCCCCTTTTTTGCACACAACTCAAGATCTTCGTTGCCAAGATCTTACACGATGTCATGGAGTTAAAAATAAATGAATAATTTACAATACGAAAAATGATTGTGTCTGGATTTGGCGCAAACCTTTTATCGCAGTTTTGGACTTTGGCAACAACAATGTCATTGATAGATGGTTAAAATGGTGATCATTAGTAAAAATCTCAAATTTTAATGTTTCCCAACAGGAAAGACCACCAGCAATCAATGCATGATCATTTGGGGTCATGGCATTGCAGTCAAGGAAGGTCACCATAATGGAAGTCAGTGGAGCGAGAGCGAGAGAGAAAAGATCTGGTGCTACGGAAAAAAAAAAATCAACCAAACCAAATGTTGTTATTAATGTTTGATCCGTCCGACTCTGATAAAAGCCCTCGGCCAAATCCAGGCCACATTCATTTGTCATTTTGAAAATAATTCTTTTTTTTTTCTAAATCAGTGACATTGTGTAGTTTCTTGCAATTAAAGGATAAAAATCCTGGATTTTAAAAAACCTAATACCTAGGAGCTGAGGTAGATAAATAGAATTATGCGGAAAGAAAAAAGTGGCTGAAAAATTCAACAACACATAAGGGTTAACAATAAAAATAGCATTAACATTTTTAAACGTGTAGTAGACATCAGTGAGAAGAAGCCAAAGAAGAATACTGTAACATTACCGTAACCTGCCAACCCGGTTTAAGATTCTGACGGTATGATAACCTTGGATAAAAATATCACGGTTTCAAAGGTTTGTAATTACTGCTCTACAATGTTATTTTTAAAATAAGTAAAACAAATAACTGAAATTTTCTTTCATCTTTGGAGTCACGAGGGTCTCCAGCTCACTTTGGGTGAAAGGTGGGGGTGCACCCTGGACAGGTCGCCAGTCCATCGCGGTAACTGAAGTTTTCTTACATAAATAAATAAATTAAATTGCAGTCACTTGTTGTGCATTTTGAAATCAAGTATGCACCGCACTGTTCACTGTCCTTTGCTGCTGAAGCTAAAATGAAACACAAACACATCATAAATTTGAAACTACTTTTTTTTTTTACTTTTTTCTTATCTTTTAATGAGTGATGTGGTAATTTAATTATATACTAGATTTTACTAAAACAATTAATTACATGATTTAATTTTTGTGTGTTCCACTAAAAATATCAAAATAATGCTCTGAAATAAATGTTAGTTTCAGTGTACGGATGCATGCATATTAACGCACAAACACACATTTACACACACACGGAGTGTTTGACCTGCAGCCACCGATCGGTTCATGAGATCAAAGCACCTCAAGAGCGATTCAAATGATCATATGGACCCATGATGCCTTTCTGCACTTTGAATTTGAGCAGTATGAGCGATCGCTGGTCGTTTACTTCATGGAGTCATTTTGAACCGATGTAAATGTGGCAAAAGGCTTAAAAGCAAAGACTGGCCCAGGGTATAGTGGACGGTTCGCAGGCACATAAGCGCCGTTGCGCAGGGCCACTCAGGTTCGAGTCCCGAGCCTGCCGTCTTTCCCATCCCACCCCATTCTCTCTCCCCCTCTCTTCCTGTCTTCCTACTGTCCTATCGGTCCAGAAAAAATGAAAAACCAATAAACATATTTAAAAAAAAAAAAAAAAGCAAAGACGAGAATCCACCTGAACGTAACATTGTGCTAATGTTCCAACACAGAAATGTATCGTTAGTACATATATCTGCTGTTCCCCGCTCCGTAAAGTAATGTTTATTTAATTAACGGTGGTATCTGACTGACTGCTAAAAACTCACTTTGAATTTAGCGAATAGTGCTGGACGCTGCTCCGGCAGATGTGAATAATATTTGATGTAATGCTTCCTTTAGCCGCGGCTCTTTTGAAACATGACTAGCATGCCGGTTGACCTACCAAGCTGTGAACGTGGGGGTTCACTTCTTTGGCCATCCTGAACTTAAACAACAGAGTCTCGCTGTCTACGGATCACGTGCACACGCTGACGGAACGCGCACACACAGCCTTGTAGAGAGTACCGCACTTTCACTTTGACGGCGCAAAAATGCACAAATCCTAGAAACGGTATACATTTGGTTTCTTACTGACTTTTCAAACCGTGGTTAACCTGGATATCATCCCGTGCCTTTTCCCGAATGGATATTTTTAGGGTTTACCAATAAAAATCCTGCATAGATGTATATTAAAAAAAAACATCGACGACTTACCACTGTGTGAGAAAAAACAGAAAGGAAACAACCCCAGAGGGAAAAGAGGGGTAAAAGACTAAAATAGAGCAGCAAACAAGGGGAAGATGAGTGTGCGGGGACTCTCTCCTCCGCCGGTGAAGTGTAGACTTACGCTGGTTACTCTGCGATAGATCTGAGCTGCATTTTGACACTCGGAGTAAGGGTACTCAGAAGTAGCCATCTCCAGCATACACATCCCAAAGGCATACACATCCACCGACTCGTCATACTTCTCTTCATACATCTCAGGTGCCATGAACTCAGGGGTACCTTAAATTAAAAGAATGGTTCAGAACTCTCTCAGTACCCTATTACACCCTTTCAGGGAAGATGATGCTGTCGCTGAAGACCGATGGGGCACGACCTGCGAGAGAAGAGAGAGGAGCAAAAGGGGATAGAGGAAAATAAAACAAAAGAAAAAAAAAAGAGGAAGGGGAGACTGCTCTCAGTTAGACTGCAATGATAAGAAGCCCAAGTTTCTCCGTGTAAGACCTTCAAGGGTGGAACGTGTTTGAAATGAAGCAAACTGGTGCACAGGACCCACTCTGAGGCCTGAACTGACCACACGACTCGCACGGAGAGTTCTTTGTTGAACATTTAGTTGAGTCAGTGGTCAGAGGGCCTTTGTCACAAGACCATACCAAAGCGCTAGACCTTTCAAAATCGTCCTACCTTCCGGGTTAACCTGTGAAGAGAGCGGGTTAAGCAGGGCAATTGTGGTAGACTCCATTCGAACGTGGCGTTCTGTGCATCAGCTGCACTAGTAGCCAAGCTTCCCATTGACCAAGGTCTCACACGGACAAACTTACCAACAGGTCAAATAAGTAAATCAGACTGAAATGGGTCACATAATACTGGTGGACTTACCAGACTCATTTCTGCACTGCAGTACACTAAATAATCCATAAAGTAGAATAAGGGGAGACCTGAAGTTAGAGCCTAAGGCTTCCAAAACAAACAACATACACACACACACACAAACAAAACACCAGAAAGTTCTCAAAGTATAAGGGAGATGAGCAGAGAGTTTAAGGCTTTGAGTTCCAGACACTGAAAGGAAACAAGCATTTCCTTGTGGGGGAAAAATGAACAGATTCATTAGCATCATCATCATCATCATCATTGAATCACGGCTGACTGAAGAAACAGACCACACATTTCCGAACCAGAGTAATGGATCACTCACTCACGGTACCTGCCAGCCCAGGGCTCAGCTATACCTCTAGTCTTATCCCATGATCAGATCAGGTTTCCCTCCAGACGAGTCACAATATACCCACAAGCGCTCCGCAACTACTTACTTTTGGGGTACCTGAAACTGCTGCAATGAGGGCAGAAGAAAGCACAAAGACTATACGTTTGAACTTGTGTAAAATGGAGCCCTGGTTTGCTGCAGTTTGAGAGGTCAGGAAAACACTGTGGTCTGCTTTCTCACCACTGCTATTAAAATGTGCTTTGAGAAGAAGCAGAAGAAACAGAAAATGAAAAGAAACATGGATTGAAGGATTCGCTTTCCCCAAACCACAAATCTGAAAGTTAAAACCGATTTAAACTCAGCAATGGAGTTTGCAACAGTTCTGCCGTACCTATGACACTCTTGGCAAAGGAGGCCCTCTTGAGCGTTGCCAGGCCTAAATCTCCAATTTTGACTGATCCGGTTGGGCCGGTGATGAAGATGTTGTCACATTTCAGGTCCCGATGGATGATGGGAGGTGAGCGGGTATGAAGGAAGTGAAGTCCCTTCAGAATCTGCCGGCACCAACTCCGCAGGACTTTGATCTTCATTTCCTTGAAGCGCTTTAGATATCTAGAAGGGCAGCAAAGTATGGCACGTGGCTTCTCACATCGATTTTTATTATTTTTTTTATATCTGAACAAATAAAAATCCTCACGTCTTGAGCGTCCCAGATGTCATGAGCTCAGTTACCAAAACAATGCACTTCCTCCCTTTCAAGGAAGACTCCCAGGAGTCATAGAAGCGTACTATATTGGGATGTTGAAGTCCCTTAAGCATTCCTGCTTCCTCTTTAAAACGCTGCCGCTCTGATTTTGACAACTTGCGATCCTGAAAAAAAAAGGAATTTAGCCAAAGAAGAATGTTGATGTTTTCAGCCAATGACTAGCTTTAATGATGCTCCCAAACTACCCCATCATCAATAATGAGGTAGTTTGAACTGGGATTAATTAGGGTTCGAGCACCAAAGCATTTTAATTTCCCGTCTTTCAATGGATTTTTGAGCGTCTAGTCTGCTCGTAAAGTCACAGAATTACACACACACACGTCTACTGGACAACATTTATGTATGATTGTGTTTCGAAAAGTAGGTGAGGCAAAATGTCTCTATAGCAACACCTAACGTGTTTCAGCTTATGTTACGGCCTCAGTTTTTTTAGGCGAATTAAATTCGGCTCGCGTGGAAGGTACTAAGACTTAAAATGAAGTAAATTGGATTGTGGTAAACAGGAAGTCTGTTATTTTGCAAAAAAAAAAAAAACCACTAAAAACGGGCACTTTTGCTTGAGTCAAACTATAGTCAAGTCAAGTCAAGAAGCTTTTATTGTCATTTCAACCATATAAGCTGATGCAGTACATAGTGAAATGAAACGTTTCTCCAAAATCCCTGGTACTACATAAAACAACATACAACACGACAGAGAACTAAGGACTAACTTATATGCATAAGTGCATCGTGTCCAACCTAGTGCAAACAGTGCAGAACAATACAGTGCAAAAAACAGACAAGATAGTGCAGGACAAGATACTCAACAAAAAATGTATCACACTCCTTCTAGATATTTCGTTCATCTCTAAATTCCACCAGTGTAATCTTAAGGCATATGGGATGTTAACCTCTTAAGCCCTAGGCCTATTTTCCGAAAATCCTATACCTTCACTTTATAAGGCATTTCTCAGCTTTTACAAGGTCTAAACTGCAAATCTTGGTATTAAAATGAAGATGGGTTCTTGGGGGGTGGTGTGGATGTGTTATTTTGACAGTCAAGAACACTGGGTATGAGTAATTGATGTTGAATTGGCCAAAAAAATTAACTCCGCCAAAAAAAATAAATAAATAAATAAATACACGTTTCCTCTAATATTTTCTTATTTTAATTGTAAACAAGCAAATAAACTCAATCAATTGTAACCACTACATGTGAAGGACATCTGTAACAAGTTTGGTGTCCATACTACAAGAAACTAATATTCTGTACAGGTTTTGATTGAACAAAGTACCGTGGACTCTCGGGCTTAAGAGGTTAAACTGCCAAGGTTTTTTGTCTACATTTAACAACGTGCGTACAGCGGCTGTCGAAAGTCAAAATTTTCCCAATGGCAGAGTTGGTATTAACTCTGCCATACAAAATATACCAACAGTCCATGTCTGAACACATCTACAAAGCATTCCTTTGCTTATCGTTATAAGACCAGTATATAAGACCAGGTGGTCAAACAAAATATAACATTTAACATTGATAAGGTACTTCTATTTTAATCCATTTTGAAAAATGGCCAAAACAATACAGGAAAATAATTAGACTCGTATATATTTAGACACATTAGTGCCATCTTAGTGCTTGATTACGTCTCCTAAATAAGGATCGGTCATAGTGCAACACACTGGCCACCAATAGGTGATGGTGCTAGAGATGCTCAAGCCCTTTGATCGCTGCTTGCAGCTCTAAATAAAATTAGGGCTGAGCGATAATTCGATAACGGTAAATTTGTATCATCACACGATAAGATGATACAGATAGGTTGATAAGAGATTGATAATGTGGCGATATCTTCTAAGTGCCACAGAAGTGCGGTTCAGTGCAACCTTAAGAAGTGAGTCAAGTTGAGAGATAATGAGCGACAAAGAAGGAAATTGCAATCCGGCACAAAACAAACATGGCGAACCTGAACCAACTCCATATTACGAACCACACGGAGCATTTTCTGTACAAGTTCTTCCCCACCTGGTTGTTGAAACAATTCAACCACAAAGGGGTCGAGAGGGGAGTAATGGTTGGAGATTAAATAATGTATATATAATATTGCCCTGTTTTATAAGAAATATAAGGAGAAATGTGTGCAAAACAGGAAATTTATTTAAAAGGTCATTACATTTTTAATAGGCTTTACATTATACCAGAACAACATCAGGATTTTTCTTTGTGTAAAATCAAGAATTCAGCCTATAACTAGGGGGCGAGGGGTAATTTCCCAATATTCTGAGGTCAGAACATAAAACAAAGGAATGTGCTTAGGCTTTTTTGCCATTTTTCACACAACCAGTAGGTTTAAGTTCTTAAAATAGTCGTTTAAAACAAAAAAAAAATCAGGAAGGAAAAAACATTCAAATGAAATAGTCAATAATCTAACCGTTTTCTTTGGAAGTAAAAAAAAAAAAGCTGAGCTCTAATGATATCATTAAACTGCAAAGAAACTTGGTTCAAAACCAGCCTAGCAAGCCAACGAAACTGCTGCGTTTCCGACAATGCTGTTGAAACAATGCACTCGGTTGAACTGCCAATTCTTAGTTGACCTACATTTGCTGCGGTCAGCTGCCATCTCTGGAATGAGAAACATTCAGCAGAGTCTGCCTTTGCCAAACCCTACAAGGATGGCATTCAAACCAAGTTAGCATTAAAACTTCCCCGACCACTCACATGTGTGCAAGTGACACAATTAAAAGAGTTTAATCCAATTCCTTTAATCTGTGGAACCCAGCAAAAGCCACTTTTGATAGATGAGACCGAGGAATCCGCTATGCACCACACCCCACGACAGACCTACTTTCTACCCCCTTCCAAATATGTCATGTGCACAGTGTAGCCTATGGGAACCCTACAAGAAAATTGTGGGCGCTTTTCCACAACCGATGGGCAGCTTGTGAGCTGAGCTGTGTGAGGATTAAGCAGCTGGCATGTATCCCTCTCACGTGAGGGCGCATACCACTTCACACAGGAAATAAGAAATAGGGATTAGCGAGAGGATCTAAAATCAAATAGCTGAAAATACATTTAACAATTCCGAAAAAAAGCAATTGTGTAGTCTAGAAGCTGATTCAGGGTCATCTGTTAACTTTATTTTCAACAGCAGATTTCAATTTAACCGTAGGCTTTTCTTTTTATTCTAATAAACATCACCAATGAAAAGCTTCTATTGGTTGGCGTTGATTTTTGAAAGAGAACCGAAAGGCCTAGTGATGAACATAGATATATATTTAACATATTCACAAGACAGTGATTTTCTTGAGAAATTCTAATTTATTCGAGACGTTCTGATTGCACATAAGTCTCTAAGCTTCTGAACTGAATCTTCAGATCAAAGTGTTCAGACCTTTTCTCAATGAATGGCTATAAACCCTGCACAGGAGTTGCCTATAATGTGTTTAATGTTTATCGGAGTAAAATTTTGTTTGAACAAGTGATTTATTGGAAGCGACCAATCCTATCCTCACTCTGAGAAAAAAAAAAGCATGATTTCAGTTTAATCCAACTGTCACAGCGTCCAATATTTTTAAAGTAATAGAAATATGACAGTCCCACTGTCATGCACGGTGCCGCGTCTCGCAGGCACACATGGCAACGCCTGTTTCGCACTGCATGCGTGTCCTTTACGTTTGCGTGGCGTCTGCATATCGACTTTCACACAGCAGACATTTTCAGCATGTAACAGAGTTACATTACATGTTCCATGTAATCCATGTTGGCTTAATAACACATTGTTTGGCACAATCCATGGAGATTTTTTGCAGTATGCTTACGTTATCATCTGTCACCAAGCGTTTTTAATAATAATACATGCAGGAATTATTCAAATGAGGAATCGAAAAAAACGCAGTTGAGGCCGGTATAAAACCAGAGTATTGATAAAACCCTATCCCTAGTGGCAACTGCTGTTCAGAAACAAAAGTTAAAGGTAAGACAACGCTGTTTCACTCGAGGGTTTCTACTCTAACGTGCGCCATTTTTTAGGACACCTGGACTAACTTTTGTTATGGCGCATTATTGGTAATCTATACAAGTTTTGCTTGAATTAAAACAGACTTAAAGCCTTTTTGATGATAATGATCATTGTCTGTCCATACGGGAGTGGAGCACCAGACCCCAAAAGCACCACGTAACATTAACAATTAGATTTTTGGTGCAAGTGTTTCATATTTGAAACATGCCTATATAAACACAACCATCCTATCGTCCTTTGACATTGTCCTAGCTTTCCCTCGTTCCACCTCGCCATCTCACTCATGTAAGGTATACGTCACGGATCCTTATCCACAACCGGACAGCTGGTACATTGGTACCTTCCACTCATGCTCGCGACACTAGGCAGGTCCGGATAAAGAACTTAAGTGCAGGTCTTAGATGTCCCTCTGATTACAGAGGTCTGTTAAAGTACCAAGCCAAGCGAAAGAAAAATACAGGTCAACCGGGGTGAAACTCAACCAGTTGCTTGAAAGCAAGTGATGCTGCCAAGGATTTTCAGTCTAACTAGTTTAACTGGCGGCCTGTCCAGGGTGTACCCCTGCCTCTCGCCCGAATTGAGCTGGCACCAGCAGACCCCCATGACCCCAAAAGGAAAGAAGATGAATGAATGGTTTAACCACAAACTTCAATGTTGCACTGAGTAAAAGGAGAAGCATCTGATGTCAATCTTCATTTGTTGGTGACCTACATTAGTTTAAATGTGTTTAGCATGTGAGAAAGTGAAGCAAGGAAACGTGGGAGTGGAATATCCCTGAGTTAAACATAAGGCGCTGAAGACAGATGGCCCTCTGAGGGAACATACACCGACACTCTCCTTCTCAGCAGGACTTAGAACACACAGCAAGAGACGCATATCAAAGAAGCTAAGAGATAAAAATAAAGAAACATGAAATGTGAGAAAAATATCTAAAAAGGAGCTGAAAGTGAGAGAAGCTTTTGTTTCAGCTGTGCGCAGGAGATGGCTGTGCCTGAGCTCACGTGACCCTGCTACGTCATGCCTCTGCAAAAGAGGCAGCAGGGGGTGGAGTGCAGAAGCACAGCAAAGCCGTGGTAGAGCAGCTCACCATATTTCACACAGTAGATTACCATCGCTTTGGTGGCTGATCTTGACCTACTTTACAAAACAAACCTCTAAACACAAATAGGAAGGACTCTGAATGCAAGATTTGTTACAGGAAGCCTGGTATCGATAGAGGACGTCATGACATTAAGATTAATCACCGTTTTATCAAGTTGTTACATTTTAAAAGTGACTTCAAAGATTAGTTCAATGTGCAAAAGATTTCTATTTGCGATTTTCAAACTACCAGAAATTCATTCATACAAGACAAACTCAAATTTAGATCAACGATTAATTTGTTGTTTATGACCAGCGTGTGTATCTGTATGTTTGCAGACATCAGCAAAGAGTAGCACACCAAAAATGAGGTGAACTAGTAAATAAATTGAGTAACCTTAGTTAAATAAAAGGAAAATATACAGTATTGATTTATGTTCATTTATTTAGTCAAAACTATTACGAAGTTTACACCAGTCGCTGGACAAATACAAGTATTTATGTGAGTTTAGTCAAGGCATCAAAACAGTTCTATTACCTGTATTTGAAAAAACTAGCTTCTCATCTAGCTGTATATTATGCCACAGCAAAATAAATACTTTCAGTCATTGTTGAAGGAAAAAAACTGAATGTAAAATGATCACATACAGAGAAAAAAAGCTTTATACTGCTAATTTAAATCATTGATGATTTAAATTAAAGATGGGCAATATGGCCTTAAAAATGCTAAAGGATTGGCATATTACGTGAAAGGTAACATTTCCCATTAGATCTGGATTGCTCTACACACTAGTGGGATATTTACAAAGGAAGCGGAAAAATAACAGTAGGGGAAACACTGTGAGTGTTTAAATGTTACTGAAGCTTTCAAATTGAACATGAGGCATCTGGGATTAGTGGAAAAGAATTGCACAAAAAACTACTACCATTTTTTCACTTATTGCTGAGGACGAGAATATGAATAATATGAAAGCTTTAAATTAAGAAGAAACACTTTAATTCTTTGCAATAACAATTTACTGGCTTTGTAACAGCTCACAATAAACACCTGGTGGTCTAAAATACCCTAATTAGGAAATGAGGGGTTGCGTTTCAAGGAGGATGCTACAATACTGGGGTCGTAGCCAAGAAAGACAACAGCTATTCAAACAATGGCCAAATGCCAGACGAGCTGAGAGAGGGAAAGAGAGGCTACAAATGCGTGACAAAAGGTTCAATAAAAATGTCTAAATACACTAGACACTACTATGCACTGAGCTACTAAACGAGCTAGCCATAACAATCCTTGCAGGGTACAGGTTCTGAAACCAGTAGATCCTAGATTTATCACCATTACAGCACATACAAAGACAAGACTGGGATTAATCAGAAAATGAAGGACAGAGCTTGGATCAGAAGACTGCATTTAAAATATTTGTTCACCCAACTATATTACACCATGACAGTGTTCAGAAACATAAAACAGAGACTCTTGGCAAATATCAAGTTGTTCATAAACTCAAATAGACTTTTAAAACGTCTTCTTAGATCAGCTGTTACTTGAAAAGACTAAAAGAAACGTACCTGCAACTCACACCATGCCACCTCCACTGTAGTTTCCGTATCCAGACCCTTGTAGACGGTCTTGAAAGAACCACGTCCAATCTCAATGTCAAATTTCAGGAAGCGGCCATCCGGCGAAGTCCCAACTGCATTTGTCTCCACTTCCTCATTGTCTTCCTCCTCTTTCTTAGCCTCCCGCAACTCTGCCTCCACTCGTGCCTTTTCTTTACCTTCTTCATCCTCTTCCTTCTCAACCTCTTGTTTTCCATCAACACCAACTCCAGACTTCAACGCTACAACCAAACGTGATGCTTCAGCAGAAAGCAGTCGTTCGGGGCTTGCAGTAGACACTGGTCTTGACTCTACAGACGTATCGACAACATCAGCCACTCTGGTTTCTGGTGCAGATTGTATGGCCACAGAAGCTTTAGTTTTGGTCAGTGGTTCACAAACAAGGGAATGCAGGTCCGTTGAGATGGTTAGGATGGCATTCTTACTGGGCAGCTCAAGAGCTGTGGCATTGGAGTCATTGATGACGCTGCGGCGGAAAAAACGGTGCTCTGCCTTCAGCAGTTCTCGCTCCATAGTATGGTGCCGACGACGAACCTCAACACCTAGACGCTCACCAACTAGACTGTCAGAACTGGAACCATTAGCATTCTTGGAAGGGGGGGAAAGGAACTTCACCATCTTGTCGCTGAGTTTTTCTGACATTGCTCCACAAAGTGGAGTTTAGAAGTCAGTCAAACCTTATACTTGACCCATACATAACAAGCAGCATTAACGTATTCTATCCAGAAGAGGGATTTCCTCCAAGTGAACACTTGATGAACCCTCCCCAATGGTTTTTAGTCAATATTTTTACAAACTAAAGTGTTGGAATGGAGCGCTGAGTGTGCCTGGTGATAAAAGTAATGCAGGATCCACACACAGATTAGCACAAGCTGATGATGATTGTGACAAAAAAGAAATGGCACATTCAACTCATCCATCCTTTGAGAAACGGCGTGGTGCATTCAATCAACATAAGCAGGGTGCTGAGGGGGCAGGAAAGGAGACGCAGAAGTGATCTCTTTTAAGGATGTCCAGAGCAGATTCACTGAAACACACAGAACATTATTTCAGCAGGGAATTTTAGCCACAGCAAAATATAGATATTGTACGCCATGTCCAGCAGATGTTTATAAACAGACACATTTTATACACAATTAGGCCCCATTTTCACATTGCCAGTTAAATGTGACCAAACACTGATATTTCACAAACTCTTGAACTTTATCCACTGTACAGACTGAAAATCAGTAGAACCATTTGTATAAATTGTACAAATAATACAAAAAATGTACAATGCTGCTTGATTCCATACAGTTTGTATTGGGTTTAAAAAAAAAATAATTCTGCAGCAATCCACTGGGGGGGCGATCGTTGCACTTTTGCAACATGGCAGATTTAGGTGTGATGGCACGGCACCTACTTGCACACCACGAGACAAGTCTTTTTTTTAAGACAAAAAAAAAAGCAAAAACACTGCAACCAGATCTGTGCTCTCTTCAGAAAATGTGGATAGGTTAATCTTTTTAGCCTAAAACTTGAATAGTTTTGTTTATATACAAGCTGAAGCTGTTGCTTGTGTTAAAAGTTTTCAGGTCTAACTAGTTGCAGTATTTCATTTTTTATTTAAAAAAATGTGTTTTTCTTTATAAAGAGTGCAATTTATTTAAAATATCACCCCGAATATGATTTTAGCGAACCGTTACACCCCTACTATATTACAATACATTTTTCTTCAGGTATAACCTAAAAGACAGAATAGAGTCCCTCTATATTGCAGAGATTTCTATATGTGCAACATTTGCTTTATGGTGTCACCAGTCACCACAGGGTTGTACTAAAGGAATTGTTTCAATCTTGGAGACAAAGCCTGCTTTCAATTCTTTCCTAAAAGAGTCCATAAAGAGAAAACCCTCACATGACACAAATTTGCAGGTCAGAGTTCAGTCAGCTTTGGAATGCAACAAAATGTGAAACACAAGCTTGCATTTCCGGTCTGCTTTGTTTCATACATTGAGTCAAAATGCCAGTATGACTGGTCTTCGGTCTTCAATCTTAGTTAGAAAAAGATTATTTAATTTAGTAACAAAAAGAATAGCCTCAGTTAGAATAATTTGAATTATTTACATTTTGTTGCCTATAAATGTCATTTTGCTTAAACTCAAAACAAATGTCAAATCCCATAATGTGTAAAGTTAATTTGAAATACTCGGAACTAAAACTTTATTGCTTTAAAAATAGATTGGTGATGCTTAAAGATTGAGATAAGAGTATGAGGATGTAGATCTATGATTTTTTCCCCCACTTTTAAAGAAACTCCAACTCTCAATGGAAACCAGCTCTTATTGAGTAAATCATTTCAGCCGTTCTTTGGGCCTGGTTATGAAGTTTTTAGCACAGACCGCTGAGTCTGAGTTACCCAAAGCATTGAAAAAATTAAGATCTAGAGAAAATGTGTAATCTTCAGCGTATGGCTAAGAACTATACTCACGTAGATTCTAGTAATGGCACAACTCAACATTGTACGGTTTGATTACCACAGTTTGCTTTTGTATTTCCACCGATGTCCAGTATCCACTATGTGTTTAATTGATGTCACTCAAGATGCATCATAACATTCTATTCATGCTTGGTGACATCATAACGAATATGGCATTAGTAGTGTAATCCGCTGGAAAATAAGATTCATCGTTGCGGTCTCTCTGGACACGGCCTACAGTGATCAGGAAAAAGGCCACCCCCTCCTCGTCTTTCCATGATCATTTGTCTTAAAAAAAGCCATGAGGTTGTACTGCGGTTTTATGTCATACTTTAAAGATGCATGCAGCCATGATTCTTTTCTGCCAATCAGTGAGCTAAACGACAGATCAGTCAGCGATCAACAGGATCTTCGGTCACACTTTTTCCGCAATCAAAAAAAAAAAAACACAGAACATGTTGGAAATTTATCAGAACACAGCCAAAGTCAAGCCTTGCCGTTACAAACCAGGTTGGTGGAAAAGTGGAATTACCGGTACATACACATTTTACACGTCCAACTACCGCAACGGTCCTTAAACGTTGGAGACATTTGTGACAGACAATTAAAAAGACAATGTAATTTGGTCAGATCCTAACCAGTGTCTAATTTAGGCAGAAAAGATGTGAAATAGATTTCAAACAGAGCTATACCAGTTTACAGATTAGATTTAGTGACATGATCTGCAATGCATGTTTCTCGTTTGGTAATACACTGATTTTTACATGATACTTAGGTTTCCTCCAGCGGCAAGCGGGTTTGAAAAAGGCTTCTATCAAAATTTTCAACCTTAGCTGTCTGGATTACATGTTCAAGAGGCTCCCATTACTGATGACGGAACATAAAATTAATTTATATGAGAATAATATCAGCTAAATAACAGTCATTTTGTTAATAAAAGTGATTGTACATAGAAGTGATTTAATGGAATGTTTGAGTAGGGGGTTTTAACACTGGACTCGATTAGTTTGAATCTTTTTGAACTAGTGTTCATTTCAAATGAAGGTGGTTCCAAATTAACTCTAGAGTAGTTAGTTTGTGGTGAAAACCTGATCAAACTCTGATCCCAAATATACAGAAATTAAGACATTTGGCAGTTGTCTGTTAGCATAGCAGCATTTCTCATGGCAGCTCGCGGACGAATTTGTAGCAATGTGTATCAAACAATCATCACAAATTATTTATTGTTATCAAAAAAGATTTACTTTGTCCCATGCATCTGGCATTCAGTTCTCCGTGGTTTACTTCCATGCCCACGATAATTCTAACCAATTGAAAAGTTGTCAAGAAAACATGTGGAGTGGACTGTATGATGTTATAAGGCTGGGTTTCCAACATGTGCAGACCAAAGCAAGTGTGGTGGGAATGAGAACTAAATCTTGCAAAAATTCACCAGTTGTTCCTCCTGGTCTGGTCCAAATTAAACAAACCAGATGTGCGAAAGCACCCTAAAAATAAGGTACGTTTACACAAACCCTCTCATTATTTCACTACTGCCCCCCACCATGTTTTGACAATATGCATTGTTGACATCAAGTGGCAAGCTCTTACTTTCCACCCTAATGTTTAGCCCAATTGAACTTTATTGCAATGTATAGCAACTTTTTTTGCCGCTTGTCTCAAGATGCATTCCTATGCCATTACCAATGGAGCACTTTTAAACAATTTTTACAATTCTTTTTAAATGTTTTTTTTGTACATAAGAGGTCAATTAAAAAAAAAGTATTGATAGCTTTGTTAATTTTGAATAGAAATGCTTCTGGTCTAATCGGTTTCAGGGATCAAAGCTAAACTAGGGTCAAAGTGCTTTCTCAGACCCAGAGAATGGCTGAACGGTTCTCATGGTAAAACACAACTTATTAACACTGGGGGCGTTAATGAGCCCATCACCAATTGATTCTTTTGGGTGTGTAATGCTAAATCGAAGAGCATCACTCCATCTGTTAGAGGCATATGAGAGAAGAGGCAAATTAGAAGTGTCTGAATGGAAGTGGACTCAATGAAAGCAAATTAGAAATCTAGCCTGAAATACACAAATTAATGTTTTCCAACAACAATGTATGACGCATTAACACTTATCTGCAAGAAAACGACACACTTATCTGCTGTAGAGAGGTGGCAAAGGTCTTTAAATGAGCAATACAATCACTTTAAGATTTTACACCTCATCACGTTCAAATTAATAGCTGACATATAATTTCTCAGTGTATAAAAGACCTATTCCATGTACTAAGGTTATAAAAAGTGCAGCAAAAAACATTGTAATGACTTAAACATTGTAATGACTTAGTCACTGGTGGTGAGCAGCAATTTTGTTGCTTTTAGTGAGAATATGGAGTACCTTAGAACCAGAGAAGTTGAATCAGGAAATCAAAAAGAGCAAAATTATCTAGTTTCCTCCACAATAAAATGTGTCTTAAAGTATGTTTAAAACATATCTAAATCTCTGAATTTCTCTAGCAGGGTTTCAAATTTAAGGCCGTTTTAAGTCAATAAAGAATCACATTTAAGACCTATATTAAAATCTATAATATAGATCAATGTGAAAAAATATTGCATACAAGATATCTAAAATGTAAACAATACCTATAGCTGGACAAATTGTGAACAGATGGGAAAAAAATAACTAAATTACAATCTTATAAAGATAAAAAAGGTGTAGAAAAAAAGAACAGAAAAAGTACGATGTGAACATTAAGTTTACTGAAATATCATTAGACACTTGAAAAGAACATCAGATTACCAACCAAATGCTTTTGAAGGATCAGCAAACGCAGAACTGCTTTTTAAACATATAAACAAGTCATAGACAAGATTACATTGTGAAGTGTTATCAGTGTAATGTATCCAGTGTAAATTTTTATTTACAACTAGCATTTTTGATATTTACAATAACGTATTCAGACCAATGTATACACTTATGACATGAATGATGATCTAGCACACAACGGTGGATTTCTTAATTTTGTAACTATTCACAATGCTGTGATTAATAAATAGGTTCGTCTTGTGAAACGTTAACATTGATAATAACTATTACTATATTACTGATGGATATAAATGGCACTTTTTTCATGAAAAACTGCCAATTTACAAGAAAGGAATTGTTTTCGGAATTTTTAAACCTTTGATAAATTACAAAAACTCCTTTATTTATGGTTGTTATGGCAGCCATCTTTGTTAACCAATCAAATGTACCGGCTAGAGCGGTGAATGCTGGGAAATCTGTCTCAAGCAGCCAAAAGTGTTTCGAAAAATTATTTAAGACCTAGAACAACTAACCGACTTAAATTTAAGACGTTTTGAGGCCTAAAATTTGGGTTTTTAAATTTTAGACTTGTTAAGACCTTGCGGAAACCCTGTCTTTCGTGACCCTTTATCAATTGTTAAAACATTTATTATCTAATTATTGTTGTTTATTAAACAAAATTAATTTTAAAATAATCTTACAAATTTTCTTCCTCCAAGTTAGAAGCAAAGAGAGCACGTTATCGGTCTACTTAAAGACTGTGGAACATATGTTTAGGGATTAGTAAATTAGATTCACCTTTGCCACGTGTAAACTGCAGATTGTATAGTATTTCCATTTGTAATAAAAACAAAATTTTACTGATAAACAGATACTTATTAAAGGTAAATAATACAAGATAAGACTGGAAATGCTAAACTCAATTATATACGTTGACCATTTTTAAAAACTAATATAAAAACAACAGGTTTTCAACTAATCTTCTTTCATCAGAAAGACATTTAACCTTAACTTTATTGAGTCATTTTATCGCAAGAGACATAAATCTCCCTGTCCTCACATACCATTGAACAAATGTCGACAGTTTTACGACATTTTTCAATTCTGAAACGAAAAAAGAACCAAATTCAGCAGAAATGTCATAATGTTAACGTAACACAATCCGTGACATTTAACAGTTTGTATAAACAAAAGCTTACCATATTCACTCTGTCGTCGTTACCTTTTTGGGGGCTATCTCTGAACAGCCAACGGCTAATTCCAAGTTTAACAGGCAACTGTCCAAACGCGCGTGCTCCGTGTTTGAAATAGCGTCTCAGCGGCGCGAAAAACAACGAACTGTGTTTAATTCGGTTTCAAACAGAGAAAAGCGGCTAAAACGCGTATAAGCCGCTTCTCGTGTAAACCAGCGAAGTTCTGGTGTGAAGCAGCGGAGCAGCGCGCCGCTTCCGCTAATGGTGCTCGCTCGCGAGACTGCGGTGCAGGTTCTTTGTTATTCCAGATCAACTGACCTCGATTCACATTTCTTGCGCGCCCATCAGCTGCATGACGCCGGCGAGCAAACGGTGCCAACGCTCCAATATTTACACCGACACGATGCCAAAGAAAAACGGAAAAGCTGCGAGAGTAAAGCACTTATATCGATAAGAAACTTGACTGCGTGCGGCGGTATCACGGGCACTTCCGATCTCTATTGTTGACGCCGCATGATCTCGCTAAGATCTAACGTTAAACGATTAGCATACGCGGGTCTCACGTCACGACTGCGGAATGTGCTTGTTATCGATTATCTACATTTTCGCCAGCAAAAATATAGCTGCAGCATGAACGAACCGGTTTTGTGATCACGAATAACCCGGACTCTGCCCAGTGCCCACTCCCACTGCCACTGCTCGTGTTTCTTTATGAACGAACGCTTTGTAACCTTCCTTACTGCACAGCGCCCTCTGCAGTCGATCTTGCGCTTGAAATTTTAGCTATAAACTATATTTCATTCAGGGTTTTGGTCTGTTACAGTTACTCGTAAAACCAGATCATTTCCATTTTTAAATAATAATCCATTCCACCGAATTTGTTTGTTGTAACTTTTCTAAAAATTTATTTTTTACTTGAGTCCAAAACACATCCCACAAGAAGGCATACATACTTAAGTATTCCAAATGGGTCTATTTACATGTTTTGCTAGATTTATAGTCAAAAGATGGGTGCTGTTTTTTCTGGTTACTAGTCCTCATGCTATTTTTAATATTATTTACCAGACTGAAAAAAGCAGGACTGAGTTTTTAGCAAATAATTGGCAAAATTAGCATTTGTGCACTAAACAAATTAAATCTATTGAGTTAAAGGATGATATTTTTAAATGACGCTCTTACACATCATCACAAATCATAAACATGTAAATAAGAAACTGATAGAATTTATCATTGCTCTTCCCATGGCCTTCTAAAGCTCCAAGTGATGCAACTACCTGCTGAAAAACTGACTTCCCCTGTTTTTCAGGTGGAGGATGGTTAGGGTAACAGGAATGAGTAAAAAGCTGGGGACATGACTAATTTTTTTTTCTTTCTCAAAAGTATAGATATTTGTGTAAATAAACCTATTTGAAATTAACATTATTTATGAATTTACATATGAATGCAAAATAAAGGTTCATTTTATGATGAGACAAAGGAAAAGAAATAAGTGCAATTTTTTGTGTTTTATGTGGATTTTATCAATGTTATGTTTTTCAGAGCACAACCCATTTTTGTGTTTTCTAAAAAGTGCTTTAAATATGTCATACCCTCTGATTCCATCCTGGTTTCTGGTTTAGCCAAGCCTTGTTTTCATAACTCAAGGTAGAAAATGAATATTTATATAAGGATGAGTTATACTCAGGGTTGAAGAACATCTCCTGCAAGTTCACTGCAGTTAGCTAAAGCAGTATAAAGCCAAACTGGAGCGACCTCGAAGAAAGCCTCTTCTAAAGCTCATGGGCAAAAAAACATGCCTAAAAATGCCCATGCTGAAGAAACGGGGACTACTGGGACTCTACAATGATGGGAGAAAGAGCTCTGTTTTTGGAACTAGTGGTTTTTAAAAGGTAAAATGTTATAAAGGTGAGGTTTTCAGAGAAAAATTCCTGGAGCTTACAGTGAAACATGGTGGTGGCAGTGTCATTATATGGGGCTGTTGGAGTGCTGCTGGTGTTGGGAAGCTGCATTTCATCGATGGTATCATGAACTCAACATTTTGCTCTTTAGGAGAAGATACTGTCATCACTCGGTACACTTTTCCAACACAAAATGATCCAAAACACACGTCTAAAGCTACTTCTGTATTATTATAAACCCTAATTTCATGTTATGGAGTTAAATAAAACGATAACACACTACGGATTAAATTGGATTAAAATGCAATTTGTCTGACATTTGTCAAAGACCATCTGAACTTTTTTGGCATAGATACCACTTGCTGTATTTGAGTGAAGAGTGAACTGTGAAGCATGGGGGTGGAAATATCATGCTTTGAGTGTTTTTTTTTTGTGAAAACCAGCGACAGGTAGACTACAATTAATTTGAAGGGGGGGGGGGGGTCTTCCAGTATGGAAATAACCCTAAACACAACCAGGGCAATTTAGGACTGGCTCTGTAGGAAGTATTACAAGGTCTCCAGGCCTAAGCACAATAGAGAAACTATGGAAGGAGCAGAAACTTGTTGCCCAGCGACAAACCAAAGATCTGAACTTCAATAGAGAATCTACTGTATAAGAAGAGATTTTTCCAGTGAAGCACATATTTGTTTCAAGCAATACAATTTCCAACCTTTTATAGTTAAGAATAATTCTTGCATAATATCCAGCTGTAAAAAAAACTTTACAAGTCCTACAAGAATATCTTGAAAACCAGATAATTTTGAATAGAAATGCTTCTATCTGTAGATCCCAAAACTTAACTTGTTAACTCTAGAGGTGTGTGCAAGAAAGTGGGGTGTGAATTCTACTTTAGGTAATAATTTAGTCCAGCCAGTAAACAAACATTAACTGAAGTTCAGGCAATGGTCAGTATCAGAAAACTAGAATGTGTCATGAACAAGGTGCAAGAGAGTCAACGATTGACAGCGCTGCACTGACCGTCCTCTCACCTAGTTGGGATTATGGATGAAGTTGTTGTGACAATATCTTTTTAATTCACATTTTGGAATATCACATAAAAAACCCTGAATGAAAACACCAAGATCCACGTAAATTTGGACAAAGCGAATAAAAAAATTATATGCGCCACTGGGTAGCATTAACGTTTTTTTCCAATAAGAAAAAAGTGCGTTGGAAATTCAAACTACAGAATAAAACCCTTGTTGGGTGAGTCTTGGGTTGTATGCTCTGACTTGTCTCTCATTGGGGTCGATGAAGAAGATCTTAATGACGATCTTAATAATGACGAGACTTTGTGACCACTCTTAAAGGTGGTTCCTATAGCTTTCATGCAGTTTGAAGTGTATGTTTTCACATACGCAGATATTGTCCTTGTTTCTGTAAGCCATGACATGATGAGTGTCCATTGATGAGTGTGACCATCGACTTTTCTCTTCTTGCAAAAAAATGTGTAACATTCTAAAAGACAATACACTTTTGGGACCGTGTTCCTGGAGTACGAGTTCCTTGACTGCTTTTCGGTTGGTCACTATGAACACCGACCCATAATTTTGTCGCATTCATTTGATTTCACTCGTATCAGAGTTCCATCATGGTCCACACACTAACAGCTCAAGACTTCGTTTGGATTCGTTTCAAGACCACCTCCTTGAGAAGGTCTCGTACCACTTTTTTAGTCTGCTTTTGGTCCGATTTTTTGTTCTCACCTGCCCCTACAATTAGAGCCTGTAATTCTACACTAGATCACCTTATCCGTCATCAATGCTGTTTCTTCTGTGTTACTTCCTGGACTACCTGACTGGCTCTCACCATCATTTGCTATGAGAGTTTCTGACCCTTTGCTACCTACCTGAGCTACTCTTTTTGCCCAGATCCAGTCTGTACTCAGAAGTGGTGTCCTGTTAGAGTGCGATGTCCATCGACAGCTTAATACCTGGATTGAGTTCACCAGTTAGCACCCTAGAATGGTATGATCCTGAAAGCTCCGGAAACCTCCCTACTCATTTCCTCCATTGTGACATACCCCATACTGGAAAATGAAATGAAGATATATACTTCCCTATCGCTCAAGAATACTACTGCAGCTTTTTAATACTCTTTGCGCCAATGTTGATTTTATGTCGGTGGTCAGTGTCACTGTACAATCACTCAATACGGGACACAAGCAAACCTAACAAAAGCGACTTGTCCAGGGTGTACCAGCACCTCTTGTCTGAAGTGAGCTGAAGATATGTACAAGCAGACCCCTGTGACCCCAGAAAGGGAACTGGGGTGACGAATCACCAAACGGATCACATGGCAATGCAAATGTCCCAATGGTGCCCATGGTTTTCGATAGAGGAGCTTGTTGCACAAAACTTTGGACCAAAAATTCGGATCAGTGTGTATAGACAGACTCATCAGCATTGAAATATGGAGTGCTTTGTGTGTTTACGTTCCATAAAAGTACACATTTGTGGAGATTGGAAAGAAGGGAATTGTAATATAGTGTATTGTAACGCCAAACACCAAAAATATACTAAAGAGAAGACATATTTGTTCTTGCCCTCGCGTTTTTTTTTTCATTTAAAAACCGAGCCAAAGTAGAATAAACGTATTTTGTTGTTCGTAAAAACGCACGTCGGTGTATAAAAAACGAAATGACCTTCGTAGCATGGCGTTGGCATTTGTGAGGCTAGCGTTGTGAGCGCGCAGCGTAGGCGTTACGTCACTGAACTCCTCCAGCTCTGAGAAGATGCTGGTTTATGTCCGCAAATAATAAAATCATTAAGCAATAGAAGAAGTACCGACTGCTTTCTCCCCGTCACGCGTCCATTGACGCCCATTTCAGATCGCCTGAACCACACCACCCAGATAAGGTAAAAATGCTCATGTTGGTGTATACAATATCGTTTCTGCATGTTTGAATGTTGTCTAATATTCATTGAATTTTATTCAGCTGGCGTCGTTAAATGTCGCATTTGCTGGACAGTTATTTTAACAAAAGGAGAGGAGACTAGTGTGTTAAGCCTTTCAATGGACGCGAAGGAGGACGCTGAGGGAGGATGCTGTGGATGAGCGAATGCAGGCTTTTACGGAGAATTTCCTTTTTGTGGTGAATATATAATATTGATATTATTTATCTTGCGCCTTTGACGTGGTGAAATGTCGACGTTGATTCGTGTTGAGCTGTAGGCGCTGAGAGGAGCTTTCACCACATACACAGCATTATTGCATCGACACCGATGGGTATTCAGGGATCTGTGTTGTTTTAGGATACAACACAAGCATCGCTTTGCAATGCTGTCAGGAGCTGACAGTAATTGTTTGAAACATTGCAGAGTTTGTCTGGATAAAACCACACCTTTCTTTGGATTCGCCCATTTTCTGTGTGAATGGCACAAGCAAGTGATTTGCCACTGGTTCGGAGTCAAGATTTGCCAATGTTGGAGATGGTATATTGGTTGCATCTTTAGAACATTTGTTTTTAATCTTCTATACTATTTCATTTAAAAAAAATCCACTATTAGTTTAACCTGGTTGCCACAATTCAAATGTATGTGTTTTAACCATAATAATAATAGCTGTTTGTTTTAGTTTGGATACACTTACAAATCAATTGCTGTAGTTAATTACATTTTATTTCCAATAATTCAACCATTTGAAGTGAAGTTTGAAGTGAACATTTAATTTTTTGAGTGTCTTTACGGTCAAAGAACACATAGAAAAGAATCTTGGTCGTCAAGCGGTTTGTTCTGTTAGTGCTGATCACAGGGAGCTATTTGACAAAAAAGTACAGGAAAGAGGATTTGTGGAGCCATTGTTTTACTGTACGTAGATGCTATGAGAATGTGGGATGAGCGCCACCAAGCAGCTCTTTTACATCCTGTTATGTCATCAAAAGAGCCAGCTTTCATTGGTCGTTCTCCTTGAAATAAACCAATCCGATATGGCAGTGTGAAACTTTTTTTCGTTGGCACCAGTCATTCATTCAGATGTGTGATGTCCAGTTGGCGCTCATGGTTTTCGACCGCGGTGCACTGTCGTGCGAGACTTCAGACCGAAAATTCAAATCAGAGAGGCATATACAGTAATGTCATAAAATGTCCGTGCACTTTCCCCTTCAGTCATCTATGCGCAATAACAATTCATTCACAATCACTAACCCAACAGACTGATTGCATTGCAGAACATCTGAAGTGTGTTTTTGCTAAGTTACTTAAGTCATAAAAGTGGTTTAAGATCATCATCTCACGTTTGTTCTAAGATGCAAGTAAGTTTTTATATATTAAAAAAGGCTTCTCCTAATGCAGCAACTATTTCTATAATCTATTTGATATTTGGAACCAGTTTAACAAGAAGTGACGATTTTGTTCGTCTGTTAAGCGGTGCATAAACAAGCTATGGATTATTTTCTACAGATGTAAAGACAAGTTTATCATAATGCTTTTTGTGCTTTTGTTATATGCAACAGTTTGAAGGTGCCACCTTCCTCTTTCTTTTCTTTATTTTTCTTTTCAAAACACAGGGCTTGCCCCTAACAGTTCGTGTATGGACAAATGTTGGTATTAAATGCTAAACAAAACATGTTAACTGTTGCTAATAAAATGCAATCAACATTTCAGGAAGATTGAAAAGTAAAGAAGCCGTGAAAATGTAGAGATTATTTCCGAGACTTAATTAGAAGAATAAGTTCTTTTCAATATTTATTAAACAAGGGTCTTTGATAGCTACCTTGTAGTTGTTTTCGCCAACGATGACGAAATTATTTAGTTGATGGACCTTTTTCTTGTGTCATGCTAAATATGTCTCTGTTATAATGAAAACTTGATGAAACGAAAGCAAGATTGAACAAAATGTTATTGAGTGGACAGTAACTCGTTCAAGACATTTCTGATTCGTGGTTGTAATCTATCAGTCATAGTCTGAAGTACCCACCACCGCTTGTTATCCTTGTCTGGTCGGACACACCACCGGACCCGCTGCGAACACATTGAGCATGAGGCATCCTGCGGTCCCAAGACTCCCAACATGTGCATTTTTGTTATTTTTGAGGCAAAACTTCAACAAAAGGGCTTAGTGGCTGGAAACAACGAAGTGATTTCTGCTGCTAACTAAAGCTAACAGAACGAAGACTGCAACGGATGTTAGCTAATCAAGTTAGCAGCCTATAATGGCTTGGGATTATGTGCAGAACTTTAAGCTTGCTATGAAGTATTCTTGCAAATTCTCAAATTAAATAGTATTTCTAAAATGTAAACAAAGACTGGTTTTAATTTACCTTTGAAAGATATTGGGGTGGTGCCTCTCGGCCACAGTGTTTACAATTATCAGGGAATTTATTCTTGATTTTATTTCGAAAACTTCAATTGCCATATTTTCTTTATGCTTTTAAATATGTAAGTATGTTTCCTTCATCATTAGCTCTTATTTTGGAGCATATTTAAGTTTATTACGCTTTAGGTAATTGTGAAAAATAAAGCCAAATTCGGAATGTTTTGTTTCTTGGCTTTTTTTAAAATAAGGAAGATCCATTCCATTGTATTAACACTTTTTATTTGCATAATCTTTAGTAGATTGTATATATTTTTCATTGTATTTTTTGAGGAAAAGCCTATCGACAATATCACAATGTGAAATGCGCATTAGTTCATGTTTAAATACAGAATTTTTAATATTTAAAGATAAATATTTAAAATAGTGGCGCAGTGGGTAGCACTGTGGCTTTTCAGTTAGAAGATTGTCAGTTCAAGGCTCCCGGGGCCTTCCTAAAAGGAGTTTGCATGTTCTCCCTGTGCTTGCATGGGTTTACTCGGGTTTCCCCCACAATCCCAAAAACATGTGGTTAGGTTAATGAAATAATCTACATTTCCCTTAGGTGTGAATGTGTGAGTGAACGTTTTCCTGCGATGGACTGGCAAACTGTCCTGGGTGTACCCAATGTGTGCTGGAGACCCCTGTGACCCCAAAAACTAAATCATTTTTGTAAAAAAAACTAAGACTAAGGGTTCGCCGAAAACAACACTGGTGCCACCACAGGGTTACCATGCCAGACTCGGTGAAAGAGAGGTGATGTATTTTGTAGGAGTTTTTCTGTGGCTTGGTCAGTGTAGAATGCACCAACAATGCATAGATTTTAGCCTCTAAGCAAGAACTCAACAATTGTATCTAATTCTGCCAAATGCATCGAGAAGCTCTATACACAATCACTCTGGTGCCACAAAGTTGTCCATGTTTGTATGGTTTAAGCGCAACAGTGTGTTGGGTTGGGGCTTGTTTTCCAGCTATAAAGTTAGAAGACTTAGCTTAAACTCAAGTGGAGTTGCCATTTTTCCTGGTCAAGATTCGACCTTACCCTCAGCCTATTCTGAAGTACTGTATCTTTACATTAGAAGTACAGTAAAATATAATTTCCTTTCCTTTTAGAGGCTGAGACGCTTGGTTCACCTGACAGAAAGAAGAATATATATTCATTCTTACACGAGATGAAGATGCCCTGGCCTGCATAATAGTACTTCCCGACAAGTTTAGTTTTGGTGAGTAAATTTGCCAAAATGTACGGAAGTTCTCGTTCAGTGAGCAAAATGGACGGCAATCACAGTGGGGGTCGAAACAACCAAGGCAACTCAGGCCGGTCTCCTCGACTGCCACGATCTCCCCGTATGGGCCATCGTCGCACCAACAGCATGGGTGGTAGTGGTGGAGGCCCGGGTGGTTCTGGAGGGAAGACATTATCCATGGAGAACATTCAATCTCTTAATGCAGCCTATGCAACATCTGGCCCTATGTACATGAGCGACAACGAAGTCGCAATTGGAACATCTCCTGACCTTCCCAAGACTGTTGTAGCAACCGGACGATTTGGAGGCAGCATACCTTATGGGGTTCGAGGAACAGTGACCGGAAGCACACCTGACATGGCCATGGTGCCAGCTGTTTCGACTGACTCTATGGCTTTTGGAGGAGAAATCCATGCAGCTTCAACCGTTCCGCACTCCCTTCGTCAAGCGAGGGACAACACCATTATGGAGCTCCAAGCCCAACTAAAGGAGGTGCTGAGGGAAAATGAGCTCCTTCGAAAGGAGGTCGATGTTAAAGAGAGCAAACTTGGCTCCTCCATGAGCTCTATCAAAAGCTTTTGGAGCCCGGAGCTGAAGAAGGAACGTGCACTGCGAAAAGATGAGGCCTCCAAAATAGTGGTATGGAAGGAGCAGTACCGTGCTGTGCAAGATGAGACACAGGTGAGTCAACCTGGAAACATACACTTGTTATCATGATGCTTGTGGCTGGAGTGTATAGGTGTGAATTTCTGTAGTAAAATGTTTACACTCTTATTTTATATATTTAGCTTCGCAATTGTGCGATTTGCAGCAAAATGTTCACAGATTCCCAAAATGTCCTTAGGATATCCCAACTGCCATGGAGGTCGTTGGCTAATTTTTGGTCACAATAAAAGGTTGGGAGAATGTTATTCTCATGTATAGAACACGTTCATGTAATCAAAGTAACCATATGGGTATTCGGCCTATGCTTCGGACAAAAAATTAGACATTCAAACTAGCTTGGGTCTGGTCGCTATATCACTAAAGGAATTCTGGTAAATCATTTTCGATTGACTTAACACGGGGTCATACTTAGTGAAACTGTAACTCAAACTGGGAAGCTCATAGAAATTTCAAACTGACCTTACTTGTGGAGTTCCCCTCCATAGCAACCATATAGGTGACAATATGTTATATTTATAAACGATATTGGTCGTATCTCTATCCTTTGGAAAGTCATACATAGAGATAGTGACTATTTTGTTGCCAATGTCACAACAAGTAACATAAACAAACCCCCGTCTCTATGATTTTCATAAGCTTAGATAGGTATATGCAAAATTGGTTGCTATGGACAGGTCAGTGACAATATAATGTTCCTCATGTCAATGATGTCAATGAGTAAAATGAACCAACTCCCATGTCTAAATGATTTTCGTAAGCTGAAATAGTGATATAACAAATTGGTTGCTATGGTAAACAGTCTGGTTGCTATGGAAGTGTCAGTGACAATATTATATTCCCCATGTCATTATGAATATAATGAACCAACCTCCAAATCTCTATAATTATCCCAAGGTGAGATAGAGATATGCCGAAATGGTTGCCATGATAAACACTCTGGTTGCTATGGAGGTGTCAGTGACATAATGTAACGTTCGCCATGTCAATATGAGTAAAATAAACAAACCCTATGTCTCTATGGTTTTCATAAGCTGATAGAGATATGCCAAATAGATTGCTATGGTAAGCAATATGGTTGCTATGGAGGGGTTAGAGACATTTTATGTTCCCCATGTCAATATGAGTAAAATAAGCAAACCCCTGTGTATAATTTCCTTAGCTGCTACAGAAGTATGCCAAACCGGTTGGTAAGGTAAACAGTCTGGTTGCTATGGAGGGGTAAGTGACATAATAATGTTTCCTTCTTGACTCTACATTATATAAGCCCCATTGTTCAATTCTTTTCCAAAGCTGAGATCTAAGAATTTGGTTGCTAGGGTAAACAGTTAGGGAGTAGTATTTACTATGTTACTATGTTATTAACAAACCCACTTTTCTCTACGCTGTTTCATCTTGAAGATATTTTTCATGGGGTATCCCATTCATTCTCAATCGCCATTATAAATCAATGGTGACCTTTGACCCAAAACTAGACTAGAAAGTGTTGAAATGTTTTGAATAATGAGAGATTCAAAGGCACTTACTTACTAAGAATTTTTTTGCACAACCTGTAAAAACACTGATGTCATGATAGTTACATTTTCAACGACGAAATCCCGGTAGAGGCAGCCTCAATTTTTACAATTTTTTATGAGTTCATAAAAAGTTTTTCTTTTTGTCATTTTGCTTGAATATTTTACTCACACAATAAAACAAGACTTATTTCATTGATGATTGTTTATTAAACTTGTTAGTGCGTAACTTGGAGGGAATGTTCACATCTGGGTCACCACTGAACACGGTCAAAACTCGTTTAACAAAAATGAATTTAAATTATTCCCTGGAAACATGAGCCTCTGTGCAGGCTTTATCTAACCGAAAAACTGTTTATTATCCACCGTTTCTGTCTTTCTCCCTTAAAGCGTCTCTGACTCAATCCTGACACAGATCAGATCCTGTCACACAATCCTTCTCGCTGATTTATTAATCTAATTTATTTATTCATTCTTTTGGAGTTGATCTGTCCGGGGCTGAAAATGTTCGCGACTAAAGCCTCTGATGCCGAGGTGGTAAAGGTGCGTTTTGCATCTGATTGAGGATCAGTTTCTGGTTCATAGAGATAAAGGTTGTATAACATTTCCTCCAAACGCTATTACAGCGTCTATCAATGTTGCTTTAGCAAAACAGTGATCACTCAGTATTGAAGTTGTTCATAATTAATCTCTAATCTCCCTCACATCTACGTTCAACGTCAGACAGTAACTTTGCATACACGTCATTAATATGCAAATCAGTAACCAATAGGTGAGTAACTGGTGAGTTATTACAAAGTTTTCTCAACCCATTTCAAGAGATTGAAGGTGATTTGACTTAAAAATAGAGAAGTTTGGGTCTCACAATCACATTTTTCGCACAATTACAACAATGTGAACAAAGCAATGTAACGACTGGTTTAAAATATATTTATATATATATATATATTTATTGTATTTTTCTCAAAAATGCTTGTTTATACAAGTGTAATCTTTTTTTCCTAAAATGTAGAAGTAGAAATCTAATGGGAATTAATAAGTAAAATACATATTCATGATTTTGTTCACATGGTAAAATGTATTTTAAACAAAAAAAATTTTACTATGAGAGAAAAAAATAAAAATAGACTTTATAATGGGTCATTATTAAAGACAACTGATATTAGCAAAAAGGACACCAACTTTTTTACTAAAATAAAAAGTAAGTAAATGTCGTAAGTTTTAGTATCATAGAGGTATGCTTCATGCTAATTATTTAAAAATTGGATACAGTATCTACACTTCCATATCATGAATCCCATTTCTACTGTGAATTCCATGACGGCTAAAATCCTAAGCCTTGTCTAGATTGGCAAATAGTCTCTGGCTGGATAGAATTATTTTTAGACAAGGATGATATAATCATCACATTTTTATTGCATCAATGCATTTCATAGAGGCAGGGCAATGGGAAAAGCTTGATTAAAGCTTTGCTCATCTTCAAATGAGAAGCAAAAGAAACCCTTCGCTCTGAGGTAATGTCCAGAAATGGGCATCAGTTCCTGCTGTGTGCCACTCACGCTGAGCTGACTGAGAAATCCTGCGAGCCACAATATGCTCCATAAGCGAAACATCTGAGCGAATCAAAGACGAAACGCAGCCCTGAGGTGTTCTGTTGTCCTATTGAAGGAAAAAGATTCGCTTTCTGTTGTGAATCATTATGCAGCCGTTAAAACTGTGCTAATCTTTATGGCACAAATTTATAGTGAAATCAGGGGAAAATTGAGTATAATCATGCATTTCTAGAAAGAATCATTCAGGAACAAGTACCAGGAACATTAATCTTCAGTTCTTGATCTGCACCAATTGAGCTTTTGCTCAGTCCAAGGTCAGTATTTCAAGAGTTCCATACAGTTTTATCCTACTTTAAAGTGTATGTGGTCTGTATTTTGTAAGGTATTTTGCTGAGGTAAATCACGTTAATTTTATAGTATTATATACAAATATACCAAAATGAGGCAGATACGAAAACAGGATGTAACAAAGGTTGCTTTCAAAAAAATAAAAGAACATTCTAAATCAATCCGACCAGAATCGATTTTTATAGAAGCACTTGCACAAAGTCAGGGATTTTGTTGGATTAAAGTTGTGTTTATAGTTGTGCCCAGTGTGGCAGTCACCTCAAAAGGGAAATCTGACTAACGGACCAAAGGCTATCCCGCTGGGTTCTCAAGATCCCTCGACAAGCTGATCCACACCCACCACCTGGGAACCGGACCAAAACAACAGAATCTGTCGGTGAAGTTATTAAATCTAGAAACCAGAGCTTCCTAAACAGAAAGCTGTCAAAATGTAAGAGACTTGGGCAATCAGGTGGACATCAACAAAGATTAGCTGATCAACCACCCTTCGGCGAGACCTTCAGGACTTAATCTGCTTGATCCGCAAATCATGGCCGAAATCTAACAGAGCTATCGTGGAGATATATAGAGCTGAATGTCGTCGGCTTAGCAGTGGAAGTGCAAAGCAGGTCCCTTAATAATATTACAGAGCGGCGGCATATAGATAGAGAATAGTATTCAGCCAAAGACTGATCCTTGTGGGATTCCAAACTGAGTCCGGTCAGACAGGTAGTTAAACCCTCTCAAAACTGGACCCTGAATACCTGTGCAGCTCTCTAGTCTCTCCAGGACAATTTTGGAGAGAATTTTAAAGATGAAGCCAAAAAAACAGAGAGATATTCCCTCTTCGGAAAGGTCCAGTTGTTTCAGGAAGGAGCTTTGCTGAGCTATTACTGATGACTCTAATATCTTAGACATAAACTGAAGATTAGAAATGGGTCTGTAACTACTTAATTTGGATTAAGGAGCGTTTTCTTAATTAAAGGTTTGGGGAATGGCATAAGGACATGTCAGATGACAGAGAACAGTCATTAGATACTTTCTTCTGCATGAAGAATTTCTGGAAGCAATAGTATTCCCCTCACAGAGATCGGATCTCAACCTCATTAAGTCTGCCTGGGATTGCATGAAGAGACAGGCGAATGTGAGAAAGCAACAGTCACAGACAATCTGGGGTTAGTTCTACTAGGTGTTTGGTACAACCTGTCACAAGGGTTCCTCAAAAAACAGTAGCTAGAAGAATTGCTCCTGTTTCACAGTAAACATTGTTTTGATTTAGATTTCCTGTTTGTTCATTTCACTGCATGAAAATAAATGATTAATACTTTCAATTTTGAAAGCATACTTTGAATTGTATCCTCTAAAAAATTTACACCGAGTATATATTTGGTTAAAATTGGCTCAAAATGGTGCTTTGGATGGAAACGGACACCCCTTGTCTAAAACATCTTGAGACAAGACTCTCATGGTATTGAAAACCATTTAGCCTCTCTCAACAGCTCATCTTGGAGTGGGGTCGATTTTAGGGGCTGTATCCAAACACTAATAAATTTTTCCAAAAGTATTCAGTGCCTTAGTGCCTCCTCTCATTTTTTTGAATATATTTACAGTCCCTCATCTATGTTGCGTCATACACTCCCCCATCTGAGTGATTAACGTCAAACCATGATTCACTCCCAACATAGCTGTCATGCCAGATTCGCAGATGAAGGGGCGTGTAGCACTAAGCTAATGACAGCTTGGTTATGCACTGTGAGCACTATCTGCATGATCACGCTCCTATCAATGTTTGCTTGAGATAGACCTTTATATGGGAATCATCAGGCAGCGTTGAATCCTGGTAATTCTTGCCTTTGTGAGAGCTCTTGGTGATTCTTGGCACATAGATCCATGGCTCTTGTCCCTAATGAGTCCTTGCCATTAATTGTGGTACAGTTAACCATGTGTGTGTGATTAAGACATTGTATAATTACTGTTGTTCAGTCACTTTTTGGCTGTAGATTTGCATCATAGTCAAATCTGAACAGAGAAAGGTATATACATTGAAAAATAGGTTTTAAAGAACATTTTTATCTTTTTATCTCTTTCAACCAAAATTAATTTTCATCCTTAGTCTTTTAACAGATCATTTCAACTTCACGGGACACTCTGCGTTTATTAATAATGGTCGTCGAGTTAGAACAGAGAAATAATCCATGCTGAATAAATCCTCTAGAATATGAACTGTATTTAGTAACAGCTCATAATTTTCTTTTAAACTATAATTCGGTTTGAAACTGTGAGATCACTAATATTAGAAATGCATTTGTAAATCATTAGAACAAACAAAAAAACTCCCACGACTTATCTAATCTAATTTTAATCTAATTTTTTTCAGCGTATTTTTCGCTGTATAAGACGCACCATTCTGAACCAAAGACTGTAGTAAAATATTTAATATCAACTGTGACAATTATATGCCAAATATGTAACATGAACAGTCAGTAAACAGTAAAATTAACAAAAAAGGCTGTAATGTTTCATACCTGCTTCTTACGATCCGAGCAGAGATGGGCGATGACGTCAGCGCGCACCGATGGATACGGAGTGTGATGGGATTTTTCCTATATAATACTATCATCTAGGGGTCATTTAGAGAAATGTAATTTGAGAAACTTTTAAGAGACACGTCATACTTCAGTCCCGCCCTTCTTCCAGCGCTTGTCTTACTTTTAGAGGCTCGAGGTTCTTTTCCAATGCGGATAACACGTGTGTAGGAAATGCGTTGAGACTGCTAAATCTTTACAATAAATAGCTGCATTTTCTGTGTTCTCTCTCAAACGGTCTCCAGTGTTTATCATCAATTGAGAAGGTATATTTTTAGCATAACAGGAGCTAGGCTGAAGCCGTGGCCTCTCTTATGCCTCTCCTACAGCCGTGCCCGCCCTCCGCTCCGCGGCGCTCTGCATTCGCCGTATAAGACGCACCAACTTTTCCCCATCAGTTTTGGGGAAGAAAAAGTGCGTCTTATACGTCGAAAAATACGGTAACAAGAGATGGTCCAAATAGAAAAGGGAAAGGTGACAACATCCAGGATGAACAATTTTTAGGATTTTTTTTTTTATATTACCATTAGAACACAGCTGTCAATGGTGTGAACCTACGTAAATTGTACCTCAGTGTTAAATGTAACATTATTTGAGTTGAAAAACCCTCTCCAAGTGTTAAATGTAGTACTATGTGAGTTAAATAAACACTTCCCCAGTATTATATGTAACACTATGTGAGCAGAATAAAAACTGCTCCAGTGTTATAGGTAAAACTGTGTAAGTGGAATAAAAACTGCACCTGTGTCAATTTTAACACTATGCGAGTTGAGTAAACACAGCTTCGGTGTTAAATATAACACTATGTGAGTGGAATAAAAACTGCACCAGTGTCATTTGTAACATCATGCGAGTTGAGTAAACCTTGCCCCGGTTTGAAATGTAACAATATGTGAGCAGAATGAAAACTGCTCCAGTGTTAAATGTAAAACTGTGTGAGTGGAAAAAAAATGGCACCAGTGCCAAATGTAACACCATGTCAGTTGTGTAAACACTGCCCAGGTTTTAAATGTAACATTATGTGAGCAGAATAAACACTGCTCCAGTGTTAAATGTAAAACTATGTGAGTGGAATAAAAACGGCACCAGTTTCAAATGTAACGCCAGTTGATTAAACACTGCCCCTGTGTTAAATGTAACACTTTGCACCAGTGTTATAGGTAAAACTATTTGAGTGGAATAAAAATGGAACCAGTGTCAAATGTAACACCGATTCGAGATGAGTTAACACTGCACCGGTGTTAAATATAACACTATGTGAGCAGAATAAAAATGGCACCAGTGTCAAATGTAACACCATGCGAGTTGAGTAAACACTGCCCTGGTGTTAACTCTAACACTATGTGAGCAGAATAAGCATTATCCCACTGTTAAATTTAACACTAGGTGAGTTGACTAAACCCTGCCCCAGAGTTAAATGTAAAACTGTGTGAGTGGAATAAACACTGTCAGCACTTCTACTTTTACCAGAACCATTTTACATGAGAACCTGTATTTTTTACATCTCTTTCAATAGATTAATTAATGAACTAAAGTAAAGTTTCACTACATTCATGTCAGTTTAAGTCATTTTAATGGGTTTTACCCATGCAATTTAAGGTATATTTAGCTTCTGTTAATGAATATAGAGCATATGTCATGGGATACTAATGTCTACTCATGTTATGCCTTGCAGCATCTTCAGACCACCGTGCAGGCACTGCAGGCCGAGCTGCGCATTCAACGAGACTTGAACCAGCTCCTGCAACCTCCTGGGGAGCCGCTGGCCTGTGAGCCCAGTGAGGAGCAGGAAAGACAAGCTCGCGAGCTCTTCCTGCTCCGGCGCACTCTAGAGGAGATGGAGGTGCGCATGGAGGCGCAGCGCCAGACGCTTGTAGCCCGTGATGACTCAGTCAAGAAACTGCTAGAAATGCTGCATAACAAGGGCCCTTCAGCTAAAGCAAGCGAGGAGGATCACGAGCGAACACGACGTTTGGCTGATTCTGAGATGCACGCGCACCACCTTGAGAACCTTCTAGAGCAGCGTGATAAAGAGCTGGGGGCTCTCAGAGAGGTTTGTTGCAAAATATAGATATGAACAAACTCAAAAATAATTATTTGAAAAAGTTTCATATTTTGAAAATTTTATTGTTTGGTTTTGGGAGTCTTCAACAACTGGTTATTGCCCAGTCAATGTCAAACAATAATAATAACATAATATGCATTTTTTAAAACTTCTATGATTAATTAATGATTAATTTTGTAAACCCTCCTTTATGTAATGTAATCGGTTGGTATTTAGAACGTTTTGCTCATATTGTGCATGCTACAAGGAACACGAATGGGAGGAAGATGCTGATTGAAATTAACCAATTAAAGGTAGTTTAGTGAATCTAGAATTGGACACATTTAGATTAGCATAAAAGTTATCAGGAGAATGGTGGTAATACAACAAAAGATTGTCTTCCAAAAAATGAAGTCAGAAGCAGTACCATCACTACCATCTACTGGATAATACATACAATTTAGGCTTGCACAGGTGGATCAAGCAAGCTGTAAGCAACAAAAATATAGAAGGGGATAGACTTGTTCGGCAACCAAGTTGTTGCGGCTGTTGATCCTTTCCACAAGATTCTCAAGCTACAGTTGATTTCTCACCATTATTTGCAACTGACGCAAGCGGGGGGTAAGAGGTGGCCCTGCAATAAGGGAAGAGTACAGACCGCCCTTTCTTTACTGACAAAATAAAGCAAATATTGCACATATAAACAAATAAACACAGAAGTGGTGTTTGTATAACAAGTTTCGGCAGGAGCAATCAGGGAATGCAATCAGTGTTCCGAATCAAACTATCAAGCTAATACTATTATTAAGCCAATCCTACTTTGTCCCGTTTGACGTTGTTTGAGCTTCACCCCACCATCCTTTTTTTAAAATGGATACTATCTTGCTTTGTACATTGGTACCCACTGCCTTATGCAGGCCACCTTGTGGTTTTCTCAAACAATGCTATTATTCACAACTACCAGCTGCTGCTACCACTACAATGTTTAAGAGAGGAGTTCGTTTCCTAGGTTTAAGCTTGAGGATGGTGGGACGGGTGTAGCATTGTACCAGCTAAAGACTTGTTTTAAAGATGACTCATTTCAGTAACTCTTGAGTTGACTCATATAAAAGACAATGGGCTACTTGCACTAATACTTCCGCGTTCTTCTCAATAGCGAGCAATTTTCTCCAAACTCCAATACAATAGAAGACAAACTCAGCGAGTGCTATTACTTCAAGGCGGAGGTGCATCACAAGCCTACGTTCAAGTAGTCCATAACTCTATTAACAAAGATGGATGAACTGGATGTTCCTCAAACTTCAGCATTGCAAATGATCCATAATAGAGGTTCTTTAGGGTCACAACATACCTTTAATAGAATTTCATGAGTTGATTTGTTTGAGTGGAGACTTTGTACTGGGGTGATGTTTAATGTGTATGAAATGTCACTCCCACCCATTGGAACACTCCTGTGTTTTTCTAATCTTGGGGTTGTTGGTCGTAGAGATTTGCGTCCATGTTTCCTTGTTACGTCTTATTGTTCTGCTTCCGTACTTCTGTGAAAATGTGTAAGGAGTGCCACCAAGCCGTGGACTTTGCATTTTTGCCTAGAGTAGTCCTTGACAAAAGGGCAAATTTCATTGGTCGACCACAATACTCAACTCTCAAAAAAACAAAAAAAAAAAACAATGAGGGAAGCAAAGCTGCATATACAACATACAATGTGACTAAAAAATTATGATGGTTAGAGACTGTCTTTTACTGAAAATTACATTCTATTCACGGAAAAGACAATTGATTGACTCCTCAAAAGATGACTCACCTCATTTTTCATTTTAATGTAACAACCATTGGGAGAGTAAAACCTCAGTACACTGTGATCGAGGAGTTGAGCAAATAACTGAGCAAAGCTGGTGTTTAATTGCAGGAGCTGCATCGACGGCTCGAGGGGACCCCAGAGACCACCAAAACAAAAGCTCTTCAGACAGTCATTGAGATGAAGGTAACAGTCCTGTGCTTTTTTATTCATTTTTTAAAATAAAAACGATTAATATTAGAATTCATTCATTTTATTTACCTTTTTCTGTCAGGGTCAAGGGATTCTGCTAGTGCATCTGCCCCATGGGCAGGTTGCCAGCCCATCATGTTATTATAGAAATAATAATAATTAGGGTTTGAGCACCGAAGGTAATTGCTGAGAGTATTACTGTTTCGCAGTTTTCGGTACATTTCTGAGGGCCTAACTTGTTTAAAAAGTCACCGAATTTCACACAAAAATGTCAGAACTAGTGAAAATCTGATTGTGGTTTGAAAAGTGGGTGTGCCAAAATGGCTCTATAGTTCCACCTAAAGTGTTTAGCTTAGATTGTGTTGAACCGGTTTTGGTGATCTTCTGAATTTTGAGGTTTCACTATGAAGCCAGAAGTTGTTAATAAGTAGCCTGGGTGGAGGTGTGAAGGGCGTTTCATAAGTAAATGAGCTGTGGAGTCTCAGCTCGACACAGAACTCCTCTTATCAAGTTCTTAAACTTGCTTAAATCTCAGAAACGCAGCAGAGTTTACAGAAATCCACTTGACAGAAACTCATCTATTAATGCAGTGCCAGTGTTCTGTAGATCTGAAGAAGACATTCAATGGTCCCTGTAGAACCACAGCATGAGCTTGGTTTACATTGTTGGAATGAAGTCAGACCGGTTCCCAGTGCATGTTGGACTCTGTCACAGCTGTCCTTTATCACCTGTCCTTCAGATGTAGCCAGGGATTTCAGTTTAGGGATTTCTCAGCTTTTTGTAAATGATGGTCATGTTGGCTTCATAAGACCAGGACCTCCACAAGGGCTACTTGCAGCCAAATGTGAAATGGCTGGGTTGACACTCAGCACCTCCAAATTCGAGGCCATAGTTCCATAGTGGCATTCTCTCTCAAAGTTGGTGAAGTGATCCTGCCACAAGTAGAGGCGTTTAAGTATCTTGGGTCTTGATCACAAGTAAGGAATTTGTGGAATGGGAGATTAAGAGATGGATCGGTGCAGCTACAGCAGCAATGCTGAAAAGCGAAACTCGATTTACCAGTCTGTCTACCTTCCCACCATTACCTATGGGCATGAGTTCTTGGTCATGACTAAAACGGAGTCAACTGGAACATAAAACAAACAGAAAATTCAAAACATGTTAGGGTTACTTCCAATTACGCCTCATTTGGGTTGACGCAGTAGCATTGAAGCCACCAATTGTGTTGAAGAAGGACTTAAGGGGTGTGAATAAAGTGGGCATGAGCAGATTGCTCTGCACCCAACCGTATTACTGCACTCCGCAATCAGGGCCCTCTTTATTTTGTGTCTCACATTTCTAATCTTGGTGTTGTTGGTCGTAGAGAATTCCATCCATGTTTCCTTGTTACTTCTTATTGTTCTGCCTCCATACTTCTCCGTCCTTTTTGAAGGTTGGCATGAAAATGTGTATTGAGCGCCACCAAGCCGTGGACCAAGCATTTTTGTCTAGAGTAGTCCTTGACAAAAGGCCAAGGCCTCTACACACATTTAAAGTCATCTGAATTGACATTAGCAAAAATCTTTGATGGCTTTTCGGCAGGGTGCCCTTCTTTTTTGTCGAGAAAATATTGATGTGTTTGCGGCACAACAGATGCACTCCGCGCCACATGGGGAAATAGGAAAGAAGAAGACTGACAGAAGAAATCAAGAACACATAGAAAAAAGAGAGTATTTGTGGAGCGTTATTTCTTTTCTGTTTCCTGAAGGAAGTTGCTATGAAAATGTGGGATGAGGAGCAGTCAATGGTTGTTCACCGTGCAAAAAATGGATTCAATGTGGCAGTGCAAAACCTTTAGTTACCACCACTCATTCGATCACATGTCAAATCTCTCGTTGGCGCCCATGGTTTTCGATCGCATTGTCACACAAAACTTGACACAACTGAGACTAACCCCTCCCCAACCCCCTCACCCCGAATGATTTTTCTTGTCTGCAAGCTGTTTCCATTACCTCTGAAATGGGGGGGACCAATGTACCTGGTTTTAGAAATTAGGGATATCATTTTTTTATTCGTTACCAAACAAATTTATGAAGAAATACCACTAATCAAATGAGGTTATGGAGCATAACCAGCTTTCTAACATTGGTTATTGGGAGCCTCATCACAGAGACAATGGCCTTTATTATTTTGCCGATTTGAGGCTTTGGCTGTGGCTTATAACATTTGAAAATGTTGAACTTGTTGAAGTCAATATACTGTGATATTGTTTAAGCTTCTTACTGTGATACCAAAAATGGTTTTACTCATTTTGGCACATCCCTCAGGATTCTCAGATCGGTTCTCTAGAGCGAGGTCTCAGAGAGCTGGAGGATCAGGTGATGATGCTGCGCTCCAGCAGCATGCTGAGTTGTGAGGAGCGCCAAGAGGAAGCCAAGCAGATGGAGGTCTATCGTAACCACACTAAATTCATGAAGAACAAGGTGAGTCACTTACTGCTTTCAAATTCTTCTGGATCAAGTTCTTCTCTCATCATTCATTTTTTTATAAGTGAGACATGCTTAACAGCATGAATTGTTATGGCTGTGTTTTGCCGAAAATGTATCCTAATTAGAGAAATGTGTGGTGGGAGCGAGGTGTTTCTTGGTTTATGTGGCAATTAGGGGCATGTTAAGGTTTTAAGTTTATTGTATGTTGTTTTTGAGTGAGGGTTCCCTTTCCGGCCGACTATGGAAAGAGTTCCAATGGGACAATGAAAATACTTGAGTGAAGGCAAAGGGCTATGTAGCCTTTCAAATCTAAGGCTAGATCAACACTTAAAACAGACGGTTAGCTGAATTGCCCAGTAGTTACCACGCTACACATACTTTAGTCTCTCTTCCCTGGAGATTGTTTCCAATGCAACCCAAGAGACCCATTTGTTAAATGAAGAAAACCAGTTGATTTTTGTTCGTTTTCATGGTTCATGCTCACATGCCCAGCTTTGCACTTCTGGTCTCTTTTCACTCAAATGATTTTCTTGCTCTGTGTATTGACTTCTTCATCTCTACAAATGCCAGCTCTTTTGTAGAGCAAAATGCATTAAATCCATTCAGACTAATCCATGGTGATATTTTTTGTATCAATTTCATGGTAATATCTGATCAGGAAACACGCTTAAATGAATAAGCAATAAAATGAATGAGCTTGTGTTTGTTTGTGCATTGAAAACACAAGATTTGAAGACGTATTCAAGTGATAATTGGTAAAATTACTGAATGATGATAAGCTAATTAAATATTGAAAACCACATCTCAAATTGCCAAGATTCTTTACATATATGTCAAAATTAGTAGAAATGTTCAGACAGAGACTGTTAGCATAGGTGATAAATCTAGGACCGATCAGACAATATATGGCTGAGGTATACAATTTACAACTTTTATTGGCCGCCGTGTGCGTGTAATTTAACTAAGTGAAAAAGCTTAGCAATTTAACATCAAATATACCTTAAGATAAGATTGATGGAGTTTTAGAAATATCTTTGAGGAGTTTGTTAAAGTACAAGGCCTGGAACGTTACAAAATATTAAAAGCAAATTTAAAAATAACTGACTTTCTGTCAGTTTTGTAAACATGCTTCAATTGACTTTTTTATTGGTCCTTTACATAAATGTTCCGAATTTCTTACGTGTCCTTCAAATACAGTCTGAAATAGCAGTTTAAAACTGCAAAAGCACTGTAAAGGCGTTATAACTGACGCTCTAGATTGCTGTATAGATTTGTTCAGACATGGATTTGTGTCACTCGTGCCAAATTTGAAACATATCGGACATTGTATGGCTGTGTTAGAACGAGTTTGGACAAAGTAAACAAAAATTCACAATTTAACATCCCATACGCCCAAAGACAAGACTGATGGACTTTGGGGATGAGCAGATACAATCTCAAGGAGGTGTTTGTTAAAGTATGAAATGAGCAAAAGTGGCCAGTTTTTTGCAAAAAAAAAACAACTCTGTTGATTTTGAAAACACAATCAATATTACTTATATTTGGTACCCCACACTTGCGTGCCGAATTTCATTCGCCTACATCAAACTATTAGCGTACCATAAGTAGAAACGCATTAGGTTGCACTTGTTTTGCCATTTTTGGAACCACATTCAGAATTGGATTTATGCCCTCAAAAAATGCACCAAAACCTGCAAAACTGAGCAATTACAATAGGGTTCTATGAACCTTCTGTATTTGAGCCCTAACAATACATCAATAATTGTAACAATTCCGTCTTCAGAAAATGTTCCTAAGCTCTCTATTGATGATGGTTTCCAGTCCAAAACATCCATGTCAGTATGAACCCTTTTGCCTCCACCCAATGCTAGCTCCAGCCGACCATAAATGCAAGTTAAAGAAGGTGGAATCAAAAGTTTGGTTTCACATCTAATACTTATCACTTCTGTTTTGTAGATGGATCAAGTTAAACAAGATCTTTCCAGGAAGGACACCCAACTGCTTGGCTTGCAAACCAAGTTGGAAACTTTAACGAACCAGTTTTCTGACAGCAAACAGCATATTGAGGTCCTAAAGGAGTCTTTGACAGCAAAAGAACAGCGGGCTGCGATTCTACAGACAGAGGTAGTAGATCACATGTCGATACTTTTCAAACATTTGTCTGTTTTTTGGTGACAAGTGTCTGAAACACTTTTGCAGGTGGATGCACTGAGGTTGCGTCTCGAGGAGAAGGAGACCATGCTAAACAAGAAGAGCAAGCAAATTCAGGAAATGTCTGAAGAAAAGAGCACACTCAATGGGGAAATCCACGATCTTAAGGATATGCTGGAGGTCAAGGAGCGAAAAGTCAATGTGCTTCAGAAGAAAGTAAGAGCTTGTTGTAAATGTTTTCCAAATGTTACAAATGCAGATATTAAGACGTACTGTGGTGTGTAAAAGTTTGGGAACCCAGGTAAATTTTCATGATTTTACAATCATTGCTTGTCTGGTTGTCAGATTCCCAGCCCCACAGCATCATGTAACCAACACTTGATTTTATTGCAGGGAGTTGCAATAATTCTATGTTGTTTTGTTCAAATATCTCAATTTTACTTTCACTAGCCCACAGCACCTTATTCCAATATTGAGGCTGGCTTGTCCAAATGTTCTTTAGCATCCCTCACCCGACACCATTAGTGGCGTGTGCAGACAAAAAGGCTTATTCCATGCAGCATGTCCTTGTGTAAACGATGCACAGTTATGCCATCTGCAGCAAGAGGATGCTGTAGGTCTTTGGAGCTGGTCTGTGGGTTGTCCGTGACTGTTCTCACCATCAAAGAGATTTTTCTTTCTCTGCCACTTCAGGTCTTAACTAGAACTGTGCTTCTGGTCTTCCAATTCTGTACAATGTTGCTCACAGTTGAAACAGAGAGCTTAAATCTCCAAGAAAGCTTTCCGTAAACTACAATGTTCAATATTCATTGTTTTCAGCTCATCTGAGAGTTGTTTTGAGGCTCCCACTCTTTAGAGAAGATGCAAAGAGGAGAAACACACACAATTGGTCTCCTTCAAATACTTTTTCATGATTGGATTCACCTGTGTATGGAGGTCAAGTGTTGCTGAGGTTATTTAATGAATTTTGTGTCCTAATAATTAGCGCTGAAGGCAATGAAATCAATTGAGGTGCCTAAATGCACTAGCCTAATGTTGTTGTGCACTTTCCATAAATCAGAATACCTTTATTTCACTTCTCATACATCACTGTAATTGTCTCTATGATATATTTAACTGAAAACTCTACTATAAAGGAAAATCATGAAAATTTACAGGGACGTCCAAACGTCCCTGTATACCACTTTGAATAACAGTCAATGTTGTTTTAAAATTTAAATTTTTTGTTACACTTTACACTTCAAACACATACTTGTTTACACAGAACACAACCAATGTTTATGTTCTTCATAAAACCAATCAGGAGGTATTGACTTTATTAGCACATTTAACACTTGTTTACGGAATGCTCCAAGTAGTTGAGACAATCGTTGGTTTGTGTTAAATGAAGATTTGTCACCTCTCCCAACTCTTTGTCTGCCATTTTCATGACTAATGATTGGCTCATCTGTTTGGAGCATGATGTGGATGGAGAGAACTGCTGGGACTTGTCAGTTTTTCATATCTGATCGCTTTCCTGGTTGTAGGCGGACCTAGTATATGGCAGGAAGAGAACAGGAAGACAGGAATCCAAACTAATTTGTACTTGTCACTCTTGAAAGCATATTTGTGGGTTGTGTTTAATTCTTAAATATATATATATTTTTTTGTACATGTATTTCTGTACATTTATTTTTGGAACATGAACTTATTTATGAAGAAATTTACCTCCATTATTCTTCCATAAACCTGTGTGCCAAAAGTCAAATCAAGCTTTTAATGTCTGTTCTTCAGATTGAAAATTTACAGGAGCAGCTGAGAGATAAAGAAAAGCAAATGAGCAGCCTGAGAGACCGGGTGAAATCTCTTCAGACAGACACTTCCAACACAGACACAGCCCTGACCACACTTGAAGACTCACTGGCTGAAAAGGTGTCTTCACCTAGTACACATAAGTAGACTACTGAACGAAAGCGGTGCATGCCTGTAGTCCGGAGTCCGAGTTATAAACTGTCTACTTTCTGCAATGACAGGAACGCATTATTGAGCGTCTGAAGGATCAGCGTGATCGTGAGGAGCGAGAGAAAACAGAGGAGTTGGAAACCAGTAAAAAAGAGCTGAAGGAGCTGAAGGAGAAAGTCAGTCTGCTGCAGGGAGACCTGTCGGACAGAGAGGTTTAAGATCACCTCAACAGCAAAAATACCACTAAAACACATACTTTTTGGTGCATTTGAACTGTATGCTAGCCTACACACAACAATTTATGATAAATAATGCATTTGTTTTACTTTATTGATATTAATCGTTTTGTGTCGGGAGGAGTTATCAGGACATGACATTCACGTTACTAAGTCATCTACTCATTTAATCCAAATCAACCATGCACTCCACAACACTGTCAGAACTGGTATAAATTTTTTGTCCATTATAAATTAGCACCTCGAAGGACCTTGGGGAAGCACAATGCCTGACCCAGTACTTGTCCAAGTTTCAAGTTACGCAACCGGAGGGATAACAGCACAGTATCTTGGCTACGGTTTCAGGTTTTCTTGCTAACTTGCGTTGGAGTCTGGTATTGATCTTTTTCAATCATAGGCTGGCACCCCAGAGGAAAGACTTTAGTGTACTGCCACAACTAACCAAGACACGATGCCTGAAATGCGTTCCCAAGTCTTGAGTTGTGCATCTATAGCACACGTGTCAAACTCAAGGCCCGCGGGCCGGATGAAAAAACTACATTTCCCACAATGCCTTATGTGGTAGCCGCAGCTTCTGCATACATACTCACGAGTGAAACTGCAGAGCTGCCGTTTCTCACACATTGAACATAAGACTCTCGCATTTGAGTGATTTCTCATGCCCACACCTCCAATTTCTCACGCTAAAATAAATTTCAAGATGTGAAATGGACACAACGAATAGTTTATCTGTGATCTGTTTCTGGAGCCTGATGATAAAAGATGATGATCGATATGCATCGTCTTCAGTCTGTGAGGGTTTTTTTTCGCTAAACAAATGACAAAAATGCTATTTTTCTTTATTCACTTGGACAGTTTGATCCTTCATTAATGGAGTTATGTGGGTTTTCATAAGCTGACAAAAATCAAAAGGATTTATATTAGAACAACAAACATACAATTGTTTCTATGCAACTGAATTGTCCTTGAATAAGTTATAAATAATGAGTTATTTAACATTAAGTTATTTAACATATATTTATTTTACATTACATTCGATTACATTGTTTTACATTTTTAAGTTACATCTGACCCTTTGAGGACAGCCATTATGCTAATGTGGTCTTTTGTGAAAATAAGTTTGAAACCCCTGTTCTATAGGGTCCTGGCAGTTTGCTTTAGGTGGCAGTATTGGTTTCTGTCAATTATGGCCGCACACCTAAGACTCAAACCCATGGACCCATTATGCTTATACTGGACCCATTACTGGAAGCTACTTTCAGAGTTTCAAGAGATGCACCTATAAGTTCAGCAGCACAGTACGTTAGCCCAGCTGTAGACAGCCTTCATTATGGGCGGGTATCGGTTTCTGTCAATTATAGCCTCACACCTCTGAGACTCGAACCTATGGACCCATTATGCTTGTCCTGGGCCCATTACTGGAAGTGCTTTTTCAAGTTTCAAGCTATACACCTAGGTAGGCTACGCAGTAATTTAGCTACTGTTTCGGGTTTTCCCCTCTAACTCACATCACAGTCTGGTGTCGATTCCTGTGCAAGATCATAGGCTGGCACCCCAGAGAAAAGGCTTTAGAGTACCGCCACGCCTACCGCAGGCCTGATACCTTTTCAGAGTCTTGAGTTGTGCATCTATAGGTTCAGCTGCACTGAATGTTAGCCCAGTTGTTGAGAGACTTCCTGCCAGATTGCGTCATTGGTTCCTGTTAATTATAGGCACAAATCCCAGGAACCATTATGCTTATACCGGGTCCAATCCCGGAAGTTCCTTTCCAAGTTTCATGCCATGCCATTAATCATTGTTGTTCATTGGCTGGCAACAAGTCTAAACCAAGATACTGGATAGTGCATGTCCAAGTCTTGAGTTATGCATCTATAGGGACAGCAGCACAGTACTTTAGCCAGTACAGAGCATTTCCACCACCATCAGTTTCTATCAATTATAGGCTACTCAAATTCCTCTTCCGTCAATTCCTTAAAACCTTTCAGTAACTCAAAATGTTGCCTTAACCCAGGCCCAACACCTGGTCTCTTTTTCCCACTGCTCTCCTTCAGAAAGGTTTTTCTCTTTATTCTCCTTCCACTCCTCCAATTTCTTCACCGTCTTCTCCCCACCTTTCTGTTTGTTCTCTCCTTGTTGCAAGACTGTGCTTCTAACTGGATCATATCTATATGTGTAAGTTAAAAAAACCACCCGCTAGCTTTTAAATCAAGCATGTGTGGCGAGTTCACAGAGACTGTGAAGACTATCTTGTGGACAGAGCGTGGAGGTGGGTCAGCTTGAACAAACGTTAACATATCTCTAGTACGAACTTGCTTATTTTTCATGGATAATGTTGATTCATGATTGGAGGCCCAGAGAAATGATTGACAAGCTCCTCCCGAACTTTGTTATATGAATGATATTTGTGGCTAAAACATGTGGGAAACTATAACCGTGTGTTTGGTTGTCCTTACCATTGACCTCAACGCTTGTCTGGTTTCAGACGTCTCTGCTAGATCTAAAAGAGCATGCATCATCACTGGCCTCTTCTGGCCTGAAGAAAGACTCCAAATTGAAAAGCTTAGAGATCGCCCTTGAGCAGAGGAGGGAGGAGTGCAGCAAGCTTGAAAACCAGCTGAAGAAGGTGAGCCACTCTCTACTAGATTCCTTCCAGTCGTTAAAGGACCAAATTGCTTTCCCCTGATTGTATATTGCTTTAGATTCATTTTTCACTGTGTCCCATGGGCCCCTCTCAGTTGTCTTCTGACATTGCAGTCACTCACACGACATGTCTATGCCTCTATTCCTTTCCTTACCATCACCTGTAGAAATTTTATTTGTTGTGTGTTTATGTTTGCGGCTTAGGCCCACAATGCAGCAGCCAATTTCCAAGCCAACTCTGAGCTGTCTGAGCGCATTTCTTCTCTTGAAACTGATGTGACCAGACACAGAGAGGACTCTGTCAAAGCTCAAGCCGAAGTAGATCGTCTACTGGACATTCTGCGTCAGATGGAGAACGAGAAGAATGACAAGGACAGAAAAATTAGTGAGCTGGAGAGGTCAGTCTTCCTTTCCGATCACCTTTGCTTGTTCCCCCTTGCTTTATGCCATCATTCGATTTGCTGCTCCCATTATGAATTGGTAAAGAAAACATTACAATGTTCTTTTGGGACATGTTTGATTTTTGTCCTGGGATTGCCTTTCATTTTGCATTCATTCACTGATCTTGATGCTTGAGTAGCCTTTAAATTTCTGCTTTTGTCTCTCTCTTTTTCACTTTTTCAACTGGAAATGTGCACCTAGTGTGGCTTCCAGGTTAGTAGATACATGAGAACTTCCACACACATTAATGGGCAGAGAACCCCACAAAGCCGCATTTTCTGGTGGTGTTTACTGGATATTTTCTATTTTTTCTTGCCATTTTATGTAAACCCTGGCACCAACAGCCATGCCACGTTAACCCCCCTTCTGATGCAGCAGGTTTTCTGGGCCATGTCTACATGCATAAATGCATTAAGGTGCTGTCATGTGATTGGCTCATTAGAAAAACTTGAGCTACATGAGTACTATATATATTAGTGTTATAGAGTTTTTGTGCAATGTGGAAGGCCTTGCAGAATTAGACACTAATTGAACTGATTTTATCCTAAAGGAAACCTATACGGAAAACTACACAATACAAAAACGGGCTTCCTCTAATGGAGGACAAAGGTTGGAGAAAGTCAAGTCGTATGTGTGGCCATCAAGAATGTGAAGAGACAGGACTTTATTGAGGCAAAGCAAACTATTGAACTGATTTTAATCCCAAAAAGGAGAAAAAACCAAATAACCTGCAGCAGAAAAATCTATCATGGTTTCCACAGGGTCTAAAATTTCAAAGCTTAACTTTTTGGCCTTAAAAAGTCTTAAGTGTAATTAAGTTCATTGTTCTAAGTCTTAAATATTTTTTCACAGGTCTTAATTTTATGACACTTTAGATCGAGTGTGCTTGAGACCATTGTGATTTCCCAGCATGCACCACACAAGCGGCACATTTGGTTGTTTAACAAAGATGGCTGCCATCGCAACCACAAAAAGTCATTTACAAAGGTACTACTTGTATGTAGTCAAAAATGTAGTCATTTTGTTATTTCTTTTTTAATTCTCAAACTAATGTTTACATTATTTAGATTATATAGTTAGACTTATGTATTATACAGGTCTTAAATGTGATGCTTAATGGTCTTAAATTTGTGAAACCTGCAGAAACCCAGTCTAAAGTAAAGTAACCGTGCATGAAAAAAAAGTCCAGAGCAGTCGAGCATTCTATACCAAACAGAGGAGCAGAAGACGACACAACAAGGAACAGAACTGGTGACAGAAGGATGCTTTTACTCTCTACTTCATTCAAGCTAGAGTTCATTTTCTCTTTTAGCTCGGTCCGTTTGGGCAGGTGAGAAAGCAAAAACGAACTCTAGATTGGACCAAAAGCAGTCCGAGATCTAAACAAACTCTAGAGTGGTTCGTTTGTGGTAACAACATGAAAGTACTATGAACTAAAAACAAATTAACACAACAAAAACATGTACAGTCATGTACAATTTTTGAACAAATACAGTCACCATACTCGCTTGCTGCTCGCGGGCCAACTTGGAGTAGTTTGTAATCCAAGCATCATAAGCAACATGCATCCTGTTCATTCTAATCAAACGAAAAGCAGTCAAGGAAACACGTATGATGCCGTATGTGACCATGAGGGGCCCGTATGATGTCACATGGCTGTATGTAAACTTGCATTGAAAGTAAAATATTTGAACTTGTAACAAGTGATATTGAAACTAGTTGCAAACCACATGAAACAAGTATGTATGTCCTTAAATCAGGTCAGTAACAATACCATTTGGTCTTAAAATTTGGAATATTTGCCAATAATGCCTAATTTAGTACCAAAAAAAAAAAAAACTTTACGGTCTTAAAACATCAAAGTAACTAATGACCTATTGTAGCGAGAGAGACATGGCACCAATAAATAATGAAAAAAAAAAAACTCAGCGGTGAAGGTTAGATGAGGACGGATCTGAGAGGTGCGCTGGGGAGTAGTCCGGGGTGCCTTCATCCTGTTTGTCCAGTGACGTGGGTTTCTGGACCAGAGGTGTGGAGTCCAGTTCTGCTGGTGCATTCGCCATCCTCTGGACTCTGAGCTGACTGGATCAATGCGTCCTTGTGGTCGATCCTTGTCAAAACCATGCTCCTCCGGGGAACTGTAATCTAGCCAAGCCTTAGTGACTCAGCTGCCCTGGCGGCGACACTCTATAGACCCGGTTGGTGGGAACCTCCTGGGGTCATTCGGCTTCCAGTGGCTTCCACAGTGTCCATCTCTCGGTGGAAGGAAATAGTGTCTGTCACACCATCAAGTGTGCCCAGGCCAATGAATCGCACCTGGCAAAACTGATAGGTCCCGCTACCTCATCACAATATGTATAAGTAATTCGCGAGTAGTTGGCATATTTAACAAAAGAAAATTGAACAATGTAAGACCTTGACGAAAACTAGCATCCTAGCATACTTTCTGCTAGTTAGCTTAGCAACAATGGCTAGCTAGTGTTGTACTGTACATCTTTTTGTAGCTTCTCATGGGAACCAGAGAGTACCCGGTACCGGGGACTTGCCCCCTTGTGCGTTACATTTTCACTCATAGCTCACTAACCCTGAGAATAACCCACACATATTAAATACTGTTGTGCTCAGTGGAAACTCCTCTAAAAACGTATCTAATTCAATTTTATATCCGTTAACCACAGCTCTAACGCCATGCAAATAAACAACAACATATCCGGAGTATAATTCATGACCAAGTTTTTGTTTATGTGCGATATGTATCCACAATATAAACGGAAACACCAAAACCATGGCATCAAATGAAAGCTAACAACCAGCTGAATCCAGCGATATGCAACTCATTTACATGGCGCAAATTATTTAAAAAACAAAAGTTCAACAAAAGTTATTTCCATAGCGATAAAAGTCTGTTTGTTATATCCGGTCGATAACTTTGCAAAAACTCCATTTTGGGTCTCTTCCCGATCTCTTTTATAAGAATAACATGACCAAATCATGACCAAATATGGAAACACTACTCGTGCGTAAAAGCAGTCCTCTCCACGCTCCGTGTCTTGTGATTTGTCGGGGATCCTGTCGTCTCAAAATGGTGGATATCATTGGATTCTACAGATTCTACAGATACAGAAGCTTACGCATGGCCCATGGAGACAGCGCAAAGGGGCTTCCACCCCCCTTTTACAGCATTTCTTTAGGAGTTTTTTTGCTGAAATCATGTCCCGTAAGCAAAAAAAAGAAGACCATGAACGTAGCGGAAGCTTTGGACAATATTTTTTCCATATTTCAATTATTGTGCCAAACTTTGCCAAAATGGATTACGCCTGAACTTTGTTCAATCAAAACCTGTACAGAATATTAGTTTCTTGTAGTATGGACACCAAACTTGCTACAGATGTCCTTGACATGTAGTGGTTACAATTGATTGTGTTTATTTGCTTGTTTACAAGTAAAATAAGGAGATATTAGAGGAAACATGTAGTTCATTTTTTGGCCAGTTCAACATCATTTACTCTTACCCAGTGTTCTTGACTGTCAAATTAACTCATCCACACCACTCCCCAAGAAGCATCTTCATTTTGATACCAAGATTTGCAGTTTAGACCTTGTAAAAGCTGAGAAATGCCTTATAAAGTGAAGGTATGGGATTTTCGGAAAATAGGCCTCAGGGCTTAAGAGGTTATTGAAATAATTGAAAATGTCTGGCCACTGGATGCTTGGCCATTTCATCCATTGGGAGGGAGCTATGGCAAACGGATCTCACAGACATTTGCCGCACAACAATGTTAATTTTTGCTGATCGACAAACTGCTAAAGGACTGATAGCATTATGTAAATGATATTTATTCAGTATAACTTATTTTTATGTACGTAATCATACATTTTCTGCCTGCCTTTTTCTGCAACCAGGATGCATGCCCATTGAAAACTGGTAAATGGTCTATAGACAGACAGGAAGCGAGTCGGAGCCAAGTACATGCTGGGAAATTATTTACTTGTTTGAGACTCCGGTCCCACTGCATCACAATCGAGCGCACTGTCCACCACTCACCGCACCACAAACCTCGACAGATCGTTTTTTGCTCATTTTTTAGCAGAATTTAACATTGATTTCTTAAAAACATGTCGTTACCTATATACCCATCCAAAGGAGTGAATGAAATTTGTGAACAAAACTGGAATATCGCGTATAAGATATCCAAAGGAACAAAATCGTCACTTCCTGATAAACTGGCACCAATATCAAAAGAAAAATGGAAGTTGCTGCGTTAGTTGAAGGCTTTTTCGTATATAATAATTTTCTTGCGTCTTAGAACTCGTAGACATCTTGCTTTCGGAGGTGGAGACAGAGGTAAAGGGGCTTAATTATTCTTCCCTCATCAGATTTTCACTACGTTGAACTTGTCTTACTGTTCACCAGCATAAACATCTAACCCCCTGAGACCCCTAAATTACTCTTATCCTCTCAAAAGTGCAAAGTTATCCTCACATGCACTTCAACATTTCAGGCAAATGAAAGAACAGAGCAAGAAGTCAGGCAAGCTCAAAGAGGCGCCAGGGAAGGGCAGAAATGTCAACGATGGCCCACAGCAGGTGAGAGACAGAGTGATAGTTTTGACAGCTCCTCGGTTATCACTGGTGTGCTGAAAAGCCCTGTCTGTCCCAGGAGTCCTTGAGGCAGAAGGCAGAGCGAATCGAGGAGCTGGAGGAGGCTCTCAGAGAGAGTGTTCAGATCACTGCTGAGCGAGAGATGGTTCTGGCTCAGGAGGAGGCTGCTCGCAACCATCAGGAGAAACAGGTAAAACTGTTTTTTACTACTTAACAATAAGCTCAAATAAATTATTTTTAAATCAGTTTTTTGTGGCTTGATATGTTGACATTTTTTATATTTTAATACACTAGACAATAATTCCACAACAGTTCCCCTTAAAAGTGCAATTCCGAGTACTACATCTCAAAAACTAAGAATGAAAAGTTTTTAAAAAGCATTGAGACAAAATAAAAATTCATAAATCCCCCACAAAAACAAAGACAAGGTGAAAACAATGTAAAAGTTTTAAGTATTTTAAAAAAAAACTCTCCGAAACCTTACACACTGTTCCAGGCACTTGTTCCATTGTGCTAGAACTTAAACAAGCCATATCACAGGTCTTGAACTTCCAAGGATTATACCTACATTTCACCCCTAGATGGGGCTTTCTTATCCCCTTGATTATAGAATTCATTTTATCCCAGTAAAATTAACGCAGTTTCAGCTAATATGAACAAAAAATGAGATAATGCACTAAGCCCTAAAAATATGAATTGTATTTCGATTTTTTTTTCTTCACTCACCTTTCGTTTTATAAAGTTACTATATTTCTGAAAGCATCTGTCACACCTGCCTATAATGACTTTCAGCAAGAATTTGAAGTGCATCATGGGTAAAATGAGTATGAGAATCAGTGTGAGAAATGAGATATTTATTTTTTACTCTTTTATGAGTTTTATGGTCTTTCTCTTAATTTAAATGTGCTATAGCTCAGCATATTGGGGCACTTTGTAAGTATTTTAGGCTGAGTTTTGTTTCTTTCACTTACCAGTTCCCCGACATCTCAGCCATTGAAAGCGAGGGCTAGAGGAAGGTATGAAAATGAAAAACAAGTGCAAAACCGTACACATTAGCCAAATGGTTCTGAAAGATCAGCAAATCATTTTGGTAGTTTTTAAACGTAATAAAACTAGAACTTGGACATTCCTCTCATGAATCGATTGTGCAACATTAATAATGTTGTATTGTTTCTGTAAACATTTTGTTTTTTTGTGATTTAAATTTCATTTACTGACCTATATATGGAATTGTCTGAAATGATACATTTCGGGGTCTCTTTGGTGACGCATGTGTCTATCTTAGACCTTTGTTTTGAAGTGTACCACTAGAGAGATTCCTTGAAATGAGCCCTTCATCTTCATTTAAAAAAGAATTGGGACACCCCTTCAGATTTGGGACACCTCAATCTGTTATTTTATTAGATATTTATGAATGTGCACGAGTAGGGCTGAGTGGTAGAAATGAAACAGCCGTAATATTGGTGTCAATCTATCAATTTTTAAAAATAAATATAAATACTGAAATTTAATTTGAAATATCAAATGTAAAACCTAGCTGGAGAAATGTACACAGACTAATCCTTTAATCTCTTTAAAAGATGGAAGAGCTTCTGGGAGCTATGGAGAAAGTGAAATTGGAGCTTGAGTCCATGAAGGCAAAGATGTCATCCACCCAGCAGTCGCTGGCAGAGAAGGAGGCTCATCTGACCACCCTGAGGGCAGAGAGAAGGCGGCACCTTGAGGAGGTGCTGGAGATGAAGTAAGTTCTAAGTGGATGTCTTGGGGTTGTTCAACACTGGTACACACCGACCCAAATATCGTGCAATGACACGTATCGATCGAAAACCACGGGAACATCACACATTGGACCTAACGAATGGTGCCAACAACAACAACAAAAAAAGGCTATAGGTTAAAGTTTGACTAGATGGAAAATGTGAAGTTCATTTGGAATCCTCGCCGTGTGTAGTCTACATGATGTTGTGACTATTCTTTTCTAAGGTTGAATTTATTTCTGTACGATGGTGCATTGGTGAAAGTGATCAAACTCCAGCGTTTAGGGGGATTGGTGGCAGTGTTGGTGCACACTTAAACACAATGGCTGCGGAGTTCAAGAAATGCGAATGAACTAACTACACTACATGGACAGTTTCTTTCATTTTTATCAGACATTTATGCTTTTTACAAGTGTATTTGCAACATTCAGAAAGAGCGGAGTTTAACTTTACCTTCAAATAGAGATTCTCATGAACTTAAAACATGTCCTTTTTATGAGAATGCGGTTTGTACAAGATACTAATGTTGTTTTTACTAGTAATGATGGTGTTTTTACCAGAAAATTAGGTCAGTTGTACAAGAAATTAATGTTGTTTTTCTGAGATAATTATAAACTTTTTATGAAACTATGCCAAGTTATTTTCGACATAATAATGTTCTTTTTACAAGGAATTTGTTGGGGTTTTTTTTATGTGATAATTGCCATTTCTATGTGGTAATTATGCTTTGTTTACAGAAAATTTACATTTTTTGAGAACATTTTTATCTTTTACAAGATATTTATTATGTTTTTACAAGATAATGTAATTTTTACAAAATATTTACTGTATGTTATTTTCTGAGAATTTTTTGCAGTTTTTACGTCATTTTTATGTGAATTATATAGTTTTTATGAGATATTGATTTAGTTTATCTGAAATAATGATGTTTTTTATACAATATAATTATATCATTTTTTATGTGAATCATGTTTTTATGAGATAATTATGCTGTTTTTACGATAGTTGACATTTTACTACATAATTGTAATGTTTTTAGAGATATTTATGTTGTTTTTAAACAAGAAAATGTCATTTTTAGTAGATATTTATATGGTTTTTAATCGAGATATTTATGTCAATTTTACGAGACATCTATATGTTATTTTATTAGATAATTACGTTGTTTTTAACAAGAAAATTTTAATTTTTAGAAGATATTTATGTTGCTGTTCATGAGATATTTATCTCAATTTTACGAGATTTATATGTCATTTTATTAGATATTTATGTTGTTTTTAACAAGAAAATTATGTAAGTTTTAGAAGATATTTATGTAAATTTTACGAGTTATCTATGTCATTTTATTAGACATTTATGTTCTTTTTAACAAGAAAATTGTGACATTTTTAGAAGATATTTATGTTGTTTTTACAAGATATCCATGTTATTTTATTAGATATTTATGTTGTTTTTAACAAGAAAATTATGTAATTTTTAGAAGAGATTTGTTTTTTTACAAGATATCTATATGTTATTTTTACGTAATTATGTTGTTATTCCAAGATATTTATCTTGTTTTTATAAGATAATTATATCGTTTAAGGAGATATTGGCAGTACTTTAATACTGTTTTTGTACATTTTCTGGTTTGTTGTGGAATTATTGTAATTTAACAAGTTATATTTAAAATAAAAGGGAGCTGGGATTGTACTAAAAAAAATGAGATCAAGCATTTCCACAAAAACGTAAACAATGAAAGCAAATTGTAAACTCAAAAATGATGTTCTGAGATCACTCAAAACAAGGTTTTGAGTGATCCAGATGCTTGTAAATCTTTATTTTTAATCATTTTTTTGCTTTAATCCACAGACAAGAGGCTCTTCTGGCTGCAATAAGTGAGAAGGATGCGAACATAGCCTTGCTGGAGCTGTCGTCATCCAAGAAGAAGAAGACGCAAGAGGAAGTGGCTCAGCTGCGGCGGGAGAAGGACCGTCTGGTGCAGCAGCTCAAACAGCAGGTAAACGCAGCAAGAGCTTGTGTTCTCAAAGTCAGGGCTGTTTGTTAATCCCAGACAAAAATGTTTGTCTGAAATGCAAATTTATGTTTGTCTATTGATCACTAATTACTTTTCCCAGCCCCTCCAACGTCTGTGCCTCTTCCTCTTTCCCAGACACAGAACCGCATGAAGCTCATGGCGGATAATTATGATGATGGATACTTGAAAACTCCTCCTGACCAGGCCAACCACAAGCCTCCGAAATCCCCTGATCAGGTCACAGTGCAGTCTTCTCTAAACTTCAGAAATGTGCTCAGAGTTCACCTGAAAATGAACATCCTGCCATCATTTGCTCAACAAAATTTGACAAATCTACTTCGAATAGAACTTTTCTATATTTTATTTACCCTACTTTAAAGTTTCAGACGGACGTGTAAAAAAAATGCTGTAAATCAAATTAATATTTGCTGTACCCAACCACCCTTTGGGATGAAGCCGTTCTTCTAGGAACACCTGCACAAAGCTTTTGAAGGAATTCTGGTTGGAAGGTTGTAATCCCCTTGGCGATGTGGAAATCAGCGCTCGCTCATCGCTTCCAGTATTTGACCAGATAATGACTTTAGCTGTATGTTTGGGGTTATTGTCCTGCTGCCCACGACGGACAAATACCTGCTTGTATTTCTCACCACTGAGAACACCATTACTCCTGACTAAATCTACAACACCATTTAAAAAAATGCAGCTCCAAAAAAATCAAAAAACCACCACCGTGCCTCACGCAACCTGCAGACACTCAGTTCTGTACCATTCACCACCCCTTTGCTAAACAAACTGCTTTTGTTTCAATCCGGAGCTCCTGATACAACGTTCAGCACCTTAGTTCCTCCATTCTGGACCATAGGGACCCTCACCGTTGCCTATTTCTTTGCCCATTCTGTGAAATCTCCATTTGGAGAGACCTTGTTGATGATACCTACCTTGTTCCTTGTTGCTATGACTCTTTCTTGTAGCAGAAGTTGGCTGTTCATCATACAGTTCTGAGCCTCCCACACACCCCATTATAATCTTACAAAATCCCTGACTGGGAGCAAGTGCTCCTCGAGAATTGCCTCTTGTTTGGTTTCGATTTTTCTTTTTTTCACTCACTTTGCGTTTAAAACATTTACCAACTTAAACAATCATTATTTATATGTCTAAAAGCATTCTTTGTTTAGAGCATTTTTGCATCCATTGTGATCAGTAACTAATCATCCAGTAGGTTCCTATTGGTAGCTTGAGTAGGTGGTGTAGGACCTATCCAGGCCTTTCAGACAGCATTCGTCACAACTTTATGTACTTGACTCAAGTTTAATTTGTACTTTTCGTTTAGAGTAGATTAGATGTGAACAAGGTTCAGGTTGCTGAGACACTTGAAGTGAGGGGGAGGGGTTTGTGGAAATATACAGGAGGTAAATAGTTCACAACGTCAAATTTAAGACCTATATCATACTTCTGTTTATCTAACAATCTGTCATAAATGAACTCCTCTCATCTTCTCTCGCTTATCTGGGGCCGGGTCACGGGGGCAGCAGTCTAAGCAGGGACGCCCAGACTTCTGTCCACAGATATCTCCTCCAGCTCCTTGGGAGACATAGTCCTTCCAGCGTGTCCTCCCGTTGGGAAATGCCCAGAACACCTCCCCAGGGAAGATGCCTGAGCCACCTCAGCTGGCTTCTCTCAATGTAAAGGAGCAGTTATCCTCACCATATCTCTAAAGGAGCGCCTCACTACCCTCCAGAGGAAAGTCATTGGCCTTTCAGTCACGACCCAAAACTTATAACCATAGGTGAGAGTATGAACATAGACCGACCGGTAAATAGAGAGCTTCGACTTTTGGCTCAGCTCCCTCTTCACCACGACTGACCGAAACGATGACCGCATCACTGCAGACACTGCACCGATTCGTCTGTTGATCTCACACTCCGTCCTCTACTCACTCATTAACAGAACCCCGAGATACTTGAACTTCTCCACCTGAGCACGAAGAAGCCAACAGGACAACGTCATCTGCAAACAGCAGAGACAAAATTCTGAAGCTCCCGAACCGGACCACCTCCGGACCCTGGCTGCACCTAGATTATCATAGCCCAAATTAACTATAAAATATAAATCAGTGTTTAACAAAAAACATTGCATACAAGCTATCTAAAAGTGTTAACAGTACCTGCAGTTTGAAAAAAAATGTGAATAGAGAAAAAAACAAACCAAAATGACAACATTTTCTCTACAAATTTCTGATAATAGATTTGAAAAGTCCCAGAATCATAGATAAAGGAACAAAATAAATTTAACACTTGAATAGAACTTCAGATAAGCACGTTTGTACATTTTTAAACACGTGAAATATGTCATACGCGAGGCTCTATTGTGAATCATTGTTATTAGCCTATAAATAACTTTTTTTCAGACCTATATATGGACGCATGACAAGAAATCTAACACAAAGCGATGAATGTCTTCATTTTGCAACGTTAAAAATGCTGTATTCTCTGTTATACGGCTAACAATTTCAGTGTAAACTAGCGATTTTTTTATTAATTTCAAATACATTTTCGAACATAAACGTGTATTTGTTACATATAAACTAACATATAACGAGTGTTTTCATAATTTTAAAACCTTTGTAAATGACAGAAATTACTTTATTTGTAGTTGCTATGGCAGCCATCTTTGTTACTCAGCAAAGGATCGCGCGGCGAATGCTGGGAAATCTGTCTCAAACACACACCGTCAGATTCGGAAGCGTGACGGAAAATTAGACCCGCCAAGGACTTAAAACAGCGGCTTTAAACAAATTTAAGACATTTTAACACACAGCGAAAACACAAAAATCTCTATATAAAAGTATTCCAGACGTGACTGAAAGAAGTTAGCGATCAACCGGTGTCTTTATTCATCCCCATTAGCTCTTGAGGAACAACCTATGATCTTATAACATGAGAAATGATGACAGCGTGTTCATTTGTGCTGAACAGATTAGTTGAAGTGGTTTCCAGTTATAATTTTACCAATCAATACGGCTGAATGTGAAAGAATTTTGCTGCTGCTCTATTTTGCTTATCTCATATCCACAGGTGCTTAATTTCAACAGCAAACCAGCTGAAGTCAATTTGGAGGTGTGGCCAGGTCCAAACCAGTTAATAAAGCATCAAAACAGCAACTGGATTGGAAACGAACACCATTGTTAATTTCCGCTCCAGTCACTGTCATGTAATTAAACTGGAGCTGGCCTCATCTCCAAAGCAGATGCCATCATTTCCTTTTTACTGCCTTCATGATGATCATAACTTTTCAACCCTTTAGATTTAATTCTTATTCATGAGTGTAGAAATTGCCCCTAAGTGCAGATCCAGGATCAGTTGAATAATGCAATATTTCCCACAGACGTCTTCGAAAGCTGGTCCTGCGTCTGCACTTATGGGCCACTTCTACCTGAAGATGTTCGCATACTAACCTGGTCTTTTTTTTCCCATGCTGCACTTGGCTAAACCCCTGCCATCTCTTAACCAATAGGATGATGAGGAGGGCATTTGGGCATAGCCTCACTGGCAGCCAGTTTGTTTTAGAAGGGTGAGCACTCTTTGATGGACGTGTAAAAGCCAATCTCAGCTGCCCTGTTCCTCCCTATGTGCCATCAAACAGCCCCTGCCTGTTCCCGCTCGGCCTGTTTGGAGATTATGGATCATTTCATTGCAGTGCAAAATTATTTTTACTGAAAGTTTAACGTTTATTTTTACTGGAAATTGTATATTTTTACACAAAATGACACTGCTATGAAATATTGTCCACATCTGATTTCTGTTTGATTTTTTTTTTATTTCACTCCTCTCAAGTCTGTTTTTTTATGTTTGTGGACTTCTATGAACGTAAAAATAGATTTACTTCTACAGCCTTTTAAAATGAACTAAAAGGTATTTGTATCATAATGGTTGGAGATTGTAATTTTGACAGATACCACTCAATAGCTATGTTTCCATAAACCTAAAAAAAACACCTTGATGGAAACGCCAAGATGCGCATACATTTTGAAAATTAGCATAAAAAAATTTATGTACACAACTGATCTGATATTATTATCTAATACGAAAAGAAAGTGCATAATTTGTGGAATGAGGTCTTTGCACACTGAAGTCCGCAGCTTTTTTTTGCATATTTACGCAAAAATATTCCAAAAAATATTGAGGTCCACAAGCCTTGCACACTTGATATTTTAACTTGTTTAACTCGTAAAATTCACAAAAACACAAACAAATCGCTAAAGAAAAAGGCGTCTTTAAGCAGTGACAATATATTTCTGATAAAACAAAAAAAAGAAGAGAAAATGAGGAGGAATATGCGGAGAGGGAGAAAAATTCTGAAAATCTTTACGTTATTTTTCATTTATGTTGTCCTTCAGTTTGAAGTCTTGCAGTTAGTTTTGGAAACGCATGATAATACTAGCACGAGGATCTGCACTTTATTTATCATACAAAGCTCTGTGGTGAGACATGCATCAGGTCTGAAGCCAAAGACAATTACCTACCTACGGAATCACAGAAAGACCAAACCTGTTCGAAATCACTTACGGGAAATACAAAAAACTGGAACCCGTTCAGAACGTTTTTTTTTTTTATGATAAATTATTCGGAGGCAGTGTGTTTGTGTTATAGACACAACGTGAGTCGTGAGCTCAATTTTATTTTAGATCGTACAATTTGAAGGAAATGTATAATAATATATTCCAGAGAAGACAAGGCAGGGCTTGGTTGACCTTATCATTGTGAAGTCTTACAGGTCATCCTCTGTTTTAAGAGATAGCAAACAAGAAAAAAGAAACAAACGAGTATAGGAACATTATTTCAATTTCAATCGGTTTCGAGTGACTGGTGTTTAGTTGTTAAGTAGCTTTATTGTTTACAGTCGCATCCTTATCTCAGAAATTACGGGACCCTGCCATTGACTGTATATAACATGGACGAAGTGTCAGTGACATCACCCGTTGGTTTCTGGCAAACTGAAATGAGGCTCAAAGTGGGTGTTGCCAGCCAATCGTTCGTTAAGTGCGTCACTTCCCGGTAATCAAAAAATGGGCAAAAGACCCTGAGAGGGCGGGACGTGGCCATAGAAACCCAGCGACAGTCTAAAACCACTAACAGAAAAAAGAAACAACTGACAGTAAAATCTAAAAACAAGGAGTAGCGTGAAGTTACGAGCTGAAAGAACAGTCAGCCATCTCCCCCTCGAGAAACCACGCCCTTAAATTATGCGGAAATTTAAGGCTTAGTAAATTTTAATCAGTGTTCAGGGGTGAAAATATGAGTTTGGCCAATTTAACATTGGAATAATTGAAAACCTGCTCACTTCTCGAGCCACCCTCAAGTGGCCGGTTAAAGAATTCCAGTTCAGTCACTTCCAATTAAGCATAGAGAGCGAAGGCAGGAGGTTGCCACTTGGTTTTTGACTTGATGTAATCCTCGCTGATTTCTGATTGGCTGTCTGTTGCCAAGTGTTTATCAGCAACAAGCAAACACTGTTCCATTTCGCACTAAACTAACTTTACCCCACAATGCAGGCGTCGGAGGCCTTTACATACCAGCCACAATTTTAACATGCATTTTAATAGCAAAACAATAATATACAGTGGTACCTCGAGATACAAAATGAATCCGTTCCAGGGTGGCTTTTGAATCTCGAACATTTCGTATCTCGAAGCAAGTTTTACATGTAAAACGCTTAATCAGTGCAACGGCTCTCAGAAACAACAGTATAAATTGATAAAAAAAAGAGAAAAATCAAGTAATGTTTCTTCAATCCTCAAATCTACACATTGTTAATGTAATAAATAATAAAACAATCAAAATGCGTAATATGTACACAAATGTGAAACCTTACCTTGAGAGTGTAGCGACGTGTTGGAGGAGGTGGAACAGGTGTCAGAAAACATTACGGCACAACATATGAAAGTTAACTTTCTCACAAATTACGAACACAAACACGATTTCAAGCACAAGCATAAAGAATACCGAGCGTGTGTGAAGGGATGGCAAGAGCGCTTCTGAAAATGCGTCATGGGGGGTTTCTCCTCTAATTTCAGCTACAGAGCGGCACTTTCAACGTTATAAAAGTTATTTCTTTTAGGACACCTTGACTAACATTTGTTAAGGTACATTATTGGTAATTTATACGTAATTTTTTGCTTGATTTAAAGTGTTTTAAAGCGTATCAGCCCATTTTAGCACCATCTGCAACGAGAGAATGGAGCACCAGGACCCTAAAGCGCAGCATAAGACTTAACACGCAGATAATAGAGCAGAACTGTTGGTGTTTTTTCGTATCTTGGAATTTTTTTTGTAACTCGAAGCATTCGTATCTCGAGGTAACACTCTATTTCGAATCAATAATTGCTAGTGTCCCGTTTTACATCAAGGAAGTAATTTCGATAGAAAACATTTCTGACCAATCACAATGCAGCTTGTTGCTAGGCGTCGGACACTTGGACATTCAGGCAGAACGATGAATGGCGGAACAATTAATCGAGATTCGAAGAAAAATTCAAGATGCGAATAAAAAACATTTTTCTCTATTTTCCACTTGTTTGTCTAACGTTGCGCTGTGCTTCCGCGTCCTTGCGCTGCTTTCTCCATTTGAAGAAATTGTGCTTTAAGGGGCTGATACGCCTTAAAACACTTTAAATCAGGTTTAAATCGAGCGAAACATTATTTATAGATCACTAATAATGTAGTATAAACAAATGTTACAGTTAAGGTGTAGTAAAAAAATCACGTTTATAACGTGGAAAGAGCTGTTCTGTTAGAGAAACCATGTGATGTGCTTTCTTCCTCCCTTCTCACATCGCTCGGCATTCTCTCCGCTTGTGCTTGAAACTGTGTTTGTGTTAGTAATTCATGAAATATCTCGAGAAAGCTTTCATACATGGTGCTGTAATGTTTTCTACCATCCGTTCCACCTCCTCCGACACGTTGCTTCATTCTCAAGGTGTACATATTACGTAATTTGCCTGTGTTTTATGATCATTTATTTCCTTAAAAATGTCATATCTCAGGGTACCACTGTATTTCACTCTATTGCATATCTCTTACAATATGCTTAAACGATATTACCACCTAGTCACTGTAAGACATACTCGATAATTGCTGAGGATCTTCAGTACGACAGCAGTGTTTGAGACATAAAACCAAAAACCATTTTAGCCAATCAATATCTTGCATTATAATGTACTTGGCTAAAGTTAATGGAAAGCAATAAACTATGTTTTGATGCACACATACATGTTTGATACGTTTTTAAATGGTCAAAAATTTTGGCGAAAACGGTGTTTAATTCGTGTATGAAATATTCACCCTTTCCTATCGTTTGTTTGTATTGTTCTCAGTGTGTAAAGACCTTAACACTTAAATTGTGGCCCTAACTCTGGTCTATAGCAGGGTTCAGAACCCCGGGTAAAATGCATTAACACCTCTTTGAAATTACAGACTTTTCTTTCATTTAGGCCAAGACAGACTCAGGAGTAGTGTCTTGATATTGGTAGGAAGATCACTGACTACTTTATCTAATCAATCATTGTTTAATAATTGGGTTTTACACTGCACAACGTGGTCAGATTTACTAAATATCAAACTATAGATTAAGGATTCAAGGATTTTTATTATCATACCAACACACTTCCATGTTATGATACGAAATTAGGACCCAGGTCCCGTATAAAGCCACAAAGACAGCAAAATTGTATAAATATAGGATATATACAGATATACATGTGTGTTATTCAACCCTTTTCTGATGTAGAATGGTTTCCCTTACAGTAGATAGCAGTTACAGATTTAACTATGGCTTTATTTTAACAGTGGGTGACAGAGTGAAGACCCATAGATCTGAAACTGAGAAGCTGGTTGGATGAGCATTTTAAAAGAGGGAGCTGAATTGAGGGACTGATTCAGTGTGGTGATTGTAGGTGGATTCTGGGGAGACTGGATCTTTGACATTACAGGTTTTCAATGCTCTGGGAATGACGTTTGCAGTCATGATCTGAGAGTACAAATCAACGCTCTTGAGGTCGGTCAAAGCCAGCAGCATCACAGTCTTCAAGACTTGACCTCTGCTGATTGCAGGCTCTCAAAGAGGGACATCCACAGCCCACGCAAGGTGACCGATAGGTCCCAAGAGGGTACTATGAGAGGTCTAGAAGGCTGTAGCTGCCTAGCCCCTCAGAGGAATCTCACTGTCTTCGACTAGAAATTAAAAGGAGGAAATCGTGGCAGCATAGACCAGCATAGGAGTGAAAGGAACAGTCCCTTAAGTCCCCCAAGAACCTTAACCACGCATCCACTATCTGGTTGCTCACACCAGTGAAGTGAACAACTGGGAGAGACAGAATCCGTCTTGATATTAAAGGAGCAAGCTTCGGGTGAGTGAGTGCTGAAAGGGGTTCTAATTCAGACATGCCGATAGTCACGCTGAAGGTGGCGCAAAGATGCGGACTTGCTGATGGAATTACAGGAGAGCAGGCCAACCTTGGGAAATGGTTAGAGAGGGTATAGGAGTATATAGCTCCACCCGTCTTTGCCATGGCACAGATCAGATGACACAGTGGTTATTGCCACCTGGAGGGTTGTGTGTGGTGGACTCCAGGGGGATCTGGGTAGATGGTGGACCCAGAAAAGGCAAGTATTTCTAGGGGTGTTTCTTAGTTGAAGACCTTGTCTGACTCCGAGAGTCTACCATTGGCGTGCAGAGGATCTCCTCGAACGCAGAACCAAGAATAATCTCTTCTGTAGCGACCAAGGGGACCACATAGAACCATCAGCTCGCCCAGACCCTCTGCCTACTTCATGATTGTGGAGACCTTAGCGCCACATCCAGAGATTGTGTTCAGTTTTCAGAAAGCATTGTGGCCTGGTCAAACCACAGGTGGCATTCCTGTACCACCAAAGCAGATTGCAATATTCATTGCAGCTGACTTTATGGCGCGAAAGGGGAATGGAGGAGATTCCCCTAGCTTCCCCATTCTGGGCCAGAGGAAGTAGGCACCTATAACAAGACCACCAGCTCAGCTTTAGAAAGCATCATGGACAATTCCAGTCCCAAATCACCACAAGCTACCTGGGGACAGCAGATCTGAATTGGAAGACAGAGGACTGTCCGAGCCACTAGGCACCCATCGACCAGACTCGAAGCATCAGGGAACCTCAAGCAAGGGAACTATATAAGCCCCCTGTGAAGGAATGTCTGAATATTCCAAACACATCCCTTCCTTGAACTGGTTTGTTATTCTGTCTCAAACCTTGTATTACTTAGACTTCTTTAAAACCAGCAGGGTGTCTAACAATTGTTTTTTAACAATTACAGAATATAAACAACATCTTTTATTCTACAACGATGTTGGAACTTGACCAAATGATCACATAAATCAGATTTTTTGATCAACATAAACTTATGATCGAAGGTTTCTGTTGTAGTCGTGATTTTTAAAAAGTAAATAGAGTTGTTTGACAATAAATGGCTTCACCCAACCACTAATGAGGAAAAAAAGTGGCATTTAGTGACGTAATGCTGAGATTTCAGCCCCGCCTTTAAATGGTGACAGCCAGCTTCATTACATATAGAAGATCTGTTGACCGTGAACATCTAAACATCTTGTGTTGTCAGTAAGACTTGCATGTGTGCATGCCGTTTAAAACATGGAGCTAAGAGAAATGATGTGCCTGGATTACGAAGGGCAGCCTCATCCAGCTGAAGTAGCACAAGCATGAAAACGGTCCGTGTTTGTCGAGATCCTCTGAAACAGTGTCTGTGCTCTGTAGATAAGATCTGGGCGGAGAGCATCGGGAGTGCGCAGGAGCTCTACATTGAACATCTGATTATCCCAAACATCCAGCCTTAATCAACCCCCCTGAACCATGTTCATGTCACACCCATTATCATCACAGGAGATCACCATGCCATATTTCACAGGTAACTACTCTATTACTTCCCGTGATGTGATCTTGTGTATTTCATGTTAACATTGTGTTCAGAAACTCTTAGAATTCATATTAGGGGTGTAAATATTAAAAATATTAAGAATACAGATCTAGGAGTTGAAGTCGCTTGATGGTGCTTCTAATCAATTTAGTCAATGTTGTTCTTTATTTAAAATTCACAGCACTGATTGAATCAATTTCACATGTTTTTTTGTGCAAATTGAATAAATGGAAATTACAAACACCCCCAATAGTTGTGTAGAAGTTTCAGAAGTGACTAGAATCTCAATCTCTCCAGGAAGCAAATTCAATTCAGCTCTTAGAGACGATATCTCTTAGTCTCGGTCCACTGTAGGTTTATAAGCACACTAATATTTGTTTTTCAATATATTAATGACATTATTATAAACATTTAATTTACTACCTTAAAAAAACAACAAAGACTAATAAAATGATAGAAATAACATTCTTATTTTTTTTCTCCGGTGTTTATACAGAAAACAATAGTACACCTTCAGTGAAATTCTGTAAAAAAATATTTTTTATCAAAGTAAGATTAAACTATTCTGTCAAGTTTGTCAATTAGGGATTTAAAAGATGAATAGCGAATGAATACATTCTGAAGGGAGGAAACAGCGCTTCGAAACCGACGTGTGGCCAAAAGTATATTGCATCCGTAGTGTTAAGCACTACCATAGTGAAGGAATTGGAAAAGAAAAGGCAAGCCACGGTTAACATGAAATGTAGTGCGCCATCGTGTGGTCAGACAGTAAAGCTCAATTTCAGCAGAAATGTGCATCAAAATAGTCATGTTATGTTGTACATTTCAAATTAATAAAAAAAAATATGAAAAACCATCCAGAACAACCTTTTATGAGCTCGGTCACCAGTATAAAATATATTTTTCCAGAATGACCCACAACACATCTGGCTATTCTCAAATGCAATCCCACAAAAAATGTTAAAACCTTTTTTTCTAGCACATTAGCTTGATTGACAGCCGTGACTTTCTTTGTCTTTCAGTGGGAGCTGAGTCAGCATGGACCCTGCAGGAGTCTCTGCTTCCTCCACTCTCCCTCAGTCCTGTCCTCCAGCTAAACTGGCTCAGAAGTCATCTTTCATTTTAATACCGGTGCAGCTCGCCAAATATGCCGTGTTAGTTGAGTCGTGAATGCTGTTGTTGCCGTTTGTTGATTGGTCATCATGGTTGAGTACAACACTGATTGGAATGTAATAGGAACAAAGGGCGGTGCTTTCCAAATATAGTATAGTTGTGGATTTAAGATGAACCTGGCCCTGGTTTATCCACAGGACACCTTCACGAGCATGCCATTATACATAGAAATGTTTGTCACATCTGGAGTAAACTCAGAGAAGAAAATCAGGTTTGGTTCAATTTAAAAGCTGCTACAGACATAAAACATAGATGTAATCGGTGCTCATGAAGGAGTCCGCACAAATGATGCCATAATTGTTTCTGAATGGACTCTGTCGACTCCTAAGCATCTAAATATCTTATCCCGAGAACCTGTTTCTGAGAGCTCATTGCTGGCTTCATGAACTCTCATAAACATGTATGTTATTGTCTTTCTCTCAATGTGGATTTTATGTTACCAAAAAAATAAATAAAAAAATAAACAGTGTATAGTTCATTTAAAACAAAAAAAAGTAAAGAAAAATAAAATTAACAAAGAGATAATCGAAACAAGGCTAAAGACACTGATGTGGGTGTTTTGAGTTTGTATAAATGTTTGTGTAAATAAAAATGCATTATCAATGTTGTATTCTATGAACTTATAATTTGCTGTTTCGGTTGAGATATATATATAAATAAATAGTAATTAAATAATTAAAAAAAATAGTTACTTCACACAGTTTTAAGCCTCCTACCTATTTTATAGCTTGTTTTAGAACAGAAAAAGCTCAATATCCATATACGACTAATTATGTTGGCTTGACAAACATTCAAAAGGCATCTCCTACACCCTCTGAGTTACTGCCACCAAACTGCTCTGATTCAGGTTGCTATATCTTTTCAGACTGGTCCCACTAAAGGGATTTCTGGAAAGTTTTCCACCAACCAAATTTTCCAAAACTGTTCTCAAACAGAGAATCTCTTCATACTTATGGAAATTACCAGTTTACCAATCAGTTGCAAAAGTATTTGAACCCCAGGCTCTAGAGGTAAATATTTACTATTGAAAGGAAATGAGAAAATGCAATGAAAATAGTCAAGAAACATCACAAAGAAATATGTGCTTGATTATGTTAAATCAGAACAACTTAATTTTTATAGATACAATGACAATTCCCTTGCAACCAAAGTGTTTACCCTAAGTTTTTTTCTGAACTCCATCAGCTTTGGTATATGATACAGACATGGGGATTGGTTTTAAAAATATATAGTGTCAAAGGTAACATTATATTGTCTCTAATCCCTCCATAGCAACCAATCTGGGATATATCCAACTCATATTATAGAAACATGGAGGAGGTTTATTTTAATCATAGTGACACGGGGAACATTGTCACAGAAACCTGTTTACCATAGCAACCAAAGGGGCAATCTATATCTTTGTTACTTGTAACATTTGCTTTGATTAGCAATTTTATAAATCAGACTTTGGACATTAAGTTAATTTGCTAAATTTAATTCATCACTAATTGTTCAGCCCCAGATTTTCCCAATATCCTTTTGATAGATTTACAAAAGAACACTGACTGTCAGATCATATAAAACTGAGGATGTGGTGTTCTTGGTAACAAGATACGTTCCTGATATAGGGCTTAAATGCTCAGAGCGGGAGGCGGGGGGGGGGGGGGGGACACGTAAGTGAAGCATAGACTTTGAAAAGCAGTATGCACCTGGATGACACTGCAGGTATGTCAAAAGTCAGTCCTGGAAATGCAGCACCTGATTGGACATGAGCGCATATCTCTCTCTCTCTCTCTCTCTCTCTCCCTCAAACTTTCCAGGTTTTCCTCCACCTGCTCTCTGCTCTCACTACAAATAACAATGTCATCTGCAAACATCATTGTCCACGGAGATTCCTGCCTGACCTCATCTATCAGCCTGTCCATCACCATTCTCTACCACTCCTGACATCCTCATACAGGACCATAGCTCCTCTCTCGGCACCCTGTCATTTGCCTTTTCTAAATCCACAAAGATGCAGTGCATACAACTCATCATAGGCTTTCTGTTTGGCCTTTGCCACCTCCCTCTTCACTCTGCACTGCCATTCCTTGTAGTCCTGTCTACTTGCTTCAGTCCTTTCGATGTCCCACTTCTTTTTAGCTAGCCTCTTCTTCTGGATGATGTCCTGTACTTCCTCATTCCACCACCGTTTCCTTATCTTCTTTCCTCCTTCCAGCTGACACACCTAGCACCTTTCTACCTGTCTCCCTGATCACTTCTGCAGCAATTTCCCAGTCATCTGGAAGCTCTTTCTGACCATCCAAAGACCAATTGTTCCCAGAAGTACAGTACTGATAGCTTAAGAAAATTAAGGCTAATTTTATTTACAGATGCCAAATACCTGCCAATCTTGTGTAAATAAAAAAAAATTAAATAAACAATTTAGGATTAGATGTTTATACTCTTACTCTATTATTACCACTTTAGCACAACCTCAACATTTAAGAATGAAAAAAAAAATTGATCGTGTCATTTGCTACCCATTATTCTGACCATGCTAGTTGTGCAGCCAAACCCTTGTCAGTTGGTAGTGAAGTAGTGGGAATTTTAACACAAGGCGCTAGTAAACCCTCTTATGCTACACAGTCACAGTTAGTGTGCCACACCCTTTACCAGGCATCTCAATACAACCTCTTAAAATAATACTTCAATAAAATATACAGTTGTGTTCAAAATTATTCAACCCCCAATGCTATAAAGGGTTTTAGTGTACATTTGTAATTGTGTTCAGAATGATATCTTACAAGGACTTTTTAAAGAACCAAATGCACCTAAAATGACATCAGTTGTTTTTGTAATACAGTATTTAATGTTTTTTTTTGTGATTTCTTCATTGACACAATTATTCAACCCCTTAAAGACTAGCACTCTTAAGAACAGAGGTTCATTCAAGTGTTTTCGATCAGGTATTGAAAACACCTGTGGATGTCAACGAGCAGCAATCAAACATAATAAGCACCAATTAGGCAGATTTAAAATGACTGTGATACTCGCCTCCTTCTAGACATTAACTGGTGTTTTTTTACAAACATGGTGAAGTCAAGAGAATGGTCCAGGAAGACAAGAGAACAGGTGATTTCTCTTCACAGGAAGGGCAATGGCTATAAGATGATTGCAAAGATGTTAAACATACCATAGACATCATAGGAAGTATCATTCGCAAATTCAAGGCAAAGGGCACTGTTGAAACGCTGCCTGGTCGTGGCAGAAAGAAGATGCTGACTTCGACTGCTGTGTGCTACCTGAAGCGCAAAGTGGAGAAAAGTCCCCGTGTGACTGCTGAGGAACTGAAAAAAGATTTGTCAGATGTGGGTACTGAAGTTTCAGCTCAGACAATAAGGCGCACACTGTGTAATGAAGACCTCCATGCCAGAACTCCCAGACACACCCCCTTGCTGTCTCCAAAGAATAAGAAGAGTCGACTGCATTATGCCAAAAGTCATGTGGACAAACCACAGAAGTTTTGGGATGGTGGTCTGTGGACTGATGAAACAAAATTAGAACTGTTTGGGCCCATGGATCAACGCTATGTTTGGAGGAGGAAGAACAAGGCCTATAAAGAAAAGAACACCTTGCCTACTGTGAAGCATGGCCGGGGGTCAATCACGCTTTGGGGCTGTTTTGCTTCTAAAGGTACAGGGAAGCTTCAGCGTGTGCAAGGTACCATGAATTCTCTTCAGTACCAGGAGATATTGGATGAAAATGTGATGCAGTCCGCCACAAACCTGAGGCTTGGGAGACGTTGGACCTTTAAACAGGACAATGATCCCAAGCACACCGCCAAGTCCACTAGAGCATGGTTGCAGATTAAAGGCTGGAACATTTTGGAGTGACCATCGCAGTCACCAGACTTAAATCCGATTGAGAACCTCTGGTGGGACTTAAAGAAAGAAGTTGCAGCGCGCAAGCCTAAGAATGTGACGAACTGGAGGCTTTTGCCCATGAAGAATGAGCGAAGATACCTGTAGATCGCTGCAAGACACATGTCAAACTATGCTTCACGTTTAAAAGCTGTTATAACTGGAAAAGGATGTTGTACTAAGTATGAATGTCACTTGGGGGTTGAATAATATTGATAATGATGTGAGCACAGAAAAGACATTTGTGGTAATTTCATTATAAAAGTTATGTTATATTTGTCTGACTTACAAGTGCCTCTTTGATTTAATTGTAAACAAGATGACTGAAATGATCAAAATCAATGTCAAACTAGCCAAAACACTCAATTTCAGTGGGGGTTGAATAATTTTGAACACAACTGTAACAATAGGTTACCTAGAACTAGAAATGAAAGACATTTTTAATCTTTTAACGCTTTATTAAAATGATCTTTATGTCAGCATCAAAAAGTGATGGTAGAGCAGATACAAAGATCCTGAGACAATCAGATTCCAGACTCTGTGAGAGATCAGACACAGACTGAGATTAGAAACAGAACCCTCTTCTAGAGGAAACAGCATCTCGAGCAGAAACCTACATTCGCAGGTGTAGGAGATGTAGAGGTACTTGAAGGTGCCCACACAAGGGTCAGAGAAGACGCTGTTGGAGGCCACAATGGAGCAGCTGCTCGTCCCTTCACATCTGCAAACACAAGAACCTCGATTCTTCAGCAGAACTCAGTGCTCAAACCTCGTCTGTCAGATCTCCTGAGCAGGAATGAACTGTGAAAGCTAGAGAATCGTGGAGGGGAACTGACCCGTTGGAAACCAGCGTCAGAGAATTTGAAGCGTAGCAGTCGGTTGTGGAGACTTGAGAGGGAGGTCTTCCAGAGGCACAAAGGCTGCCATCAGTTCGGCCGTAGTTAGCGCTGTGAACATGGATGACCTGTCCCAGAGCTGAACAGAGTGTTCCTCGTCACTTCACTCATCAAACTGCTGCAGAACAAGAATAAAAGCAGAAGACGTACCACAGTTCAGGACCATTCCTCCCTCACAAGTCGTGACTGAACCTGAACAAACAGAAGCTTTGGGTCAAAGTTCAAACAGGAAACAGTCTTCATTTAAAAACGAGTGCCCTCAACAATCATGAAACAAAGCGCAGAGAATAGTTCTAGGAACCGCTTCCTGTCACAGCAAGAGAGATCTTTTTCAAGCAGAACCTTCCACACAGCTCCTCATTGAGGAGATCTCAAGCTTCTGACAGATCTCTGCGATCCAATGGATATTCCACACTCTCCGCTCACACACTTTAACCCAGTGAAGGAGCAGCAAAGAGAAGGAAATGCTCACGGATCTCAGGCGGGAGGCAGTAGTAGGAGACCGAGAGGTACTTGTATGTTCCAGGACAGGGATCAGTGAAGATGGCTGATGTTGCCGAGAGCTCACAGCTGCTCTGACCGTTACAGCTGTCAGACAAACACAAGAACCTTGCATTAGTTCTCGTTCGAGACAAGCAGCAGATCAGAACTTCCTGTCGTCACGTGAAGATGGTCAGTGCTAGAGTAGAAGACCCTCATCACGAACGATCTGTACCTCTGGGACACAGGAGCCAGGGCATTGGGTGAAGCACAGTGTGTGTTTCTGAGCTGTCTATCCGGACGTCCTCTAGAGCAGGTTCTTCTGTCCGTACGGCCAAAGCTTGCAGAAGTGATCTGGATTTTCCCAACAGCTGCAGCCAGAGAACCAGAAGCAAGTCACATCCAAGAGCTTGGGTTTTTATTACTGAACCAATCAGATTCAAGGAGATCGAGGAGCTCACCGCATCTCAAGAATCCACGATCACCCTCACAAATAACATTTGATCCTGAAAGAGAAAACACCAAAGCTGAGAACACTGAACTATTCCGGGTTCACAGTAAAGAGTTTAAAGTAATTTCTTACTGCAGCGGAAATCAGCGACAGACTCTTCACATGAACGTCCACCAGAATCTACAATTATTATCAGGAATTAACACAAAGTTTAACAGCTTCATCAAAAATATATTAGATTTAACTGAACACACCTGATCCACCATGAGCTGAAGTCACGGAGATCAGTCCGGTGTTCACAAGCACCACTAGAACACGACATGAAAAGAAGAGTTCCATTTTATTCATCAACAAGCTGCGAGAGGATCACTTTTATTTGTTACTAGCAGAAATGAATTGAGAGACGCAGACCTGCGAGAAGGACACACTGAAGCTTCATGATTCCACTGTTCCCCTAACACCAGTGATCTCCTCAGTCCCTCATTCCCTTTTAAAGTTAACGATCTCTGATCGATCGATTGGATTCTGCTCGTGCCTCGTTTGTCAGGTGCGTTTTTTAACGAGCGTCACGTGATCATCACTAAACCATCTCCGACAATTTTGTTGTCCTTAAATATTCCAGATTCTATACAAAACTTACATTTTTAATTAATACGTTGTTGTGGTTTTGTGTGTTCGTGGTACAATTCATTTAACAGTTTAGGTTAATTTATCACCAACTCAAACCCATTCTCGAGCATGTTGCACAAAACAATAAAAATAGACATAAAGAATTATTTAAAAGACAAACTGTTACGAAACTCTTTTTGTCAAGTGTTTTTAAACTCCTGAATCTCTGACACCTTTCATCCTGAACGTTAAAAGTTTTAATAATGTTTAATGGTGCAGTGCATAAACAGAGATAAAAAAAAAGCTTACTGATAGTGTCGAAAATATAATTTAGATTTTTTTTTTTATTTCTTTTCACATGTTGAACGGCGTTGCGTGAATCTTTTCCTTGTGAAGAATTACGCCATTGGTTAAAATCGTTATGAATATTAATTAGCAGGTCGGTTGAAATTGCAGCTTTGTCCATTATTATCTTCAGCGACTTAGTGGAGATTTCAACGCGTCTGCGGACAAGAGCTCGAAAACATCATTTTTACATTTGTTCTGGGAATTTCCAAGTATAAATAAACAGCTCAGTGCCGTTGTAGAGATAGTTGGAAAAAATCAAGTCTCTGGTTTAAGACTTTGACTCGCACTCTATTGGATAGAACACGACACGTGACTTCATCCGTTCCTGAAGCAGTGTGGAGTGGACACGAAACATTTTGAAAGTGTTCGGTCAATGTAAAGATTAAAATAAATGTTCAAAACAATGTGCTATTGTCTTTTCCCTTAATATATGTGGATTTCTAAAATATGAGCATGTTCCTTGTGATTAAAACGGTGGCCATATTCTAAATTAATTAACTGTTAAGTAAATTGAACTTGAATTTTTCAAGTTGTCAATACTTGTAATATCGTGGTTAATTATTTCATATTCATTTGTACACAGAATATTAATGTGTTTTGTGGTTTTAGAATAGCAGTCCAGGAAAATTGCTTCCAGAAATAAAGTAAGCAAATAATTAAAATTGTCAAAGGTTTATTTTGTGTAAAGATGCTAAATACTTGTTAGTGTAAATTATTATTTTTTAAATCAATTTAAGATTAGATGTTTGCACCTACACCTTGTTACTACCACTTTTGCACAACCTCAAGAACATTTGAGTGGGAGAGGGGGGGGGGACTGATCACGTGTCATTTGCTACCCATAAGTCTGATCTTGCTAGTTGTGCAGCCAAACCCTTGTCAGTTGGTAGTGAAGTAGTGGGAACTTGAACACAAGGCGCTAGTAAACCCACTTATGCTACAGAGTCACAATTAGTGGGGCACACATACCCTTTACCAGGCATCTCACTACAACCTCTTAAATTAATACTTCAATAAATAACACTAGGTTACCTAGAACTAGAAATGAAAGACATTTTTAATCTTCAAATGCTTTATTAAAACGATCTTTATGTCAGCATCAAAAAGTGATGGTAGAGCAGATACAGAGATCCTGAGACGATCAGATTCCAGACTCTGTGAGAGATCAGACACAGACTGAGATTAGAAACAGAACCCTCTTCTAGAGGAAACAGCATCTCGAGCAGAAACCTACATTCGCAGGTGTAGGAGATGTAGAGGTACTTGAAGGTGCCCACACAAGGGTCAGAGAAGACGCTGTTGGAGGCCACAATGGAGCAGCTGCTCGTCCCTTCACATCTGCAAACACAAGAACCTCGATTCTTCAGCAGAACTCAGTGCTCAAACCTCGTCTGTCAGATCTCCTGAGCAGGAATGAACTGTGAAAGCTAGAGAATCGTGGAGGGGAACTGACCCGTTGGAAACCAGCGTCAGAGAATTTGAAGCGTAGCAGTCAGTTCTGGAGACTTCAGAGGGAGGTCTTCCAGAGGCACAAAGGCTGCTATCAGTTCGGCCGTAGTTAGCGCTGTGAACATGGATGACCTGTCCCAGAGCTGAACAGAGTGTTCCTCGTCACTTCACTCATCAAACTGCTGCAGAACAAGAATAAAAGCAGAAGACGTACCACAGTTCAGGACCGCGGATCCTCCCTCACAAGTCGTGACTGAACCTGAACAAACAGAAGCTTTGGGTCAAAGTTCAAACAGGAAACAGCCTTCATTTAAAAACGAGTGCCCTCAACAATCTTGAAACCAAGCGCAGAGAATAGTTCTAGGAACCGCTTCCTGTCACAGCAAGAGAGATCTTTTTCCAGCAGAACCTTCCACACATCTCCTCATTGAGGAGATCGCAAGCTTCTGACAGATCTCTGCGATCCAATGGATATTCCACACTCTCCGCTCACACACTTTAACCCAGTGAAGCAGCAGCAAAGAGAAGGAAATGCTCACGGATCTCAGGCGGGAGGCAGTAGTAGGAGACCGCGAGGTACTTGTATGTTCCAGGACAGGGATCAGTGAAGATGGCTGATGTTGCCGAGAGCTCACAGCTGCTCTGACCGTTACAGCTGTCAGACAAACACAAGAACCTTGCATTAGTTCTCGTTCGAGACAAGCAGCAGACCAGAACTTCCTGTCGTCACGTGAAGATGGTCAGTGCTAGAGTAGAAGACCCTCATCACGAACGATCTGTACCTCTGGGACACAGGAGCCAGAGCATTGGGTGAAGCACAGTGTGTGTTTCTGAGCTGTCTATCCGGACGTCCTCTAAAGCAGGTTCTTCTGTCCGTACGGCCAAAGCTTGCAGAAGTGATCTGGATTTTCCCAACAGCTGCAGCCAGAGAACCAGAAGCAAGTCACATCCAAGAGCTTGGGTTTCTATTACTGAACCCATCAGATTCAAGGACATCGAGGAGCTCACCGCATCTCAAGAATCCACGATCCCCCTCACAAATAACATTTGATCCTGAAAGAGAACACAGAAGCTGAGAACACTGAACTATTCCGGGTTCACTGTAAAGAGTTTAAAGTAATTTCTTACTGCAACGGAAACCAGCGACAGACTCTTCACACGAACGTCCACCAGAATCTACAATTATTATCAGGAATTAACACAAAGTTTAACAGCTTCGTCATAAATAGATTAGATTTAACTGAACACACCTGGTCCAAAATGAGCTGAAGTCACGGAGATCAGTCCGGTGTTCACAAGCACCACTAGAACACGACATGAAAAGAAGAGTTCCATTTTATTCATCAACAAGCTGCGAGAGGATCACTTTTATTTGTTACTAGCAGAAATGAACTGAGAGACGCAGACCTGCGAGAAGGACACACTGAAGCTTCATGATTCCACTGTTCCCCTAACACCAGTGATCTCCTCAGTCCCTCATTCCCTTTTAAATTTAACGATCTCTGATCGATCGATTGGATTCTGCTCGTGCCTCGTTTGTCAGGTGCGTTTTTTAACGAGCGTCACGTGATCATCACTAAACCATCTCCGACAATTTTGTTGTCCTTAAATATTCCAGATTCTATACAAAACTTACATTTTTAATTAATACGTTGTTGTGGTTTTGTGTGTTCGTGGTACAATTCATTTAACAGTTTAGGTTAATTTATCACCAACTCAAACCCATTCTCGAGCATGTTGCACAAAACAATAAAAATAGACATAAAGAATTATTTAAAAGACAAACTGTTACGAAACTCTTTTTGTCAAGTGTTTTTAAACTCCTGAATCTCTGACACCTTTCATCCTGAACGTTAAAAGTTTTAATAATGTTTAATGGTGCAGTGCATAAACAGAGATAAAAAAAAAGCTTACTGATAGTGTCGAAAATATAATTTAGATTTTTTTTTTTTAAATTTCTTTTCACATGTTGAACGGCGTTGCGTGAATCTTTTCCTTGTGAAGAATTACGCCATTGGTTAAAATCGTTATGAATATTAATTAGCAGGTCGGTTGAAATTGCAGCTTTGTCCATTATTATCTTCAGCGACTTAGTGGAGATTTCAACGCGTCTGCGGACAAGAGCTCGAAAACATCATTTTTACATTTGTTCTGGGAATTTCCAAGTATAAATAAACAGCTCAGTGCCGTTGTAGAGATAGTTGGAAAAAATCAAGTCTCTGGTTTAAGACTTTGACTCGCACTCTATTGGATAGAACACGACACGTGACTTCATCCGTTCCTGAAGCAGTGTGGAGTGGACACGAAACATTTTGAAAGTGTTCGGTCAATGTAAAGATTAAAATAAATGTTCAAAATAATGTGCTATTGTCTTTTCCCTTAATATATGTGGATTTCTAAAATATGAGCATGTTCCTTGTGATTAAAACGGTGGCCATATTCTAAAATAATTAACTGTTGGGTAAACTGAACTTGAATTTTTCAAGTTGTCAATACTTGTAATATCGTGGTTAATTATTTCATATTCATTTGTACACAGAATATTAATGTGTTTTGTGGTTTTAGAATAGCAGTCCAGGAAAATTGCTTCCAGAAATAAAGTAAGCTAATAATTAAAATTGTCAAAGGTTAATTTTGTGTAAAGATGCTAAATACTTGTTAGTGTAAATTATTATTTTTTAAATCAATTTAAGATTAGATGTTTGCACCTACACCTTGTTACTACCACTTTTGCACAACCTCAAGAACATTTGAGTGGGAGGGGGGGGAAACTGATCACGTGTCATTTGCTACCCATAAGTCTGATCTTGCTAGTTGTGCAGCCAAACCCTTGTCAGTTGGTAGTGAAGTAGTGGGAACTTGAACACAAGGCGCTAGTAAACCCACTTATGCTACAGAGTCACAATTAGTGGGGCACACATACCCTTTACCAGGCATCTCACTACAACCTCTTAAATTAATACTTCAATAAATAACACTAGGTTACCTAGAACTAGAAATGAAAGACATTTTTAATCTTTAAATGCTTTATTAAAACGATCTTTATGTCAGCATCAAAAAGTGATTGTAGAGCAGATACAGAGATCCTGAGACGATCAGATTCCAGACTCTGTGAGAGATCAGACACAGACTGAGATTAGAAACAGAACCCTCTTCTAGAGGAAACAGCATCTCGAGCAGAAACCTACATTCGCAGGTGTAGGAGATGTAGAGGTACTTGAAGGTGCCCACACAAGGGTCAGAGAAGACGCTGTTGGAGGCCACAATGGAGCAGCTGCTCGTCCCTTCACATCTGCAAACACAAGAACCTCGATTCTTCAGCAGAACTCAGTGCTCAAACCTCGTCTGTCAGATCTCCTGAGCAGGAATGAACTGTGAAAGCTAGAGAATCGTGGAGGGGAACTGACCCGTTGGAAACCAGCGTCAGAGAATTTGAAGCGTAGCAGTCAGTTCTGGAGACTTCAGAGGGAGGTCTTCCAGAGGCACAAAGGCTGCTATCAGTTCGGCCGTAGTTAGCGCTGTGAACATGGATGACCTGTCCCAGAGCTGAACAGAGTGTTCCTCGTCACTTCACTCATCAAACTGCTGCAGAACAAGAATAAAAGCAGAAGACGTACCACAGTTCAGGACCATTCCTCCCTCACAAGTCGTGACTGAACCTGAACAAACAGAAGCTTTGGGTCAAAGTTCAAACAGGAAACAGCCTTCATTTAAAAACGAGTGCCCTCAACAATCTTGAAACCAAGCGCAGAGAATAGTTCTAGGAACCGCTTCCTGTCACAGCAAGAGAGATCTTTTTCCAGCAGAACCTTCCACACATCTCCTCATTGAGGAGATCTCAAGCTTCTGACAGATCTCTGCGATCCAATGGATATTCCACACTCTCCGCTCACACACTTTAACCCAGTGAAGGAGCAGCAAAGAGAAGGAAATGCTCACGGATCTCAGGTGGGAGGCAGTAGTAGGAGACCGTGAGGTACTTGTATGTTCCAGGACAGGGATCAGTGAAGATGGCTGATGTTGCCGAGAGCTCGCAGCTGCTCTGACCGTTACAGCTGTCAGACAAACACAAGAACCTTGCATTAGTTCTCGTTCGAGACAAGCAGCAGACCAGAACTTCCTGTCGTCACGTGAAGATGGTCAGTGCTAGAGTAGAAGACCCTCATCACGAACGATCTGTACCTCTGGGACACAGGAGCCAGGGCATTGGGTGAAGCACAGTGTGTGTTTCTGAGCTGTCTATCCGGACGTCCTCTAGAGCAGGTTCTTCTGTCCGTACGGCCAAAGCTTGCAGAAGTGATCTGAATTTTCCCAACAGCTGCAGCCAGAGAACCAGAAGCAAGTCACATCCAAGAGCTTGGGTTTCTATTACTGAACCCATCAGATTCAAGGACATCGAGGAGCTCACCGCATCTCAAGAATCCACGATCCCCCTCACAAATAACATTTGATCCTGAAAGAGAAAACACAGAAGCTGAGAACACTGAACTATTCCGGGTTCACTGTAAAGAGTTTCAAGTGATCTCTTACTGCAGCGGAAACCAGCAACAGACTCTTCACATGAACGTCCACCAGAATCTACAATTATTATCAGGAATTAACACAAAGTTTAACAGCTTCGTCAAAAATAGATTAGATTTAACTGAACACACCTGATCCACCATGAGCTGAAGTCACGGAGATAAGTCCGGTATTCACAAGCACCACTAGAACACGACATGAAAAGAAGAGTTGCATTTTATTCATCAACAAGCTGCGAGATGATCACTTTTATTTGTTACTAGCAGAAATGAACTGAGAGACGCAGACCTGCGAGAAGGACACACTGAAGCTTCATGATTCCGCTGTTCCCCTGACACCAGTGATCTCCTCAGTCCCTCATTCCGTTTTAAAGTTAACAATCTCTGATCGATCGATTGGATTCCGCTCGTGCATCGTTTGTCAGGTGCGTTTTTAACGAGCGTCACGTGATCATCACTAAACCATCTCCGACAATTTTGTTGTCCTTAAATATTGCAGATTCCATGCAAAACTAACATTTTTAATTAATACTTTGTTGTTTTGTGTGTTCGTGGTACAATTCATTTTAAAGTTTAGGTTATTTTATCACCAATTTAAACCCATTCTCGAGCATGTTGCACCAAACAATATAAATAGAAATAAAGAATTATTTAAAAGACAAACTGTTACGAAAATCTTTTTTGCAAGTGTTTTTTTAAACTCCTGAATCTCTGACACCTTTCATCCTGAACGTTAAAGTTGTAATAATGTTTATTGGTGTAGTGCATAAACAGAGATTAAGAAAAAAAAAGCTTACGGACAGTGTCAAAGATATTATTTTGATTTTTTTCTTTTCACATGTTGAACGGCGTTGCGTGAATCTGTTCCTTGTGAAGAATTACGCCATTGGTTAAAATCGTAATGAATATTAATTAGCAGGTCGGTTGAAAGTGCAGCTTTGTCCATTATTATCTTCAGCGACTTAGTGGAGATTTCAACGCGTCTGCGGACAAGAGCTCGAAAACATCATTTTTACATTTGTTCTATGATTTTCCAAGTATAAATAAACAGCTCATTGCAGTTGTAGCGATCATTTGAACAATTCAAAAGTCTCTGGTGGTTTCAGACTCTGACTGGCACTCTATTGGATAGAACACGACACGTGACTTCATCCGTTCCTGAAGCACAGTGTGGAGTGGACACGAAACATTTTGAAAGTGTACTGTCTATTGCTATTACTATTACAATGCTATTGTTTTTTTCCCTTAATATATGTTGATTTCTAAAATATGAGCATGTTCCGTGTGATTAAAACGGTGGTCATATTCTAAAATATATAACTGTTGAGTAAATTAAACAGTTAAATATATAACTGTTGAGTAAGGCTCTTTTTTTAAGCTAATTTACCTAATGTATATCCATTTTCTCTGTTTCTCTCTATAAATGCTACCTCTCAACACTGGCCTGTTCCCACCCTGTCTATGTCTGTGGCCAGAGGGGTCCAATTTCACTACATGTAACAGTGTATGTGACAAATAAAGGTTTATTCAATTCAATTCAAAATTGAACTTGAATATTTCTAATTGTTTATACTTGTAATATCGTGAATCTTTATTACATATTCATTTATGCACAGAATACCTCTGTGTTTTGTGGTTGTAGAATCGAAGTCCAGGAGAGGGGGCTTTTTTGATAATGGTTTAACAGGTTAATGAATGTAGAAAAGAGAACATGTGTAATGTACACCAGTTGCTTTCAGAAATAAAGTAACAATAATAAAATTGTCAAAGGTTAATTTTATGTAAAGATGCAAAATACCTGTTGCTCGTGTTATTAAAAAAAAAATCTTAGCAATTTAGGATTAGATGTTTGTACCCATATGCTGTTACTACCACTTTTGCACAACAGCGAGAACATTTGAGTGGGAGAAAAAAAAAAAAAAAAACTGATCACATGTCATTTGCTAGCCATTAATCTGACCATGCCAGTTGTGCTTGTTGTGCAGCCAAACCCCTATCACTAGGTAGTGGGAATTGACAACACAAGGTGCTAATAAACCCTTTTATGCTACAGAGTCAGAATTAGTGGGGCACACAACCTTTACCAGGCATCTCACTACAACCTCTTTAATTAATGCTTCTATAAAATATAACAATAGAATACCTAGAACTAGGAATGAAAGACATTTTTAATCTTTAAAAGCTTTATTAGAACGATCATTATGTCAGCATCAAAAAGTGATGGTAGAGCAGATACAGAGATCCTGGGACGATCAGATTCCAGACTCTGTGAGATCAGACACAGACTGAGATTAGGAACAGAACCCTCTTCTAGAGGAAACAGCATCTCGAGCAGAAACCTACATTCGCAGGTGTAGGAGATGTAGAGGTACTTGAAAGTGCCCCCACAAGGGTCAGAGAAGACGCTGTTGGAGGCCACTATGGTGCAGCTGCTCGTCCCGTCACATCTGCAAACACAAGAACCTCGATTCTTCAGCAGAACTCAGTACTCAAACCTCGTCTATCTCAGATCTCCTGAGGAGGTATGAACTGTGAAAGCTAGAGAATCGTGGAGGGGAACTGACCCGTTGGAAACCAGCGTCAGAGAATTTGAAGCGTAGCAGTCGGTTGTGGAGACTTGAGAGGGAGGTCTTCCAGAGGCACAAAGGCTGCTATCAGTTCGGCCGTAGTTAGCGCTGTGAACATGGATGACCTGTCCCAGAGCTGAACAGAGTGTTCCTCGTCACTTCACTCATTAAACTGCTGCAGAAAGAGAATAAAAGCAGAAGACGTACCACAGTTCAGGACCGCGGATCCTCCCTCACAAGTCGTGACTGAACCTGAACAAACAGAAGCTTTGGGTCAAAGTTCAAACAGGAAACAGTCTTCATTTAAAAACGAGTGCCCTCAACAATCATGAAACAAAGCGCAGAGAATAGTTCTAGGAACCGCTTCCTGTAACAGCAAGAGAGATCTTTTTCAAGCAGAACCTTCCACACAGCTCCTCATTGAGGAGATCTCAAGCTTCTGACAGATCTCTGCGATCCAATGGATATTCCACACTCCGCTCACACACTTTAACCCAGTGAAGGAGCAGCAAAGAGAAGGAAATGCTCACGGATCTCCGGCGGGAGGCAGTAGTAGGAGACCGAGAGGTACTTGTATGTTCCAGGACAGGGATCAGTGAAGATGGCTGATGTTGCCGAGAGCTCGCAGCTGCTCTGACCGTTACAGCTGTCAGACAAACACAAGAACCTTGCATTAGTTCTCGTTCGAGACAAGCAGCAGACCAGAACTTCCTGCCGTCACGTGAAGATGGTAAGTACTAGAGTAGAAGACCCTCGTCAGGAACGATCTGTACCTCTGGGACACAGGAGCCAGAGCATTGAGTGAAGCACAGTGTGTGTTTCTGAGCTGTCTATCCGGACGTCCTCTAGAGCAGGTTCTTCTGTCCGTACGGCCAAAGCTTGCAGAAGTGATCTGGATTTTCCCAACAGCTGCAGCCAGAGAACCAGAAGCAAGTCACATCCAAGAGCTTGGGTTTTTATTACTGAACCCATCAGATACAAGGACAATCGAGGAGCTCACCGCATCTCAAGAATCCACGACCACCCTCACAAATAACATTTGATCCTGAAAGAGAAAACACAGAAGCTGAGAACACTGAACTATTCCGGGTTCACTGTAAAGAGTTTCAAGTGATCTCTTACTGCAGCGGAAACCAGCAACAGACTCTTCACATGAACGTCCACCAGAATCTACAATTATTATCAGGAATTAACACAAAGTTTAACAGCTTCGTCAAAAATAGATTAGATTTAACTGAACACACCTGATCCACCATGAGCTGAAGTCACGGAGATAAGTCCGGTATTCACAAGCACCACTAGAACACGACATGAAAAGAAGAGTTGCATTTTATTCATCAACAAGCTGCGAGATGATCACTTTTATTTGTGACTAGCAGAAATGAACTGAGAGACGCAGACCTGCGAGAAGGACACACTGAAGCTTCATGATTCCGCTATTCCCCTGACACCAGTGATCTCCTCAGTCCCTCATTCCGTTTTAAAGTTAACGATCTCTGATCGATCGATTGGATTCCGCTCGTGCATCGTTTGTCAGGTGCGTTTTTAACGAGCGTCACGTGATCATCACTAAACCATCTCCGACAATTTTGTTGACCTTTAATGTTCCAGATTTTTTTATCCTTCTTGTAAGCTTTAAAGCTTTAAGCTTTCTGTACATTTGCACACGACTTCTTGCTGTTGGATTCAATCTTAAACAGATGTTCCTGAAACTAAACCTTGAGTTTGATCATAATTTGGTTTTTACAAGAATCTCTTTCTCTGGCAGCATGCCAGAGAAAGGGGATATTTTAAGGAGGCTGAAGCCCCCCTAAATTAGGGCAAACGACGTCACTGGTATTCAGCTGCATATTTGAGTAATATTTTTTTAATGGAATAACTAAAATGTCAGTAATTTAATGTAATGTGGTCAACATTGATGCTGAAATCTGTAGTAGCTGCTTCACTTGCATGTGCTGCATTGTGCTAGTGTGCATTGTCAATTGAAAAATACAACATTCAGATCACTTTTATACACTGGTATAAATTATAATAAAGACATATACATTGTGCTTGTGCATCTATGATTTTTCTTGTCGGTTTTTCTAACCTGCCCTTAGCTAACTGAAGGTAAGAGTTAAATGTAAAAAAAAAATACATACCACAGAACACAACATAACTACAAAATTATACTACATAACTACAATCTGAATCAAACTACAAAAAACCACAGACTAATTCCTTATAATGTGCAGGTCATTCATGTTCATTGTTTTTAGTTTATTAAAACTTGTTTATGCCATAAATATCACATAAATTCTAAACCACAAAAATTACAAACAGACAACCACTTAAATCAGTTAAGTGTTAATCTGTTAAGCGCACATATATGTTCATTCTGCTGCATTTCTTCCAACAGAAAAGGTATTTCAATAGGTGCGTTCGACTTCATGCGGCGCTGCGCAGACCGATCGGCGGCTGACTTACCGTGTGTTTTCAGGAAGCAACGAGATTCCCAACGTGTCCGACTTGACGGCTCCGTTTTCAGCTCCTCCCCGACTGCTTTCGGCTAATCTCGCCGATCGGTCTGCACAGCGCTGCATGAGCTCGAACGCACCTAATAAATCCTTTGGTTCAATCTTAGGCTGCATCACAATCCAGAAGTGTGCATCCTCCCGAGTGCGCATTTTAAGGACACTCAGGTCACAACGGTGCGCCAAGGCCGTCTCATTTCAGCAAAACTCGAAGGGTCCTTAAAATTTTACCAAGGGGTTAAAGCAGCCTTCGGAGGTTCCTCCCAAGCCTTCGCCTTAAGGGCTGGGTAGAAAAGACCCTCTGGAGGCTTTTAAATCCTGGATTGGAACACAGCCTTAAACAGCAGGCGGCCCTGCCGGGTCACGTGATGCTCGGAACAGGCCGGTCATGTTAGGTGCGTTCGAGCTCATGCAGCGCTGTTCTCTTCCAGTAAGAGAACATTCCATGTCATAAAGCACGAATCATCTCAGACTAGTTTCTTGAACATTACGATGAGTTCACTGTACTACCTCTGTCCTAGTTCCACTTAACTCTGTCCTCAGTATCATCTCCTCTTTCAGCACATCCATACATCTTGTCTTTGGCCTTTCCTCTTGACCTCTTGCCTGGCAGGTCCATCTCCAACATCCTTCTACCAATATAACCACTATCTCTCCTCTGCACCTGTCCAAACCATCTCAACCTGGCCTCTCTGACTTTGTCTCCAAAACAACCAACCTGAGCTGTCCCTCTGATGTGCTCGTTCCTGATCTTGTCCATCCTCGTAACTCCTAAACTGAACCTCAACATCCTCATCTCTGCTACTTCCATCTCTGCCTCTTGTCTCTTCCTCACTGCTACAGCCTCTAACTACTGTTCTGTACCACTTTCCATTTATACTGTTTAATTTCCCATATAAATAATTGCTAATGAGACAGATGAGGGCAGAACGTGTGTTAATGATTTTTTTGTGGTGTTCGGGAGTAGTAGCTGAGCTTGAGAGAAATACAGCCTGCCCCTTAGCCAAACACATTCCAAATGCATTAGAAATGTTTGGGTGGTTACTATTGTTTTGTTTATAATTTGGAAAATATCGTTTTCTGATGTTTAAGATTGTAATGTTTGATACAATACAGTTTTAAAACAGAAAAACAGAAGAACTGGTCCTCCTTGAAGTTGTCCTTCGTCACCCGATCCAGGAGGGGGCGCTGTGAGCTGTTGCCGTCTTCAGTTAAGTAAAGTCAGTTCGAGAAAAATACGAAGGAGCACTCATCCGCGCTAAACTCAGCAACTGAGCTGGCGTACTGCACGCAAGAGCAACGTTTACTTTCATAGCTGCCCCATTATCCCGTAGCTTATATACCGTGACCGTTTGGGAGAGAATTCTCACGGATACCATTGAAGCGTCCTAGAGGAACCGTAAAACCGCCGTACTTGACTGAAAGCCCGCGGTACCGTCGGACACGCTTATGGCGGCGACAGTAGAGGAGCTCTATCGTAACTATGGCATCCTCGCCGACGCCAAGGAGGAACTCAGCAAGGTAAACAAAGCCTCGTGCTTTTTGCTTTCTCTGGTAACTATTTTTGGAAATTATTTTTGTTTGTGTAGCAGTTGTTCGTGTGCAGATACAATTTTCCAGTGCACCCATGAGGCCTCGTTGAATCTTTAACTTAACGCTGCCTCATTAGCATTAATAGCTGGCTAACAAATCCGGAGGAAAATAATGTAATTTATTATGTTACTTATGCATCTACGAGGCTATATGCAAGGTGTGAGTAGAGTGTTTTTTACAACCGTTATTTATTTGCATAAATAACCTGGTTATATTTGAGGGCTGTTTGAAATGTCGTTCGCGCGTTCAGGGCAATGCTAATGTTACGCTAGCTTCGTAACGCTCCGTTTGTGAATAGAGTTCCTGCGAGCTCTGGCGAGTCTGTCACCGGGGAAACAGGAACTGCAACCCGAAGATGGGCCAAACACCTTTTCATAACAAAATCCGTAAAGTAATTCAATAATTAAAACCTTACTATAAACTTTCTGCTGCAGATTAACGGGATTTATACACATTGCTCTGAAATTGAGTTCTTGATGTGTAACTTTAACAAAAAATACAAAATGAATTAATTAATTAATTAAAATTCTCTGTTCAAACAATACACAACATTATGCCATTCTTTGTAAAAAGTTCAAAGGTTATATTGACTCAAGGTCAAGAATAAGGAATTTAAATATGGGTTTAATTTAAGACTTCACGATTTGGGACATTTGTTTTTCATCTAGCGATTAGTGAGGTCAGTATTTCGATTCAGACTATAATAAATGATATCCATGGGGTTTAAAAAGAGAAAAACAAATCACCAAATACAAAATAAAATGTACATTACAGTTATTTTCATAAAAGTTTACCCATATGAAAATTCTCAATTAAAACTGGGAGATTTACACTCATAAATAAAAGAAAATTCAACTGAAAATATGAAACGTGTCTGCAGCCAGTGCCTTTTAAGTTCAAACCCAACTGAGGTTTGTAGTAGTTGAAAAGAATGCCACTGCCGTAATGTTTTTTTTTTTTTTTTTTTTTTTTCTGAAGGCCAGGATTTGCTAATTGGAAAAAATAATTTCAGGTAGCAACTGAAACCTTGTTCAGTGTGCTATCTTGAACGTTAGTACACAATCGACGCATTTCTATTAGGAATGGAATGGTAAACAATGCGCACGGTTTGTGTACCAGTTTTCGGACCAAATTTTATTTTATTTAATCATTCTTTCTATGGGATCACGTAAACAGATAAATAATGAAAATTTATAGAATTTACTTTATTTTGCAAAATCAAAAATCAAGACACATCTGCAAAAGTTTTCACTTTAAATGAAAAAATAATAAGTAGTTGCAAGGTGGGCATGAGCTTGCGAGCAGGTCTTGGTTGTTCGGTTCTGATCTAAAAGAGAAAACAAACTCTATTTTTTTTAAATCTAACGAAACAAGTCAGGTGTGAAAGCACCCTCAGATGTTGCGTTTAAAGTTGTTTATTGATGAAATGAAGTAATTGGTGATGACCACGCTAGAAACTATAACGATTCTGATGAAGACAACACTGTGCTCTTGGTGACCCAGTGTTAGTGGTAGAATTTGGGAGCAAGAAGAGCCAACTGGTCCTTCTTAGGGAGATGGATAAAAAGAACCAGAAGTTGACAGAAGGCAACCACTGAAAAAGGATTATTGCTTCTATTGTGTCTGGTCAAAGCAAAACGTGAAGTTTCTGTGATTCAGCACTAACAAAACAATTTACTTCTTGATTTTCTTGGAGGGGCTGTGGGTAATAGCAGGAGAAACACAATACAATTGGATTTGTGATTGTAACCCGCACCAGCGACATGCAAATTAATTAGTTAATTAGGGGAGCCCTTATTATTGTGGGCCATTTCCCTTTAAATAGCCTCCTAAGCGCAAGATCGCGCTACCTGTGTCTCTCTTTCCATCTGACTGCTGTGCTGCTGTGGCAAACTGCTGTGGCAAACCGCTGTCGTCACATGGCTGTGTAATTTACACATTCTAAGCGGACTTCTGGCGATTTTCAAAGGCATCTTGATTTAATTCCCGGTAAGTCTCGCAAACAATAATAAACCGTTGATGCTAAGCTAGCAGAGTTTTTTTTCTGTTTAAACAATAAATATTGGCTTTAAATTGTAATCTTCGTTGATTCGCGTTGATATAGATTGTTTGTTTACGTTACTTATCAGTTTGATTTTGATTTGTTTGGAATCATATTGATCTGTTTGTTACAAACACTGCTTTGGTTATACTTATGTTTGTATATGATCAATTGCATGTGTTTCTTTCTGGAAAAGAAGATAAGACTTTGATTTAATAACTTGAGATTTAATGACGAGATTATTTTTTATGAAATGATCTTTTTGATGCCATATATATAATTTTTTAGATTCTTTAATGAAATATTCATCCATATGATTGTATATTTTGATTTATGTTATGTAAATTGTGATATGTGTTAATGTGTTTTTCCTTTGACCTTGTTTAGGTCAGGTTTTTTTTGTTGTGGATTTTCTTCTGAACGGCGAGCCACCCAACACTGAACTGGAGTTTTTTTTGAAGAAGAAGAACTGTGAACTCTTTATAAAAAGGATAGACTTTTTGAACATTCGCTGCACTCCCCCTTATAAATGTTTTGTTTTGTTTGTCTGAAATTCTTTTTAATACAATCAAATTATTATTTATTACATGTCTTGTGTCTTTCATTTACACACTCTGGGCTCCACGAGTAAGAACCTTTCTGAGAGTCAGTGCGCATAGAACAAAAGCGTTACATGATGAATCTAAACATACTTCTTGTATCTTTACCCACTCTTTTGTGTTTCAGCACAAAGATGCTTATCAGGTGATTCTGGATGGTGTTAAAGGAGGGGCAAAGGAGAAGCGCCTGGCCGCTCAGTTCATTCCCAAATTCTTCAGCAGCTTCCCAGAGCTGGCCGACGCAGCCATAAACGCACAGCTGGACCTGTGTGAGGATGAGGATGTTTCTGTGAGTACCTCATCATCTCGGTTGTGGAAAGCAGCGCTCTGGATTAATACTTCTTTCCCATACTTCTTCTCTAGATCCGGCGGCAGGCCATTAAAGAACTTCCGCGCTTTGCTGCAGGAGAGAATTTACCCAGGGTGGCAGACATCCTCACACAGCTGCTGCAGACAGGTTTCTCTCGTTCTTTCATTTGCTCTGTTTGCTTTGTGTTGTCTGGAGCTTCAGTAACATCCTACTCATCACTTTTGATTCTTCTAGATGATTCTGCTGAGTTCAATCAAGTCAACACAGCCTTGATCTCCATATTCAAACTCGATGCTAAAGGTATTATTTTGTCTCGGATGGAAGGTTTTTACTTCTTTTATAATGCACTATGCTACACTGCCCAGAAACATAAAGGGAGCTCCAGACCGATCACGACATGCAAGAAGATATTAAAAGCACTTTTTTTTTAAAGCTGAGAAACGCAGGGAATCTCAGGATGAATCTGTCGTTGGGAGGAAGTTCGGTGCGACCGCATCTGCTCATGGGACCAGTGACTTGCCCAACAATGGAAGGGGACTAAGGGTTGCAGTACATTATGTAAAATTGCCTGAGGCCATTTGCAGTGTTTTTGTTGGCACCACTCGTTTGGTCAGCTCTCGTTGGCGCCCATGGTTTTCGATCGGGGTGTGCTGTCGACACAAAATTTCAGATCTGTGTGTTGGAGTTCAACCAATATGGGTGAGTTTACTGTTGCCATCACAGCCATGGGTTACTATGGTTACCAACAATGGCAGATTAATATTAAAATGAACAGAGTGACCTGTGCAGTTCCAATCAGCTTGCAGTGTTCAGACAGACCATGGTAAAGGATCAACCACTGCAGAAGCTTTCTGACACACTCCAGGCATGAAAGAGCCCAGAGCTCCCTGCACTGGTTCACTGGTCTCTTCATATGACCAGTGCCTCATCTACAAGTCGACTTGAATGTTCTGTTAGGAGGTGTCTGATCTTTCTGATGTCTGCAGTTTTAGCGATGTGCTCCTTGAATGCTATTTGTTCATCGAAAATCACTCCCAAAGTTTCGGATGGAGGTGGATGGAAAGATTGTCGTTGACTCTAGTTGTATGGGGAAGTCATGCTGGATAGTGGGGTCAGCAGGAATAACAGTCATGTAGAGTTGTGAGTGATGGGCTTTCATTCATGTTGACATGTCACTCAGGCAGTCTGTTGTGTGGGTTGTTACAGTGGATGTCATCAGGATGGGACAGGTGGAGTTAAGTTTTATCGGCATAACAAAGGTAGGAGATGCCATATTTGTGGATGATGGGACCCAGGGAGGTGATGTAGGTTGAGAAGAACAGAGGACCCCAAACTGGAGCCTGTGCTCATCTATGAAGAGGACAGGGCACCAGAAACTTGGGGTTCTCTGGCAAATACTAAACTGCAGCACAGTGTTTAGCTGTGAGCATACGCTCAGTTAACGCATAAAACTTCATAAGTGGCACGTTGGAGGTTGTTCTTTGGGGCTCTGGTGATGACCTATTATTCCTCCTTGCACAGAGATTACACTTATGCTGACAATGTGTCTGAGGAAATCTTCTTGGACCCTGCATTGCCTGAACATTCTGTTTGAATGCAATGCTGAAAATACCAGAAGAAAGTATGAGAACAGGAAATGACCTCGGTCCACCACCACTAGAACCATTTCTTTTTCTAATTTTCCCTTTGTTTTGTTATGCAGTGTATTTTGTTTTTGTCTTCTGTTCTTGTGAGCTTACCTTCAGCTAAAACAATTGATGCTAGTTTGCTTTTCTAGGAACTTTGGGAGGCTTGTTCAGCCAAATTCTTCAGGGAGAGGATATTGTGCGAGAGAGAGCGATTAAGTTCCTTTCTACCAAGTTGAAGATGATGCCAGAAGATATCATGACAAAGGAGGTTGAGGATTACATCTTCATGGAGACCAAAAAGGTACCCAAAAATCAATCATAGGAACACGCAGGGCTCTAGAGTGCGACCTAATTTCTCAATGGTGCGACTAAAAAAAATCAAAGGTTGCACCGGTGCGACTCGTCGTTCGAGGGGGAAAAAAACGAAACTCCGTGAGTCTCCCTGTTCAACAACAGACACACATTAGGCCCATATCATGGTCTAAACCAATCAGAGATAGTGAAGAGCGTATCCCGTCCCCCCCCCCCCCCCCCCTCTGATTGGCCGTGGTCCAGATATTCCTGTATGTGTGTGAACGTACGTTTGAAAATGCACGTGATGCAGTCAGACAGAGAGAGGTGAGTCCATCAGGTAAACAGTGGATGTAGCCGTGGATTACGAGAGAAGATGAAAAGAACGATTGACAGATTTTTCATTAACCTCTTAAGCCCGAGAGTCCCCGGTACCGGGGACTTGCCCCCTTGTGCGTTACATTTTCACTCATAGCTCACGAACCCTGAGAATAACCCACACATATTAAATACTGTTGTGTTCAGCGGAAACTCCTCTAAAAACGTATCTAATTCAATTTCATATCCGTTAACCACAGCTCGAACGCCATGCAAATAAACAACAACATGTCCGGAGTATAATTCATGACCACGTTTTTGTTTATGTGCGATATGTATCCACAATATAAACGGAAACACCAAAACCATGGCATCAAATGAAAGCTAACAACCAGCTGAATCCAGCGATATGCAACTCATTTACATTGCATGAAGTATTTCAGAGCAGGGAGCGAAAGTTCCCCGAAAAAACGCCAGCGAAAACCAAGCAAGCATGTAAATCTTGTCTTACCTTTGCCGTTTTTTCAACAAAAAGTTATTTCCATAGCGATAAAAGTCAGTTTGTTGTTATGTCCGGTCGATAGCTTCGCGAAAACTCCATTTTGGATTTTTTCTGTTGCTCCGTGGTCTCATGACGTCACCAAATATGGAATGACTCCCCGTGCGTAAGAGGTGGTCTCTCCACGCTGCGCGTCGTGTGATTCGTCGGCGATGCTGTCAGTCTCAAAATGGTTGAGCTTATTGGCTTCCTCAGAATCAGAGCTTTCCAGCGATATATAGAGCTCCCGGATTGGACAGATGGTCGGGGGGTAGGGACACGCAGAAGCTCGACGTCGAAAGCGTTTGTGAATGAAAGGTTTCCAAAAGCGCAGCAAGATGGCGTAAATGAGCTTCTACCCCCCTTTTACAGCGTTTCTTTAGGAGTTTTTTTTTGCTGAAATCATGTCCCGTAAGCAAGAAAAGAAGACTATGAACGTAGCTGAAGCTTTGGACAAGATTTTCTCCATATTTCAATTATTGTGCCAAATTGTGCCAAACTGTGCCAACATGGATTACACCTGATCTTTGTTCAATCAAAACCTGTACAGAATATTAGTTTCTTGTAGTATGAACACCAAACTTGCTACAGATGTCCTTGACATGTAGTGGTTACAATTGATTGTGTTTATTTGCTTCGTTACAAGTAAAATAAGGAGATATTAGAGGAAACATGTAGGGGTTTTTTTTGGTGGAGTTCATTTTTTTGGCCATTCCAACATCAATTACTCTTACCCAGTGTTCTTGACTGTCAAATTAACTCATCCACACCACTCCCCAAGAACCTATCTTCATTTTGATACCAAGATTTGCAGTTTAGGCCTTGTAAAAGCTGAGAAATGCCTTAAAAAGTAAAAGTATAGGATTTTCGGAAAATAGGCCTCAGGGCTTAAGAGGTTAAGAAAGATTAGGGCCTGATCGTGAAAATCATAACCAATGCTCTGACACGGAGCCATCAACCTCCCCTGTGACTTGCTCTAATACATTTAGAATTGAAACTATAAACTTTTCTATAAAACACATAACATGCTGCGATAAATGCACCGCTCAAGTGTCCCCTCTCCCTGCTGCCTTTCAGCGGCAGGCAGCAGCAAACAGATCCTCAGACGAGGCCGAGATGATAATTAAGTTTAACGTTGCCTACAATATTGCAAAAGAAGAACTCCCCTTCACTAAATTCAAGTCCGAAATAATTCTTATGAAGAAAAATGGCTTGAACGTTAACCCGACGTACAGCAATGATGTCGCGCGCACCCAATTTATAGAAGTCATCGCAGATACATTGAAAAAAAAGACGTCTGTGCAAATTGTGAACAGTGCGTACATGGAATTCCTGATCGACGGAGACACATATATCGCCAAAAAGGAATTCGTCATTGTGTACAGTCGTATCTTGTAGATTCATATATTATTGAACACAGTGAGGTCGAGCATGCTCATGCCCAAGGTAAACCATGTCATGTCATGGAGCCTATGTCGATAATATGTCTACCGTCTCGTTACTGCATTAACCATAATATTCTGATACTTAAAAATAAAATAAAAAATAAATAGGCTGCATTATAAACTCTTGATCTGGGTAGTAAATGGTATTATTGTTTTTTTTTGTTTAATTAGGAATTAATGCTGCTTCAAAGAAAGCATTTGCTGCTCTTAGGGACCAAAATCAGTTTAAAGTTTAAATTTCAGCTCAGTAAAGCACTTTAAACACCTTTTCAGTAAGTTTTAGTTACCTTTCTTGTAGAATTGTGCTTCAAATAAAGAACTTTATTTTGACCAGGTTGTTAGTTAATCATTTACAAGTCAATATTGTCTATATGGACAGTGATTTAAAAAAAAAGAAATGAATAGATAACTAAAAAAAGTGAACTTGTGAAAATGGGGTGTTAAATGTGATGCGGTTGAAAATTTGGGTGCACCTAACTTTTGTGCTGGTGCACCTAAGAAAAAAATTCAGGCGCACCAGTGCAAAAAGTTAGTCTAGAGCCCTGGGAGCACGGTTATTACTACGACGGTTGTTTGACTATTGCTAAATTAACTCTTGATATTTCTATAGAAACATTGTCTGTAACGGAATCTTTGCCTGATTCTCAAGATCACAAAACCCTAGTCCAGATCAGCAAGTCCCACTGTAGAGAAATGTAATAGAACTTAATTACTCCCAATGTGTGCTGGAGATAGGCACCAGCAGACCCCCGTGACCCCAAAAAGGGAATAAGCGGGTTGGAAAATGAGAGTATTTTATATTGATGTGTATCTGTCACAGAATTTCACATGACTATTGCTAAAGTCTGTTTATTTAACACTTTGAGAAAGGGGCTATATTTAATGCTGATGATGAAGCGCTGTACATGTGTAGCTTGTGTGGATGGAGCTGTTCTGCCAGAAAGAGGTGTTGGAGTGACTCACATTCCTCTTACAATAACTTTTCCTTTCTCACTTCACATCTTCTGGAAATAACATGAATGTGAATCAAAATAAACAATAATTATCTATTAATGAAGCACAGAGCCTCACACACACACACACGTCTTCTTTAATAATGGAAAAGGGCGTCACACAATGTTTCCAATGTAAAACTGAATTGCGAAGATTTTGTGAGTTGGGGGGGGGGGTGTCCGCAATATAGAACTCAAAACATGTCCAGCTTTATCGAAAGCATTATTATTATCGTTTTTGGTGTGATGATGATCAAATTTCACTGCCTTCTACCATTCTCTGTCAATCATCAAAAGAGCCAGCTTTCATTGGTGGGTCTCCTTGTGAAAACCGGATCTGATATGGCAGAGCCAAACTCTTTTCGCACCCATGGTTTTTGATTGAGGCACGTTCTAGCATATTATAGATATTTCAGATAGGTTTGTAGAATCCTCAAGAAACCATTATCTGGAAGCATCATGTCATTTTACAGTGGACCGGGTCACTAAGAAGCTGGATTCTATATGAGATGTCGAGAACTCTCACTTAAATAATCGTGACTAATTAGACCGTGCATCAGTAATTCTAATGCACAGATTCTGAATAATATTAATAATAAAAATGCCTTCAATGTTTATATCGCTTTTCCTCAAAGATGCTTTACAACTTTCAGAGCAGTATTCACTCACTCAACATTGACACAGTAGTGGTGACAGAACGTGGCTGCTATTTCGCACCTATGGCCCACCACCAGTCACGCACATCCATGAAGTGGTTTTCCCAAGGCCCCAATGGCAGAATGGTCCTGGCAGGGATCGAACTGCCAACTTTCTGGTTCTAAGACGACCAACACCACTTGACGCCCAACTCCTAGCTCTTCAAGCATCTCTCTTCTACACAGGTTCTGGAGGACGTGACCGGGGAGGAGTTTGTGCTTCTGATGCGTATTCTGTCAGGGCTGAAGAACATGCAGACGGTGAGCGGCCGGCAGCAATTGGTGGAGCTGGTAGTGGAGCAGGCCTTCCTGGAGCAAGCCTTAAACCCTGCGGATGCAGACAGTGTGGACCGCCTCCTGCAGTGCACCCGCCAGGCTGTGCCGCTCTTCTCTGTGAGTCAAAACCCTGCACCTGTCTAACTATATTTGTCTGTCAAAATCGAAGAACTCTTAAGGATGGGGACGCGTGATGAAGAAATGTACCATCAAGTGTATCATGCAAAACTAAACATTCAAAGAACTGGTTTAAAAATACAATAATCCTTAATAGAATGCAGGTCAAACTTTTGCATTAATAATGAAATAAATAAACGTAGCTAGTTGGGTTGCACAATTGGGTCTTTTGTTGTAGGTTATTTTTGGCTTGTGCACACATTCTCACAGCACCATTGAGACTAATTTTAAAGTTGGAAGAAAGCGGCAGAGCCCTATATGGGATTTCTTTGAACAGGAAGGGATGTTGTGGAGAAGTATGTTGTTCTTGAGGGAGATTTGTTTGTTTTTTGTGTAATTTTTCAAATGTTATTCTAATGAGCTTGAACATTCATGCTGGTACGGAGTAGCCAGTAAAAGAAGCTTCATTAGCGAGAAGACATTTTAACACTTAAAACTCTTTCAGTACTATTCTTACTAGTACTTAACTGTAATTTAACTAGACACAACATCTACAGTGTGACATTCTATGCATGTTATGACTATAATAAAGATATCTCTAAATATATTTTCAGTAGGCTGAAGTCTAATAAAACTAACTGTGTCAACTATTAGAATTGTGTGAAGGATCACAGTGAAACGATAATGTTTTATATTCATAAAGGTTAATGTTTATTAATTAATAATAGTAATCTTTTTTTATGATTTCAGTAACTTTTACTGACTTGTACATGGGACAAGAAACCTGTCTTTTCTATAAAATTACTTGCATTTTTTGGGTCTTATTGTGGCAATTGGACACCATTGATTTTGAAGTGTACCTCCAGAAAAAGGGTGGTTTGTTGTTTTTTTTTTTTTTTGTGAACGCCTTTCTTGGGCACAGGCAAAACTACGGGAAAGGATTGAGGTAAAAATGGAACTCGTTTGTAATACTGTTTATTTGTAACAATGTAACAATATTGAGGTTTTTTTTGTCTTGTAGAAAAATGTGCATTCCACTCGCTTTGTTACATATTTCTGTGAGTTTGTGCTCCCCAACCTGAGCCTTCTGACAAGCCCCGTAGCAGAGCTAGACATCCAGCTGGAGGTGTGTACGATCTGCTGCAAACACTTTGTTTAATTATTGTCTGTTAATCAAGTGATGAAAGAAGCAATGCTGTTGTTGTACAGGTTCTAAAGTTATTAGCAGAGATGAGTCCGTATTGTGGCGACATGGACAAGCTGGAGGTTAATCTCAATATGCTGTTTGAGAAGCTTCTGGTAAAAACAAACCTCAAACTTTTGACCTCTCCGAGCAATTTAGAAAGCTTTCCACTTGAGGCACTTGTGCTTCATCTATTTGTGCCCTAATGTTTGCAGGAGTTCATGCCCCTGCCTCCGGAGGAGGAGAATGGAGAAAACACAGCCAGCGATGAGCCCAAACTGCAGTTCAGCTACGTGGAGTGTCTGCTCTTCGGTTTTCACCAGCTGGGGAAAAAACTGCCTGACTTCCTCATCGACAAAGTTAGCGCAGAGAAGCTAAAAGACTTCAAGATCAGGTCAGATGCTAGAGATTATTGAATAACTTCTGTCCATTTTTTTCTGATATGAATAAATATTTAAATCCAGCCATCAGAAGTTCTGAGGTTTTTTTTTTTTTTAGTCCAGGGCCTTTTTGAGTTTTTTTTTTTTTTTTTTTACTACTTTACTCTCTGCTCCAAAAATGACCTCTAAAGCAACGCTTGATATAATTTTTAGTACAACCACAGAATTACACAACAATTCACCACAAATCTGAAGTGTTAAGTTATAAAGGGTCTTTATACTTTGACCTAAAAAAAGAGAATGAACAGTTTTTATGTTTTATAACAAAAATCAAGTGTTAAAACAATGTGACAATTGCATAAAAAACAGGCGAACAATTCCTAATTCTTATACACTTCTCTTCCAATCTCTTTTTGTTCCATTGTGCTTTTTTGTGTCTGAGAAAACACAAGGCGTATTACAGGTCTCGTACTTCCAGAGGTTATCCCTTCTTTTCACCACTAGCTGGCGCTGGTAGTACCGATTTGAATTCTGTAAAATGAAGACAGATGTGCATTTTTGAACATTTTGAATTACCTCGTAAATTTTTCATCACTCTTGTGATGTTCATTTAAAAAATATAAATATGAATAACCTTTTTCCAACATACAGATTATATTTTCAATAAAAAATAAAACAATAGGTGAGTCATTCATGCTAAGTTCAAAACGGGCGCTGTAGGATTTCTAAGGAATAACAAGACGATTGAAGTTGTGGTTAAAATGCTTGTAACAGTTATTCCCTCACCATCTCATGGATAAACATCACTGTTGGTTCACAGGTTACAGTTCTTTGCTCGGGGACTGCAGGTGTACATTCGACAGTTGCGTGTTGCTTTGCAAGGCAAGACTGGAGATGCTCTGAAAACAGACGAGGTAAGATCTCACGCTTCCAACTCCGGCTGAACTATTTATTGCATTTGCAATTAGATCTGGATTAGAAAGAATTCAGTTGTTTTCTCAGATGGTTTCTACAGTTACTTTTTCGCTTGATTGCACTTTGCGCACATGTGCGATCTTATCCATGGCGTGGCAAACATGAGGCTCAATGGAACATTGTGGAGTCAGAACATGACGTGCAAACAAAATGAAACCAAGCTGGAAAAACGAATGACTTACATTTACATCATGACGAGATTTTCTGTCCAAATCACTGAAAAAAAACCCCACAATCTGTGTTGTATTCACAAAGTAATACAGGGCCTTTGGTTACATTCAAAACAGCAGAGGGCGCCATAACTGGTCCTCTTGAGAAGGCGCTCTGTTTAACTTTATAATTCAGTGTTATTGTGTTTTATTAACAAACTGACAGATTATTAATTACGGTCTGTCTTTAGGGAAGTTTTCCGATCTTGCAATATTGGTCTGCCCCCAAAAGCTCAAATTGCGCAAATACTAATAAGTTAATTGAATTGACTAATTCATCAATAGAGGAAAATAACCGCTACCTAATTAAACATTTAACTATTTTCCTGTCGTTTTGAAACGATAAAAGAATATAAACAAGTTGTAAAATAATTTCCATTTCTGCTGATTGTACTGATGTGATGCTATTGACCTGGTTCCATTCGCTAGAGCTTGTTTTGGGGGATCTTTGCTTTATATCCAGTTTGATTGGACGGGATAGGTGCCAATTTTTTCTTTATTGTGCCACTTCTTGAATACGTCTTAAAATTTTGAAGGATCCTTTTCCACAACCTCAGCGTCTGCAATAACAAAACCATGTCATGGATCAACTGGGGCACATTTAAGATGAAAGAAAAGTGTGGTTTGTATTTGTGCTGCAAGCTTTTGGTCTCAGGGTTTTGATGGTTTACTGATGGTTTGTGTAACAGAATAAGATTAAGGTTGTGGCGTTGAAGATCACCAACAACATCAATGTTTTAATCAAGGTAAGATTCGTGGCACTTGCTGTTTATTTGTAAAAGATGAGCTTTATAAAGAGTCATTGTCCTCCTCCAGGACCTGTTCCATAACCCTCCGTCCTACAAAAGCACAGTGACCCTGTCCTGGAAACCGGTGCAGAAGAGTGAAGCCGCGGCGGTGGGGTGCGTCCGCCGATCGAGCAGAATTTCTATAAATGCAGAAAATGCTTCTCATCACTGAATTTCCTGCTCTCTGTGCCTCACAGTCAGAAGCGGCTTTCTGGAGAGGACCTCGGGGCGGCCGCCGCAGCAAAGAAACTTCCCTCGAATATTCCGCGGAGAGACGCTCGGCAAATCTACAATCCTCCCAGCGGCAAATACAGCGCCACCATTGGAAACTTCTCTTACGGTGAGCATCTCTCAGTTCACTGCTAGTGCTCGTTGTGGTTTGTGTGTGACGGATGTCTGCGCTCACAGAGCAACGCGGAGGCTTCCGGGGCGGCCGAGGGCGAGGATTTGGAGGAAGAGGCAACAGGAGCCGAGGCCGCATTTATTGAGTGGACTGTAAACACCTTTGTAGCTGAACATCCCTGTTACCACAACATCTGTGTTAGGACTTCTCTGATCTCCTGCATCTCCCAGACCTCCCTTATAATTATTTTAATAACTGAGTGTGTTTGTAAACCGCTGCGGGGGGGACTGCCACGAAGGACTGCCAAGTGCATTGCTTTTCTTTTGGGTTTTCTTTCTTTGACTTTTGTACGGTGACCTGCGTTATTTGTATTATTATTATTTTTTTTTACTTTTTAATTTTCCCATTTGTCCGGATTAAAAAAATCTGAGATTTGTTTGACTTTTATGGCAAACTTGTTTTTTTTTTCTTTTGTCTTCAGGAAAATAACTATTTAAGATTGTGTGGCGCTCGATGCCCTGATGGGGGCGGCACCTGTCTAGATCTTGTTCTGAGATGAATTGAATTGTGTGGCGTTCTCCTGTGATCAGTTACTGGAATCACTTGTGATCGGATGTAGACTTGACCTGTGCTGGATCTCAAACGTTGTGCATGTTTGGTTGTAGAATCCTTTTAGATTGAAAGAAATTTTACGTTTCACAAATGTAGATATTGATTTCAGTCAAGATTTTTCACCTACATTAAAATTGCCTTTTTCAACACGGAGTTTATTTGTGAACATGACCTTTATTTCTCTGCATATAGCAGAGGCTTTTATAGAGTTTAGCACCATGCCCTCCTTCCTGATAACGAGCAAAAAAAAACACAATTTGTAACTTGTCTAATGTGATTTCTGTTTCACCTTAAAATGAGGCACCACAGGATGTTCAAGCCTCTTTATTATATAATGCCCTTTTGTACATTTTCTGTAATAACTATTTAAAAAATGATATTGTAACCGTGTAATTTAATTTCTTGTAATTTTAACCAGATCTGCTAAAAGCATACTCCAAAGTTTATCTACTGGTTATTTATATATGTGTGACGAGACCTCTCTGTGACCTGAAAATTCTGAAATCGAATGCTTAGTTGTGGTTGGCTGTTGAATGTTCTAAAATGGAAAGTTTGTCTGAGGAATATTCGAAATTGACTTCTTAATTACAATTGGCTGTTCTGAATGGGAACGTTTGACAAAGGAACTTTCTAAAATTTAGTTCTGATTGGTCTTAAAACAATGTTTGTAAAATGTTCTAAAGTGCTTTATTATGACTGGCTGTTGAATGTCCTTCAACAGAACAGTTGGTTGCTCGGTTCTAATCTGCCAATTAATTTTCTAAAAGTGAATATTTCATGTTTTGAAATTTTGGATGAGCCGAATGATCTTTTAACTTAATACTACATTTTTTACCTACGACCTACGGCTCATGAGCATTCTAAAACGGAGAGTGTGAAAATGGTTGTATAGTTTTGGCTGTTTGTAACATTTTTCAGAACATGGCCTGAAGGCACAAGGTGTTTTCTTAAAAATGTTAAAAAACTATTCAATATCTCAGCTTTGCCCGATTAAAAACGCAATTGTATAATAGTACAATAATTCTTACATTTATTTGTTTTGAAATGCATCATAATATATATAAAATAGCACAAACAATATCATTTTTTCATTATGAGGGGAAGTTTAACCGTTGAAATGATTCCACAGGTTGTTTAGTATTCTGATCTCTTACCACTAGATGGCGCCACCGGCCATTAACTCGGTCGTTCGTGACCCGGTGTTTCCCGGATCAGCCATCGAATCTATTGAGCTCAGCTCACGCTTTCATTAACAGATAGAGATTGAACCAAAAGTCTTCATTTCAACGGGTGAAGGTGTTGGTTCATTAGAATTTGCGGCTATTTCTCGGAAGCGGGAACATGCGATACAGAAATTATATGTTACATGATTTTTCACGAGCTGAGTGAAAAAAAACCCGCATCCGTCATTTCATGACCACTGCCGCATCAAGCACAGCCGAGGCTCTCACTGTTTTCAGTCGTTCCACACCTGTCTGTCTCTCTTTCTTTGTTGGTCTCACACCTAAACAGTTTCTCGTTGTTTTGTACTTAGTTCGATGTCTGGACACCAGGAAAAGTGAGCTACTGTTTTTAAGAATATGTTTGCTTTTTAGGTCTAGGATACAATCCACTACAGTTGATGTAAAAAAAAAAATCATCAAAGTAAATCATACTTTATTTGTTAACAGAGGGTTTCATAAATATTTTAAAACATAATAGTTAATTGATCAAATAAATGTATAACCAAGAATAAAAAAAAATCTCCCCATTTCTTTATAGTAATTTTCCGAGGTTTTCTCAAAGGCTCTAGCACATCCCCTGAGGAATAACTTTTAAAATCTTCTACCAGTCTTCATTTTTTGTGTTTATTGATGAGATTCTCAGCACCAAATTGACCCTCGGAGCATCATGCTCCCACACCACAATGCTGCCACCACCATGCTTTACTGTTGGAATGAAGTAGTTCTTTCAAACCATAAAAGAACCACTCGGTGGTGCTCATTCCACAAATCCAACAACCACCAACAGAATAAACCGCTCGACATCCAGCAATTTTTCTATGTGTTTTTTTATTTCTTTTCTGTTGTTCTTTTCTTTCTTGTTTCCCTGTGTGGCGCATCGGTTGTAACGCCATCTTCAGGCAGGGAGCATCATTATTTCCTTGACCCAGACGACGAGCACCCTGCTGAGAAGCCTTTAGAAGATTCGTGTGAATCTCAATTCCGATCGGTATGTAGTGGCCTTTATTTTGGCGATGAACTACACTTCGTTTGCCTCATTCTTTCTGAAAGGTTCTTTTTTTCTACTGGAGGAACTCTGAAGTTCTCACAGTGTGAGTTCTTGGTCACTTCTCTCACCTTATTCTATTCCTGATCACTCAGTAAATATGGATAGCTAGCGCTAGGTACCGGTACTTCCAAACGTCTTCATTTATGGATGATGGAAGACACTGCAGGGACCTTCAACGCTGCAGAAATGTTTATCTTCATTCCCCAGATTTGTGCTTAACGCTTTCTTGTCTCTGTGGTCTGTAAGCAGATGCTTTGTTTTCATGCTTGGTTTGCATTCTGACAGCTTCTGGAAACTAATCTACCACACTGGTGTCCAATCACCTGAATTTACCATTTCATTTACATTTTCAAGTGAAGGTGTAGAAACTGGATGATCAGTGGAAACAGGACACACCTGAGTTCAATTCTGAAGAAAAATAAACAACCCTCCCTGCTGAAGTGGAAAACACATTCGTGGCTGGTGATATCCCAACCACTCCAGCCCACAAGAGAAAGGACTGAGGTATGGATTTAACAAGATAGTGCCTGAACGTCACGGCTCGGTCACTGGATTACTAATAGATAAAAAAAAGTCCTTTTTGGGAGGTATTCTCCCACTCGTGAATCTTTACCCCTCATCTACATCTCTACAACTCCCTTTCCTTTTAACACCCTCCTGTTCTGATGTAATTAATGCAAACTGGTCAAAAAACCGTGGAAAAAAAACTACATGAATTCACTGCTTCCATCCAGAAGAGGAAGCATCACACCAGGTCCTCACTCCCCTGGAGACAACAAAACTGTCAAACACATACTCCCCCATGTGGTGGCTTTTAAGCAGGACAGGACAAGGGCTTAAGTAAAATGGTGACAGCATTGTGGTGGTCTTGGAAAGTGTCCAGAAGGTGCAAATGCATTAGGAGTCATTTGGAACAATGAAATGTTGACTGGACTCAAAACTGTCGGGACTCATGTAACGGTCTGTGACCGCAAACTGGATTTCATTGTGGAAAGGCTGGCAGAAATGAAATGGAAGTTGGATAATCTGGAGACAGGTTATGGACCTTAAAAATCTGTAGAATTTTACAGTTTTTGACCTAAATTAACTATCCTGCGATGTTCTCTTCCTGTATTTGTGCTTGATTGCTTAAATGGCTTTTTTAACCTGCTCCACAGTGCCCTTTTTTTGAAGGACAATGTGGAAAAGGCTCTTTTTTGAGCTACTTTACCTAATGTATATCCATTTTTCTGTTTCTCTCTAAAAGGCTATTCTATTTTGAGCATTTTTGAGTACTTTACATTTGGTCTAAAAATTTGAGGGTTTTTTTTTGTAGAAATGCTTGAGATCACTTATTTTGGTACAACCCTGCTTCTTCTTCTTTTTTTCTTTTTTTTTACACATATTTTTTTATTAAATTACAATAATTCCCCCCAAAAAACAAAGACAAGGTCAAAACAATGGGAACATTGTAAATAAAAAACAGATGAATTCCTCCAAATCCTTATACACTTATGTACTTGTGCCAGAAAAAAAACAAGATATATCACAGGTCTCGTACTTCCAAGGGTTATTCCTTCTTTTCACCAGTAGATGGCATTGATTTGTCTGTAAAATGAATCACCTGAGCCTTTTTGTGCATTTTTCCTTGCAAATTATTTGTCATAACTGTTGTGATGTTCATTTGAAACTAAAACTAACAAAGTTAATAACCTTTTTTTAAAACTACAGATATGTTTGCAATCAAAAATAAACAATAGCTTGGTCACTTCCTACTTAATTCAAAACAGCTGCTGTGATTGGCACACGCAGAGATGTCTCAGAGAGATGAAAAACTTGAAAAGGAAAAATGAGTTAAAAAGGGATGAACCCAGAGTCTCTTCATTGAATGGAATAAAGGGGAATCTCTAAAAACAAAGTGTATTTTTACAGAACCTTCTACTTAAAAGTATCCAACACAAGCAGCGTTTGCTTAGGGCTTAGCTCTTGGCCTTTATACAAACAGATTCAGTCGGTGAAAGAGCTTTTCTTCATTCATTCACAGCTGTTCATTTGAGCAAAAGCATTAATTTGCTCCCAGTGTTCATGCGGCAGAAGTTGTGGCATGCGAGAAAGTAAGAAGTGCAAGAAAAGAACACTCTCCTCTTCTTCATCCCATCCACCCCCTCATGTACATTGCCGGGAATAGTAACAGCATTGCCAGGCAGACTAAATATAGCAACCAGTGAGTGTTAACATGTCAACTAGGAGCCGAAAGAAGTGCTTTCCACACGTGTGCATGTTGTAGCTATATGTAGAGCTATAAATAGAGCAACATGTCTTTAATAACTGATGAGAAACCCAATCAATGAAGGCATGCTGCACAGAGCTGTCAGATGGGAGCTATGTTAACCATAATGTAATCTTTCTTTCATGCGGGCGGGTTATGTAATAGTGCTCTGGATGTGAATGGAGACAAGGGGCAGGATGAAACGTGAAGGCTCATGCGCAAAGCAAACGAGGCAGAATCTTCAATGAGATACAATTTGATGCACGAGAACCTTGCAACATTCTTGAGTTACGAATAAAAGAATGATACGAAGTTGAGAAGGTGTACAGGAGAGACTTTGGCAGGTCATGTGACCGCGCTGCCGTTCATAAATATTCACCATCTCTATTCATGCAGACTTGAGGTAGTCACTGTGCCTCGACTCTGAACCATGTGATGGGAGAGGAGGGGAGGAGAGGGGGATTCTATAAATAGCTCTATAGCTCTGCTTCCATTGACATCATTTAGGCAGGGTGAGACGGAAAAATAAACACAGGGAACAGGCTATCAGGGCGGAGATTCTTAATCTTGGCTTGAAATCCAAACAAACCCTCATCAATTCTGATTTCCCTCTCAACTGTCCAATAGAAACCACCAGGGCAGCCTCGCTTTCCTAGAACGTCTTTTCCAGTAGAGAGGAGATAGGGAACAGTGGGTGGCGGTGGCCAGGATATCAAACAAAGGAAAAAGACACGCGTGATAAAAGCCAAAGTAAATATTCTGTCTTGTGCTATTAGCTGGAGCGGATTTCGAAAAGATGCCCTACAGTATAATCAATATTGTCCGTGACCATCAGAAAGTAACACTCGTTCGGGAAACCACAGTGTTCCCTTTAGTCGCGGGAATAATATTTATATTTTTGAGGCGGCTTCAATTACATTTAAAGTTTTTTTTCTGTGACAAATCCAGATTAACATCTTTAAATCCATGTATAGTGCTACATCTTTTAAAAAATCTGATAAATGTAGTGTTTTATGAATAAAACTAGTAACACTATTCCTTGCCATGGTCAGAGGTGGTGTGATGTAATACACGCCACATTTGTGTTCTTGGCCCCACCCTCTGGCGCTCATATTGAAATTATTCTCTAGTGATGGAAGAATACATAGTTTATATAGTTTATATTTAATTTACACTGCAAAAACTGAAACTGGACTGAAAATATTTTAAATATTTGAACAAAGTTCAGCAAATTATTAGGATGATCTCAGTTATCAGTATGCTCTGTGTTTTCAATATTGTCCGGAAAATAATATCACAGTGGTATCCCGAGATATGAATGCTTCGAGTTACGAAATGTTCGAGATACAAAAGTGTTTCCATTTAAAACACTTTTAAATCGAGCTAAACATTTCGTATAGATTACCATTAATGTACTATAACAAATGTTAGAGTCAAGGTGTCGTAAAAGAAATAACGTTTATAACGTGGAAAGTGCTGTTCTGTAGCGCAACTTAGAGAAACCCTGTGACACGTTCTCAGAAGCGTCTCTCTCTCGTACGCTCGCTACTGTCAGCGCTTGTGCTTGAAACTGTGTTGGTGTTCGTAATTCGTGAAATATCTTGAGAAAGTTAACTTTCATACGTGGTGCAGTGATGTTTTCTGCATCCGTTCCTCCTCCTCCAACACATCACTTCACTCAAGGTAAGGTTTCACATTTATGTACGAATTATGTATTTTGCTTGTGTTTTATTCTATTTTATTATCATTTATTACAACAATGTGTAGATTTAAGGATTGAAGAAACGTCACTTGATTTTTCTCTGCTTTTCCATTTTTTTTCATCTACTTATTCTGTTGTTTCTGAGAGACGTTGCAAGGATTAGGCGTTTTACATGGAAAACTTGCTTCAAGATACGAAATGTTCGAGATACAAACACCACCCTGGAATGGATTAGTTTCGTATCTCGGGGTACCACTGTACTTTCCTATGTTGATTAATTCAGAGTATTTTTGACTTCTTTATTCATCAAGTAGGAATCTCAAATCTTTGAGATTCAATTTCTATACAAGTCTCTGTGACTTGATTGGTTCACTGATTACATTTCTCTTTAAGTCTTTGAGTCTTGATTCTCGATCATTACATATGTAGGAATTTTAATTCCGTTTCCTGCACTGATTTACTGATTCAATTAATCTGCGAGTGTTTCTTCTCGATTAATAATCAAGTAGGAATCTCAATATATTTTCTTATACTATTTTACTGATTTAATTCCATATGAGTCCCTAAATCTCGATTTTCGATCATTAATCAAGTAGTGCCGTTCTTTAAGAACAAGGGTGATGTGCAGAGTTGTAACAACTACAGAGGCATAAAGTTGATGAGCCACACAATGAAACTTTGGGAAAGAGTAGTGGAAGCTAGGCTAAGAAGAGAAGTGGATATTTGTGAACAGCAGTATGGCTTCATGCCCAGGAAGAGCACTACTGATGCAATTTTTGCTCTGAGATTGTTAATGGAGAAGTACAGAGATGGTCAGAAGGAGCTGCACTGCGTCTTTGTGGATTTAGAAAAAGCGTATGACAGGGTGCCGAGAGAGGAGCTATGGTCCTGTATGAGGATGTCAGGAGTGGCAGAGAAGTACGTTGGAGTAGTTCAGGATATATATGCGAGAAGTAAGACAGCAGTGAGATGTGCTGTAGGTCAGACAAAGGAGTTCAAAGTGGAGGTAGGGCTACATCAAGGATCAGCTTTGAGTCCCTTCTTATTTGTTATGGTGATGGACAGGTTGACAGATGAGGTCAGGCAGGAATCTCCATGGACAATGATGTTTGCAGATGACATTGTGATTTGTAGTGAGAGCAGAGAGCAGGTGGAGGAAAACCTGGAAAGTTGGAGGTCAGCTCTAAAAAGAAGAGGAATGAAAGTCAGTCGCAGCAAGACAGAATACATGTGTTTGAACGAGAGGGAGGGAAATAGAACAGGGGGGTTACAGGGGGCTGAGGTCAAGAAGGTGCAGGAGTTTAGGTATTTGGGGTCAATAGTCCAGTGCAACGGGGAGTGTTGAAAAGAGGTGAAGAGACGAGTGCAGGCAGGTTGGAGTGGGTGGAGAAAAGTGTCAGGGGTGTTGTGTGACAGAAGAGTGTCAGCAAGAATCAAAGGAAAGGTGTAGAGAACAGTAGTGAGAGCAGCTATGATGTATGGGTTGGAGACTGTGGCAGTGAAGAAGAGACAAGAGACAGAGATGAGGATGCTGAGGTTCAGTTTAGGAGTGACGAGGATGGACAAGATTAGGAACGAGCACATCAGAGGGACAGCTCAGGTTGGTTGTTTTGGAGACAAAGTCAGAGAGGCCAGATTGAGATGGTTTGGACATGTGCAGAGGAGGGATAGTGGTTATATTGGTAGAAGGATGTTGGAGATGGAGATGCCAGGCAAGAGGTCAAGAGGAAGACCAAAGACAAGATATATGGATGTGCTGAAAGAGGACATGAAGGTAGTGCAAGGTAGTCTCGGGTGCAAGAGTAGAGGATACTGAGGACAGAGTTAGGTGGAAACGGATGATTCGCTGTGGCGACCCCTAAACTGGGAACAGCCGAAAGGAATGAGCTCTGGCAGATGACTGGAATCACTAGTCCTTCCCAATAGATGATCCTGAGCTCTCATGTCGACATTTTCTGCTGCAGAACAATGAGTTGCAGGAAGTAGACTGTTTTTACACCCAACAACAGCACAACACAATTGCTTAGCAGACATGATACACTGTAAAGTTATGTTTTGAGTTTCCTCATCTTTGGTCATTGCTTTAGTTCTGCTTTTTCCATTAGTACTTTTTGGGTAACTGCATTATACTTTTTATTTTGAGTTTTGAGAGAGTTTTGAGAAGAAAATCACAAACGTTTCAACCATTTAGCGGATTTGACGTTAAATGCATCCATTTTAGTCAAGTGTATATTCAATAATGAAAACATTCATTACACATTTTATTTGTTGCTTTTTGTAAATTTCACTTTCTGCCAGCAGCTCTTGGCTCAACATGTCCCTGTCAATTTAAATGCACCCACACTGTCGGCATGAGGGTAATTTTAGATTTGGGGAGGGTGTAAACCTCCAGCAATTCACTGTCTATTCAAGGCACGCTTGGCAGGATGTATTTTAAGGAAATATTATGTGTTATTTTTACACCCATAGTCAAGATATTTACCTGTTTGCAGAGTCCTCCCACACAGCTTTACTCCCACTCATGTGGTAACAGGAATCCTCTAGCCACATGACCATTTGATTACATGATATAGTGAAGGGCAGCTAACACTACAAAAGTTTTTGTCAAGTGTGAAAAATGCTGTAAACAAAGAATGATTTCAATTGAAAGCTTTTTTTTCATTAGTGAACAATAAGAGAAATGCAACCACAAGTGATTTTAATTGCAGACAGTTCACTTGCGCACAGGAGCTCTGCTGGAGGTTGATCTAAACCTCTTTGAGGACTTTCTTTGATTTGAGGTAACAACACCAATTTTTTATTTGATTTACACATTTTTTGTTCACCTTGCATTTTGTACAGGTGTAATTAAAAAAAAAGATAATTATTTATATTTCTGAAAGCTTTTTGTTTATGCGATTTGTTCAAATTTGCTGAAATCTTTTGCAAAGTACTGGGTTTAAAAAGCTTTCAATGTCGTTGTCAGTTGCTCAGGTATCAACCATAACGTTTTCCGGTGAGTGACGGCATGAATCGGGTGCACCTTCTTCTTAGTTAGAATCGACAATTCTGTGGGAAAACAGATTTTGACACAACTTGAGTAATGCTTGGATTGTGTCAGTACCATCGCCTCATGATGGTTACAGGGATTTAGTTAGGGCTCAAGTTTGCTTTCCATGTGAGGCAAATCCTCCATTTTCTTCTGATCCGTGGTCAGGCGATTACTCAATGAATGCATTTCCAATCTGAGCAGTTGTAATTGTCAAATGTTGTAGTTTTGTTTGTTATTGTTGTTACAAAGATGAGAACTCTAGACCTCGATGAATTGACTAAAGAAAGAAAAGGTTCTTTAGTAAACGGAATGGTTTTCAGCACCACGGACAGCGACACCAAAAGCGCGAACTCTGTCCGCTCTCTGTGCTCATTCTAATTCAGCTAAATAATAAAGAATGAAACATGCAATGCAACGAGATAAAGATATTACTAAAGTTCAGCTAATGTAATCATTTTACAGTTTGAAGTGAACCTTCGCAAGATTAAAGTCTTTCGACCTGAGTTTGGCGACACCGTGTGGTAAGACGTTGCATTTTTCCTCTCATACACCGCACGGGCAAACTGTGTACTTTGTGTTCAGCACTTCTAGGGAAAGAACAGCATTTCCTTGAGAGCTTTAACGCGGGAAATCCTCTTTTAACTTAGCTAGAGCAGGCGAGGGAAAATGTCGCATGTGTAAATACCGACTGGGTTTCAAGAGGACTGCAAGGAGTGGTCGCCTCTGCCTCCAGCTGTGGCCAGTTCTTTAGCCCGTTTTCTCTCGCTTTGAGCGCGAGGCTGTCTGCAAACACAACGGGACCGTTTGCATTCAGCAGCCACAGAGTGTGAAGTAGGAGAACCTAAACGTGACGTCAATGCCTAGTAACTGACGCAGCCCTCAAGAAAAGAGAGCTTCTGCAAGCTTAAATGATCCTCATTTGAGTGCTGCTCTAAATTCGAAGCATTCCGATTAGAGCTGGAGATAGTGGCTGGCTGCGTCTGAGCGCGTGTGCGCGTGTTGCCCTCGTACACCGCGAGTTTCCAGGCAAAAGTTGCATGGAGACAGCGCGTAATAGAGCTGACAGGCAGCGAGGAGAGCCGGATAAGTTGCAAAATGTTTATCCCAGAGAGAGGAGCCCTCTCGGGGAACAGAGGTGCATCGGTGAGAGTCGAAGCCCATGGTGGAGTTGGAAAGGCAGGGTGCATTGTACGCCTCCTGCGCGATGCCTTTGTGAGTGTTTTTTTTTTCTTGGGTCTAAAAATAGCCGCGTGTTTGGTCGTGCTCCAGAAATAAGCAGAGGGTATCACTCGTATAAAAGGGGCTGTGAGAAAACTTGTAGATGTGAGGGGCTGTGTTTAATGCTCACGTATGATGCTTGTGTTTCCCTGGTTTCAGCCAGGGCTTGGAGCACTGGTAAGTACACACTTACTGCGACTGATTTTATGCATGTTTGTTTGTTTGTTTGTTTGTTTGTTTGTTTGTTTTGCACGATTTGTTGCACGCTCTTCATCCCCTCCATCAAACACAGGCATCTGTGAGTGTTGAACATGAAATAAACAACTCTCTCCTCAGAGCAGGACTCTCTCCGAGGGAAATAAGTGAAGCTAGATGCAAACTCCTTTGTTTGACGGCGCTGTTGAGTCGGGTTTTCCTCCTCACGAAAGGGGAACACTTTTACTCAGAGAACGTCTGGAGACGTCCATCGCTGCTCCAGAAGCTGCTCTTTATTTTATCTTTCAGCCACGTAATAGAACAGATGTCACGGTAAAAAAAAAAAAAAAGTAGGAGGAAGACAACCGCAGCAGCCGACGAGGGAAGCCCTGTGGCGTCAAGAGGTTCAGTGGAGCCGAAATCGCCCCTGCACGGTCAGCCGAGAACTGAGGCGCTCCCGGTCACTAAACGCGCCTCTGCACGGTTCCCGCGTGCGGTATTCGAACGCAGACCGTGCAGCTGCGGATCTCTCTTCCGCCCACGTCAGTTTCATATTACAGTGCTGCAAGCGAGCGCTGTACCGCTTCTGCACAAAAACAACGCGTCTTAATCAACGATCTGCGGATAATTCCCCCGTTTGCATCCACGCGCGTGCGCGGTACATCCAGAGGTGCTTAAATTAAATAAAGAGCGTGACTTTTGAGTCCAGGAACACCCGCAGAAGCAGACACCGCTCTGGATGCGCGCTTTAGGTATACAACGCGGGATTTTTCCGAGTCGTGACTGCTCTAGGAGTAACGCGCGCGCGCCGGCTGCGTCAGAAGATGCGGTCGCTGCGCCGTGTGGACAGAAGGGGGATCGTGACTGACTGAGATGCCCGCCAAATAAAAACCTCATGACGGTGGCTTGTGAGATTTTAGCACCTGTTATATCTCTCTTCCCCAGCCACCTCAACCTCCCCTTGCACCACGAAGTCGCAATATCAGTGATTAAGAGAAAGGGAGGGGGAGATATTGGGTCGGGATTAATTTAGACTGGGGATGGGAGGGGAAGGGGTGGGGGTGTCCAGATTTAGATCGCAACCCTCTCGCTTGCGTGTGGTTTTCGTGCTTCTCGCGTGGATGCAGGAACTCCGCGGGAAAGTGAGATGAAGTGCGGTTCCACCGCTGGATTGAGCGGAGGGTCGCGCGCTGCACAAGTTCCTCGCGAGCCAGTGCGTCTTTGCTTCTCTTGTTGCGTCTGCAAGAACGGCTGTCATTGCAAAAGCCCCCCGCGAACATCTGAGTGGTATCTACCAGTGAACTCTCGATGCTCGTGCGCTCGTGTGTCGTGAAGATGCGCTGCTTTGTTTTCACTGGAGACGTGATGTCAGAGCATTTTAAATTGTGACATCTAAAGCCATTGTAGCACATGAATGTTACTGAGTATTTCTGGTCAGTCAGGATTTGCTTTCCCGTCTCTTTTTTTCAAAAAGGGGGGTCCCTACATGAGCAGAAGACCGATTGGTGGATGACGATTTTTTGTTTGCGCCAATAAGATCTCTCGCAGCTCTCTATTTATTGCGAGCAGATTACAGCCAGCTCTCTCCTCAGCAAGAGCTCGTCTGCTCAGGTCTCCACTTATCGGCATCACGAAGCACGGAATGTGTTCAGCAGAGCTTTGCGCGCGCGCTCTCTCCCCTCTATCTCTCTTTGTTTAGGTGCAATGCTCGCGATGCACGAAAGGCGAGGGAGCGCGCGCATTTACGCAGGAGCGCGTTCAGCACCGCGGACAGCCGCCTGCTCGCAGAGCAGCGCGCGCTCGTAGAATGTGAATGAGTTGGATACAGTTCAGCCACGGAAGAGGCTTCGCGCTTTTCCCGAAGCCTGGACGCAACGGGAAGCACGAGCCACCCGGACTCCAGCCTGCGATCTGTCTCTCGCGAATCTTTTTGCGGTCTGGGCTTGCTGTTCATGAGTATCTAGCTGGGAAGCCCTTACCCCAAAAAGCATTTGCGGAAGGCGCTTTCACCGAGAAATGCTCTCTGCGCGGCGAGATGGATTTAATGCTTGTATTATAATTATTATTATGCTGTTGTGTTCATATGTTTTTGTTGATGTGTAACTGTATGCGACTCATATGTGAAGCCGAACTTCTTGGCGTCCCTAAAGTCTCCAAATATCTACTTTCCACATTTCTCTCCTTAAAAGAAACAAACAAAAAAAGACAAAAAAAAAGTAAAAAGTCACCCAAACAAAGCCATAATTCATCCAGCGAGTTTACACGTGGGGTCCACTCGGGCACCTCGTTATGGATAATCCATAGAAAGACCCCACCCTCTTCCCAGTGTACATGCAAAGATGAACAGGGTCTACAGGGCACCGAGGTTAAGTTATAATATCAGCTCGTTCACCGGCATTGACAAGAGCGCGTGGTGCCCAAAAACAGTGCTTCACCCAACCTCCTCGATTCCTGTTTTTTGACACCCCCCACTATCTCTCTTTCTTTCTTTCATAAACAAAACGACACACCTTAGCAGATCCATCAGGGGATAAAGTTGCACGTTGGTTTCATTGAGGATCTCTCAGCTGAGGAATGACACGATCCTTTCAAGTCTTCGGTCAGGTTCGCCGAACCATATATGGCTCCAGAGACATTCATTTCAACCTCTTTGCTGTATTTTAAGTGTCAAAACTCAATTCTCTAGTACACCCGAGGGTTCCTCAAAGATCTTTGCTATTATGAAGATAAGAAAGGCAAATTAAATATTCCTATTGTTAGCTACAAGTATTTGAGGAAATCCCCATGTGAAGACAAATCAAACACCCTTCAGCTCCGAGTGACATGAAAAGATTTAGCCAAACAAATGGTGGGATTACAATAAAATATCGATATCTGGTGACAGAACAACGAGAGCGGTTTCAGGGGAAGAAGAAAGTTTTTCGTGGTAACAATTAACGCAACAATTAATTTAAGTAAAAGGTAAACATTGATCAACTAAAAGCGTATAAGTTGTACAAATACACATATAATGGTAGTATTCAATTATATTAGCCTTTTAAGCACACAGGAGTTCATTTCTAAAAAAAACATGCTCGAGGTCTGCTGCGGAAAACTGACTGACGCTGTATTTACAATTAATTAAGATCAATCTGTGCAAGAACTGCGATTAAAGAGTAAAAAGTGTGGTGTTGATGTAAAGAGAAGATCGAAGGACGCTTCGGCGAGTACGAGAACTTTTATCAGGACGATGCCTTTCTTTGGTTTTCAATTATGAACATGATCCACTTTTTCCTGTAGTTTCGTGAATCGCGAGAATGTCGAGTTTTAATTCCCAATGCGGGAAAACCTTGCTAAACCAACCAGAGAGGCATGACTTGACCCGAACAGGTCAATTTTTCTTACTGTAGAGTCTTATGTGGGCCACATGCGATCTTTTGCTGATTGAGACGGGATTTGAAGTCATTTTCTAAGCTTTTAATTCTGTTGTCAGCTTGTGTCCCCGTACCCATGCTCATCACGCATGCGTCGTGACCTCTGTGAATGTGGTGATTGTCAAATGTTCCAGCACTTGTTTACGCGCATGTTCTTGTATTTTATGTTTGTGTCTAAAACAGGACAAACTTAAGGACTTCACCCCACTCAGAAAGCTCCCAGCAGACTCTCGGCCGGAGGCTCCCAAACTCTGATGACGTCACTGTTCCCGTGAGTGGATCCTCTCTATCCTTTTCAAGAGCGAGTGTCGAAACTCTCTGAAAGGGCTTCGGGGTCATGAATCCCACATATCATTAGCAATGTGTCAAGGCGGTGGGGCTTATTTTGTTATGTTTAAGCACGTTAGATGGTTGGAATAAGTCGTTTTGGGCCCGTGGTAAGCAAGCCTGAAACTGAAGATACCTCAGAACATAAGTAACTTTACCACGTAACTTAAGCCTATTTGTTTTTTCTTTCCGTTTCATAAAAGAGCATGCGTATCTTAACGCTCTTTATTCAGTTCCTATTACATTAAACACGAAATAAAAGCTAAATCCACGTTGAAAGCAGGTGTATGAGGTTCTTTTTTTATTGCCAAAAGTATCGTTTGCCTGAGGTACAATGTAAAAACGGCTGCTTCGGTGTTTTCCTCGACAGCTTGCTTGTTCAAATTACAGAATTTTATTGTCTCAAAACGTTTTTATTTGCTAATTCAATCCTGACTGACCGAACTAGTGAAAACCATATATTTTTATTTTAGAAATATTATTTGAAATAAAAAAATGTGAAGTAGCTTAAAATAAACTGACAAAGACAGCTAAAGTAAGATTGGAACTGATACTGAACATTCGAAAATGCTTTCAAACCTTTGAACTGAAATGTTCACTGTAAAAAAGCATGAACAAATGGTAAAACGTCTCTTTTCAAACCTCAGATATATTATTTATCTTGCACAGGTTTGTAACAAAAGAGCAAAACAATCTGTATTTTTTATGATAATTAAAGTTTTAATTGTGTATTTATTTTTGTATTTTGGCTAATTTGTGTGCGTACACAACCAGCCTAAAATAACGTGCTTACAGTTGAAGCAGTTGACAGTTCTGTCAGAGGTAAAGATTAGCTTGATATTCATTTAGAAGCTTATTTTCACAGCAGACCGTGTTTGTTGTAAATGATATTGGTATGTTTAACCGGGTTCTATAAATATAATCTTTGGAGTAAGGGCTTAATTTTCTTACTGCAGTTGTATTTGTTATGAGAGAGTTTTGAGAGTAATGTGAGTTTCCGTTGGCATTGTCTGTACATATACTAAGTCATGATGAGCATAAAGCGTGTTATAATATCTCTCTTAGATGTCTGTGGAGCTATATGTGCCTAATAATTATTAATTTATGTGGGATGATTTTTTTCAGTGCAGTATTTGGAGAAATTATTAATAGTGTAATGAATCTTGAGCCATCAAATTCAGCTGCAAATGTTAAAAGCAAACTGTCAGCTTTAGCTCTTGAGATTTGCAGTGAGAGCAAACGCACAGAATGTATTATATAAGCAATTTTAAAAACAATACTGTTTGTACTCAAAATGGTGTAAAGATCTGTTTACCTACTGACATTATATAACATTATTTATTTAGAATAATAGAATTCGACATTGGGTTTTGTTTTACAATTTGAAATTACAACAGAAAGATAAATTTATCCTTGCTTTCAAATGTATGAATACTTGCAGTAGTAAATATCTGCGTATCAAGATTTGTTCAGCAGTACACACGTCATCTGCACTTTTTCCTTGGATGACATTTCTTAAGTATTTTTAATATAATACATACCATTCTGTTTGTTTCAATTATTTACTTTTTGGGAGTAAATAATTTTTTAACCTAATGAGGACCTCAAACTTTTTCACTTAAATCAAAATAGAAGAGAAATAGTTTTTTTAAATTATTATTATTATTAAAAATCAATCACTTTTACGTTGTTCGCTCTTTTACTGTATTTTGATCCCCTCTTGACGAATTGTCTTCATTATTGATTTAAAAATTAAAAAGTAACTTTGTAGGTGCGCACCTCCTGTTTTCCTGAATGGAGAAATAATTTGACAAGGCTCAAGGAATAAAGAAGTCATAGAGGAATGTTTCCATATGGTGCATCTAGCGCTTCCTTCTTGTCCCTTCTTACCTCCATCTGCACATGGATGAGTCAGGGAAGGTGTAAGGGATGAGTCAGATCTGGAGATGGAGTTTTTAGGGAAGTGTTCACATGTTCCTGAGCGGACGGCCCCTTCACTTTCTTACTGCCACAGAAACACCCTTCACACTTTCAGTCGGCGTTTGAGGTGAACTCAAATGTTATTTGTTTAATAATTTACATGAATTTAAACGTGACGTGAGAATATATTATTTATTTAAATGTTGATTATGTTCACATTTGGCTTCTTTTTAAAAAATCTAGCAGCTAGCTGAAGCCACGTTTAGAAAACAATGCAGTCTAGCAAATAAATATTTGCCCCCTTCTGATTCTATTTTCTCATAAACAAAGAAACGCTCAGGTTATAAATTTAATTGTAGGGTGATTAAACCGTAAAATCACCTGATTTCCAAATCTCCCTTGGTCCAGACGAGATCCACCGTTTCTTCACACTACATCACTTTCTGCAAGTTCCCTAGCTCATGTAAGCACATTTTGAATTTACCAGTGAACATCTGAATGTCTTCGACAAGATCTGGGTGAAAATTCCAAATACAGCTCATCGTGTTTGGAAGAGATGGAATGGTAATCAATGAATCAATCAGCCTTTATTAGGCACCTACACTGTGAAACACAGTGAAACAGTTTGCCTCCAGCAAACATTGGAAACATGCTTGCGGGGTGTTTTTTGGCTGAGAAAAATAGGAAACATGGACAGGCCAGTGTACTCTTATTTGTTCAGTGAATAACAAAGCAATTACATTGAGAATGGGCGTTTTCCAGCATGACAATGACCCAACATCCAAGCCCACAGTACTCAAGTAAATGTGCATTGAGGTACTGGAACATTCTAGTCAGTATTCCCATAGAAATCCGTGGGAGGAGCTGAAGGTTTGAGTTGCCACATGTCAGGATGCAATCCTTCCTGAGAGGAACAAACCTGCTGCCATTTACTACGACAGAGCCCTGACCTCCAAAGTGTCATAGCACCAAGTGCTAACATACGTTTTGTGAAGGGGTCAAATACTTATTTCACTTTTATATCCGCAAATCAAATTGAACTTTTTTTTTTTTAATTTAAACATGTTAATATTAGAAAAAAACTAGTGGTGAAACAAAGGTCAAATCATTCGGGAATTTCTTAACTCACAGCAGGTGCATTTCAAAAGCATTCGAAAGGGTTTACTCAGAAAATGAAAAAGAAGTAATTCCTCCGGAGGCACCTCATAGACTTTAATATCCCTTATTCCAATGGTCCAGGATCCATCACAGGGCCACATTCACATGGGTTCAAGCTTGTTTTTGGACTGCAGGATGCAAGCTGGGAGAGAATATGCAAACCTGGTCTCACAACCTTCTAACTTGATTTTAAAAACAATAAAATGCGACTGTCTGAGCTTTTTCTTTCAGATGCAAATGTAGGTCTTCTGTCTTATCTGCAGAAATCTACGGATTGTAGAAGCTGGACGTGAAGCACCTGAGTTCTTCTCAGAAGAACAAGGCGGGTGATGGGAATGGAAAATGATGGAGATCATTAAAAGGTAACAGCCGACACCCGTTCTGACCCAAACGCTCATTTAGGGAAGCCACACTTTAGCTACAGACTTCCTGAAACTCTGAGACACACACCTTCTGATTCTTCCAGTTATTCAAGAAACAAACAACCCCCCCCCCACACACACACACGCACCTGTGAACATCACTTGAGAAACTCTTTATTATTGTTTGCAAGAGTGCAAAAATACGGGCTCTTTGAGCGGTCACTAAATCCGTATCGATTGAAATCTGATTGGAGTCAGTTAGTTATCGGGTTACTTAAGAAATCTGTTCACGTCTTGAGTGGTGTACAACATAAATCTAACGTTTAAATGATTGATCTGATGGGTGTCAACAATATTGTCAAATGCACCAATTTATTTCAAATTAGACGTCAACTGGATGAATATCAAATTATATTTTAGCTCTTCTCAAATTGTGAAAACCTAAACAGATATGTTTGGTTGACTGCAGAATGTTTGCGATTGTAAATGAACATATATACGATATATATGGCAGAACACATGGGTCGGTCTCAAATATATGGATGTTAATGTTCACTACCGAACACAGAGATGGTATTATTCAACATTATTCTCTAAATGTTTACTTCAAACTTAGTATCTATGAAAAAAAATTAAAAATATATAAAAAGCACCTTCTAATTCTCAAGATAAGCTGATGAAAACGTGACCAAGAGCAACTCCTCAAAGATCCATTGGCTTCCACTGTACATAGGGGTTCAACGGGCCGGTCTAATGTAGTAAGAACAGATTACACTAATATTTTCAATAGTTGTCAGAAATAAGCTTCTTTAGCTGTTTAAATAGTGGTATTAAAAGCTAGAGTTTATTATCAATCGTAGTAATCACCTTGTGTCTATTATTTACCATGTTTTTTCCTGTATTGTTTTTTCTGGATTACACTGAGCTCAATGGAACATGCCGTAGATAGAAAGTGTGTTTATGAAGCTATACTGCATTCAACAGTTTTGTACCAAGTGGATTTCAAGCTTAAATAACGTGTTAGTTTTCGAGAATGGATTACAAGATTCCTGTCCACTGCTCTCTTTACTTCGTATGTTTTCTTTTCTGTATTCGTGCGGTCAGAAAGAATGAGCAGAAAGATCTACAACCTTCTTGAAAATACAATCACAGAACCTCAATCAGAAACAACCCCTTGAAATTATTTATCAAAAAAAACATACATTTAGCTTATATTTCAGGTGAAAAATATGTCTACTGCAATAATCGGATACTGCGGAGAGAGCCCCAGCTGAGGATAAAGACAAAAATACAAGAATATTGTGGTAAATCAAATTTTACTTGACGAGCATGTTTAAAGTTAATGTATATTTAATATGTATATTTGCTTACATATACTTTAAGAATAAGCTGAGCAGAACTACGTCTTACTGCCTCAACCAAAAAAATCTCAAGAAATTTACGTTATTAAACATAGAATTTAAGAATGAAATGTTTAAATATTTATTTTACATTTATTTTAAACCCTTTAGTGTCAGCAAGACATTATAAAACATACAAAATACAAGAATGTTACTTTAAGTAGAATTAAAAGTACACTAATTTCTTCAACTGCACTTTAAAACCTGTAATATGTTTGACATTTACTGTTTTGTACGTTCATATATTTATTTTATATCTACACACAAATTATGTCTGCAAGATCAAGCAGAAATTCCTACCGTTAAAAATGCACTTAATATGAAAGAAATGTACAATTATTTAATCGTACTTTAAAATGTATAATATGTTTAACATTTACAGTTTGATACATGTAAATATCTTCATTTTATGTTTAGACATTTGAGGTCTGCACGACTGAGCAGAAATGTGTGTTACCACATTATACAATTAGGAAGCTCCAGTCGGAAACTCTGAAAAGCTAAGTTTGATTTTGGAAAAATGTACATTGAATGTAAAACTATTTAATTAAATGGTTGAATTCATATATTTATATTGTTCCTGCTTCAATTCACATTTTTTAATTAACCCATGGATAAAGGTACATGAGCATGTCCTTAATATTGATAAGGATCACAATATATTTTACGTCTGTCCATATTTTTAAGAAAGATATTTGACCGTCAAAAGTAGATTGTATTGTATATAGATTTGTGTGGGAGAGTGTGTGCATGGTGTGTGTGTGTGTGTGTGTGTGTGTGTGAGTGTTTCCATGGGAAATCGACAGAGATGTGTTTTCTGTTGTCATACAGCTGCAGAAATGTTAGAATGCAGTGATTAAGTACATTACAGATGCTCTAGGAGCGTTTAATGTGTGTCTGAGGGTTCCCAAGGTGTCTAGAGCTGGGGTAATGTTGTTGAGTTAAGAGTGTGTGTTGTGTGTATCAGTGAAGAGAAATCACAAATTAAAGTAATATGTTAATGTGTGAAATTGTAAATTGATTTTTTACATTTTTTTATTTCGTTGTGTAGTGTATTTTAACTATAATTGATTGAGGGTATCGTATCACTTATTTCTGTAGCTATTATATAAGCTATCAGAATGTGTTTGAATACATTATTTCTAAATGTATCTACAGTTTATTAGAATTTATTGTGTAATATAGCTTTATAGAAATTTCATAGTGAAAACTATCAAAAATATCTCATTCTTGTCAAACAATATGAATGCAGCAGTAAAATATGTGGGTAAATATGAGTAAAAATGTCCAGTTTCATTAGTTTGCAAAATGTGAAGGTTTATTTCATGTTTATAAAGTGAAATCTATTGCTGTATAGAAGTGTAACAAGTGCGTCACAAGTTCATTCACAAGAATGTTGACCATATCAATATTATTTATGATGATGAACAATCTGGATGTGATTATCTATACACTTCTATAGAATAATGTATAACCAGCTTGCTGTGTTGCATTGTGTAGTGTTTTTGAGCCAAAAAGGTGCACACGTGGGTTAACTTTGCTGTTTCGTCGAGAACATGGTTGTGTTACATGAGCTTTGAGAGAAAGAGACAGAGCAGACGAGCCGGAGATGCACAGTACATAGTATCATAATAGTGTTTTAATAAGTTATATTTTCTTTTGGGAGTATTTTGCTCTATATTTGTGTCTTTGCAATGTGAACGATTACAGAGTTTCTAAGTTTTTAAGCAAATTAACTAAAGCCAAGTTTGTTGTGTGCTTCAGAATCATTTTAAAGATTGAATCACTTTTAAATTGAAACCATTTATACGAAAAAAGATTGCTTTAAGATTCTGTGTATTACTATACGCAGAATTAGTCTTACAAGGCAGTGAAAAACATCTTTCCATTCAGTGTGCTCGTGTTTCATTTTTCAAATCTGATTCCAAAGTCATTGTGAAAGAAAGTGACCAAACAAATATGCACATTGTTTCTAATGTAATATAACAGGGAAAACCTTGATTAATTACTGTTAATTATCTCTTACAGGGCCTTGAGAACGCAGTGATGAGACGCTATGGGCAACGTCTGAAGATGCGCAGGAGAGAAAAGACTATGAGAAAGGTATGGGGGACATTTTAAAAATGATAGATTTGAACTAAATTAAAAGTGATGTTAATATTGCAAAGCTTGTAAATAGTGTTCTTTCATAACTCTTTTATGATTCAACAAAATCCCTTTTAGGTAATTTATCTTTTTGCATGAGGCTGTTTTTCTCAAATACAGTTAAAACAAGTGATTGTGGTAAAATCCTGAAAAACTGTTAGGAATCACATTTTGATACATTTTCACATTTTTTCCTATTCAGGATCACATTTGGAAATCATTACCTGGAATTCTGTATTGCTGGTTACATCTACATCATTTGGACAACTTTAACCTGTAAATGGATTTTCAGCAAGTTCATATTTTTATTTCAACTGATCAACACTGTCAGGTATTTGCTATATTTGTCTGTAAATGTTCTGAGGTATTGCAGTAAATCAGCTGGACTTTACATGGTTGCCTCTGTAACGTGAGATATAAAAGCTGTACATTTTTGTGGAAATGAAAATTATCATTAAAAACGTACACAGCAGACCTGTTTGATGTTCACTTTAGCCATATGAAAATTGCAGAACCTTGTTTAAACTCAAACATTAACTGTTGTGTGAATAGTATAGTTACCGTAATCAACATCTTCTGTGTCGCCTTAAATGAGTGTGTCGTGACTGAGGGAACCCTCATATAAAATGTACATTTAAATACCTACAGCATAACAGACGTAAACTCTTGTGGTTGTCTGCTCTACAACCTAATTGTTTTATAAATGTAAAACGTACACATTTGTGACATCTCAGAAGTTTGTTGTCTGTGTGGTGATGTGGACGGTTGAAGTTGTGTTTAACTGTAGATAACCGCTGCACGTGCTGCTGCCAGCGACCGTTACGCCTCACACGTGACCTAAACAAGCTCAGAACTAAATAGTGTTGTTTCAGTTTAATCTCTAACTATATTTTTTGCTGTACGATTTATTTCATTACGTTACTTGAATTCATGGAATCAGTTAAATGCAATTAACAATATATTGAGGTTGTGATTAACCTGGGAAAACTAAGAAAAATATAATTTATGTAAAGAATAATATCTATAGTATAAGTGTCAGATTTATTATAAGATGTGTTTGGGATCTGTGAGCATTAGAGACGACAAACAGGCCTACTTGGGACAGTCTAAATAATTTAAATTAGCCTATATATGGTCTATAAGTAATGTTTTTAAAAGATTAAACATATCAAATGTGTAGTGTTTTATTTCTTACAGTATTTTAATTACAATGGTAGCGTGCAAACTATTTTGGTTTATAAAAAAACTTTATTTGATTTCTTGCCTGTTTCGCATGGAGTAATATAGCCTATTTAGTATTGTATTTAAGGGCTTATTTATTGCCATCTTGTAATGGGCAATGTGAGAATTATATGTTTTGTAACCAGCTTGTTTTCTGAATTCTCTGTTTTGTCAATGAAAAATAAAATGCTTGAGGTTAAAATGCTTGTGTTTTTCTGCTGTTAATCGTGGGTTGCTGTTTATTAATTCGTCCTTACATGTTTCTTTTTACTGGTCTGTTTAGAAGCTTTCAGAAATTGAAAAGATATAGTGCAGTGGATGGAAATATGCGGGTGGCATCTTACAACTATAAATTTTGACATAAAAAATATATCTTGCCTAATACCAACGCTGTTCTCTACTAAGCGGTGTGTAATTTATTTGTTTTCATTGTCATGTGAATTGTCCGGGTATCGATGGGCTTGTATTTAACGTTAAATGTGGAATCGTGAGTGAACCGAAAGACGAGTGTCCGTGAATGTGAGTGTTACGTTAGCGCTAGATCGAGCGAATGTTATAAACACGAGTGAGAGAGAAAAAAACATCAGGCTGTTGTGAGATACATCGTTTTCACGATGTAATTTATTGAAACACAGTTTCACAACAGACTGCAATAATATATTTAAAGCCATTGTTTTACTGCATGTCTACTACGTGCTTTAGTGTTTACATAACCACCATCCTGTTTTCCCGCTACTGCCAGACGAGTTCTCGCGGTTTTTGGATGCAACTCGTTGTGGTTATTGTAGTTTTTCAGAAGAGAATCGCTCCGCTTTTAATTAAAGCTTAAAATAAAGTAATAACCAATATTCAGAGTACGCAAACGTACGCTAAAGGCTAATTACGTTGTATGAAGAGAATTGTATAGATAATACAGGATGTATATTGCGTGCTAAACCATATGGTAAATAAGTCTATATCCTAAATGAGAAAGGTTATGTAATATAGTTCTCAATCCCACCAGGTACAAAAAGTTGGGGCATATTTTGTATACACATTATACGTATAAACAGTGTTCATCTTCTCTTCCATAAATGAATGAAAATATTCTGAACATAAAGAGCATTATTCGCTTCTGGTACTCAACTAATCTAACGTCAGTATTGGCCGAGTGTTGCACGTTCACTTTTTGATCGAAAGAATTACAAAGACAACATTAAATAAATAAAACGTATTATTTGATGTATTACTTATATACCTTGAATACATAAAAAGATATAAGTAGTAGTGATGTAAGAAAGACTAGTGTGATGTGACATTTAAATTATGTGTTATCAATGATTAGAAATAGGGGAATGTTATATGTGCTAGTCTTGAAAATGTAGAATCTGACCAATTCGCATGCTTGTCGCACCAGCTGCTCAAGATAAGCCTGACTTCCGAGCATGACTCATTGGTGTGTGACTGCCCAAGTGAATGAGTTTGACTGACATTCCTTTCGACGAATAGAATCTTCCTGGCTGCTCAGCGGGGGCGGGACAGTCGCTTCACAAGTGTCCAATAAGCAACAAACTTCATTCATAAAGCGTTGGGGGGTGTTCATTAGAAGCGTGGGTTTGTAGGTTTCGTAATCCTGACCGAAACAGACGAACCAGTTCAGAATCGCAACCAATGACATTGTTTGACTAAAGGTTACCGTAATGGTTGTCCAATCAGAAGGCTTTTCGGTCCGCCCATTGAAACGCGCACCAGAGTGAATGAGAACATGTTTTGCGTGATTGACGCCAGCAGTAACCAATGAACGATTAGAAGCTGTCGGTTTCGCCCAATCAACTCGATCTGTGGGCGGTTGTGCAGCGTGTGGGAGGCGTGTTCTTAAATCTGGATAGACTAGTATGTTAGAGGAGTTGTAGGGGTGTGATGCCACAACTTGCTTATAAAGGGGCACACACGCTGAAGCTTAGAAGCAGTGCCTGACGATTACATTAGCAGGTCAATCACCACGCGCAGCCAGCCATGGACATGGAGTCGTTTACAGTGGTGAGGACTGGCGAGAAAGCGCTCTTCTGGGTCGGAGCACTTATCACGGCCTCTCTGGTGCTGTGGCTGCTGTTCAAGATGCTCACTGGCTTTAGGATATGGGTGCTGGGCAACGGGAATCTACTTTCTCCAAAATTGGGAAAATGGGCAGGTAAGTTAGACGAGAGTGTTTGTATTGAAGGATGCGAGTTAAACGAAGCTAAACTTTACGGATTGGAGGGAAGAAGTAATGGTAACTGTAATTGATTTTTAAGAAGAATAATTGGTGGAACTTTTCACAACTCCCGTGCTGGTAGCTGTGGTCGGTGCAGGTGCTGCGCCATGCATTAAGCGTTCTGCGCAGATCGCATGCCACTCTGAGTCACTCACACAGTCCAGTCAGACATCTTCAACACGCTTTCTCTCACTGCTTCTGCTTGCGGATGACACACACACACACACACACACACACACACACAGTGCGTTTCGTTTGGGTTGAAAGCTTAATTTCCCTCTTAAACCCCGCACTGGCTGCTATACCAGTAGTTCTTAAGATGACTAAGATAGTAAGTGTCGCATTTCTAGTTTTTCCTGAATCGTCTCGTTCTCTGACCCAGTTATCACATTTCCCAGTTGGTCATGTATATATCTACAAAAGCATTTACTGAAATGTTTTGCGGGTAGATTTGTACTTGTTCTGTTTAAATGTGAGCGGTGGGCTTCTTTCTTCACTGGGTTTTGGCAAAATGACGCAGTTTAAAACGCCAATCTCAATTATAATGCGGGTCCACACCACGTGCGGCATGCGAGAGAGACTCTGGGGGTTTATCGAATGTTCCTGAACCCCACAAACCTCTCCTCACGCTATCGGACCTTCAGCAGCGACCCTTTAGACCTCGTTATACTTTATTAAATGCTTCGGTAAAAGCTGGTCTGGTGCTGCCCTGGCTGCAGGTGCATCGGGACTCCTACCGGTCAGGTTTGGTAATGCGGGTGCTATGCTGCTTGAATAATGATCTAAAAAAAACGTGTATGTAATTTTGACTATTTTATTGATTAGAAATATAATGTATTGTGTTAGTTTTTTTATCGCTTTAAGGTCGAGTTTTTTTTTACTTTTACGTCATTTAATGCATGAAGATTGTTGAACCAGATAATATTAGTGATTAAAGCCCCGTGCAGTTCTACTTCCTTCTGTTTTGCCAGTCACATCTTTAAAGGGGTCATGAACTGAGAACCAAAGTGTTGGATCTTTTCCCATTTAAGAGCTGATTACGCAACAGAGCTACATTAAACGTTTTAGAATGTTTTTGTATAATTTAAATTGCTGTTCGTGCCAGCAAAATCTGACCAGAGTTACAGATACGCATCACATGTGTATATTATCCGTATCCCAGCTATGCACCCCTTCACTTTTGATAACTGGCAATGAAAGGGCTCGCTATGAAAATGTAGAATGTGTCACCAATAGGCTCTTTTACATCGTACTCACGTCATCTTAGCAATCCAAAACTCTTCTTCTTTGGCAGAAATTGGCACCACTCGTTAGATGCCTAATGTTTCTTTTTTTGTGTACGAAGTCGCTACAAAAATGTGGAATGAGTGCCACAGAATGGCTTTTTTTAAGTCCTACTTTCATCATCTAGAGATCCAGCTTTCCTTTTCAATGACCAATCCAATATGGCAGTGCGAAATGCTTTTTCATTGGCACCCCTTGTTTGGTCAGATTTATGAGCGGCTGTTCTCCACATTCTCGCGCGAAACTTCAGATCGTTGTGTAGAGGCCTTTACAAGGATGCTCTGTTGCAGGTCATGCAGCTACCAAACACACAAAGTTGAGCCATCATGAACCACACAAAAACAAACTATTGAAGTTTTTTCACTGTATAGATGGCTTTAGAAAAGAATTAAAAGTGTTAATGCCGTAATTTCTGAGAAAATAATTTTTAAAGTTCAGCTTTTCCCGTAGACTTGTATTGGGTGGTAATCATTTGGCAGCCACCAATACCTATACCAATACTGAAGTACTATGTACACCAATACTTTGATGCCATGTACTTACTGTCGAGAAAACGTTTGGAAAACTAAGTGTCCATTCACTCTTTTTCACGTTGGTGGTTGAGACTTGGATCCTAACTTGTTGAATTTCCTTGTCAGACTAAAGTTGTAGTGTACAAATTTTCCACACTTTCTCATTTGATGGTTTCTTCTTAAATTGAGCCATTCACTGCCTTAAATGATACATTTCGACATAGTTTTGAAGACTCCTGATGACATCATTTTGGAATACCGCATAAAAAACCCTGTATGGAAACACCAAGATGCGCAAAAAAAAAATATGCGGGAAGAAAATATGTGCATAAACTACGGTGGAAATGAAGCTACCAAATAAATCCCAACGCAGTGCATTTTTTTATGTCGGAACTGGGGTGCTATTAATGGACTTAATGCATTTTGTCTGTGTGTTCTAAGACGCAAGCAAGTTATTATTTTCGGAAAAGACCTAACTCAGCAATTTTCATTTTTCTTTTGATATTTGGTGCAAGGTTATTAGGAAGGGACTATTTTTGTTCTCTTGGACTCATTGGATGGAAATGATGCTTTATTCACAAATATTTCATGCTATATTCCAGTTTTGTGCATAAACGTAATTCGCCACTTTGGATGGAAACGTTTCTTCTTTCTAAGTGTTTCTTTTACCATTAGGTTGTAGTTTGAATCGTTTTTTTTCAGGATATTATGACTTAAATGTGTGTGCTTGAGGAAATCCTAGTGTTTCATTCAGATTGGGCAAAAGAGACTCTAAATGGACAGGCCCTATGCCTTTACTTATCTTTTCCTCTGGAGAAAACCGACTGGCACCCAGAAGAACGGTCCATTTCTATCCAGGTCGCACAAGAACCACCCCGTTGTATACTTGACAACCCAACACTCCCTGCAATATCTCTCAGAACCATGACTTTTGTACATTCCGTCAGACTGATGTCAGCTGTGAAGGCCACTCCCTGAAACTTAAAAAGCGAGGTACCGGTCCGACCCGTTTAGTGTAACGGCTGCCATCGTTCACAGCTCAAAGCCGTGCACATGAACCTGGGTCCTGGAAAACCAGTTCCACTTCCTGCTGATCCAGAACCACAGGTCTTGTCAGGTTGAGCAAGAGCTAATTTCCAAATCTCGAAAGTGTTTGAGTGATGGATGTGGCCTTGAGACGTTAGCTGTCTCCCCAGCTCATTTGCAATTGTCACACATTGCATTAGGTGTAAGATGCTTACTTCACTGCAGCCGAGAGAGAAAGAGAATGAGGGAGAACTGGTTTGTTCTCTGGGTAACAGGTCTTCCTCGCATGAGACACTCTTGAGTGACCCCTGCTGTATAGTGGCAGTACTGCAGCAGTTCCCGTGCACCTATAGCACATAGCTTTTAGAGCTTCTTTTATTAGCAGAGTGTTTTTAGATGTTTTCAGAAGACATGTTTTCTATTTGTTAGTGGTCGGATCCCTGTTTCTGCTACTGTGAGTTATGGTTTCTATGAAAATTAAGTGTAAACAATCATATGATCTTGAAAGTTATGATGTCCAATGAAGCAAATATAGGTAATTGTTTTTATTTGGATAAAGGTTTTATTTGAATCCATTAAAATGGAGTATTTTAATGCCATATTTTTGTATTTTGCCAACCTTTTTTTTACTTGGGAGGGACTAAGACGATTTGTACATCACTTTAACCCCTTTTTGTAGGTTGCAAGTATTAAATCAGTATACCGGTATATTTTTTTCTCAAAACTGACAACTAATTTTTTATGTTGTATTACAAAGTGTTAATAAATAAAATTTAATAAATCCCCCCAAAAAGCAAAGACCTTCAAAACAATGTGAAAATTAGATAAAATAAATGCAAACTTCTCCTAAACCTTTACACTGTTCCAAGCACTTTTTGTTTGTGATTTTTTTTTTTATGTCAGAACTTTTGAAAACACAAGTCATATCACAGGTCTTGTACTTCCAAGGGTTATCCCTGAATTGATGGCACTGATTTGGGGTCTGTAAAATGAAAAAGAAAAAAATGATTGCGCCTTCTCTCTAAGTTTAATTTGAATTACCTTGCATATGATGTGTTTAACTATTGTAATGGTCATTAATATCAAAACCTATAAACTTTTGGAAACCTAGACAACATGGTGCCTAGGAGCTGAAGTGTACTTTATTCTTGGGCTGATGGTGATTCTAGTCACTTCTGAAATGTCGTCATCTTGTTTTATGTAATATTTACCAGGGGACCATTATCTTTCACTCATATTATAAATGAGAAAGATCAAATTACCTCTCTCAATCACTTAAAGTAAAAAAAAATTCTACGTTAACACTGCCTCCTAGTGGATGGATGGCATCAAATGCTCTCATACAAATCAAACTAGACTCTTCTTAGCTTTGTGGTCTCAAAATGTTTTTTGAATGCGGCTTCATTATATAATTGTGTACCAATAAAACGGGACCATTTTAAAGGACCTAAGTTGAATATATCAAGATTTAGGAATGTTTCTACAGTTACCAGATTCCTTGGTTTGCCGTCCTTCATATTTAGCGTTTTGAAAGCACAATGTTGACTACGGCACCTTTACTTTTTGTCATTTGTTACAACCTGAGCTGGGATTTTTGTAATTAACGAGGCCATAACATAGATATAATATTGAGGCATGTATCGTATCATGAGCATGTTACACCCCTTATAGTACTGGCTTTCATAGCTTTTTCTGTTAAAGAATTAATTGGTTTGTTGTACGCTCGCAAGATTTTTTTCTGAAAGTACCTTGCTGTAGTTTGATGAGGCTAGCTTTGGGTTGCTTTGCTGACCAAGCAGTGCGTGGAACCAAAATTAGAGCCTCTACCCAGTGCCTCCCTCCATCCGCTCACGGAACACTAAATGTATTTGAGAACTGTGCTGTTATGTAACCAAGCTGCAGTCATTCATGAGGATGAGGATGCGGGTGACCGTCTCTGCATCTTGCTTTGATGTTCAAACGAAGCTTGGGTTCAAGAACCCTCTACAGGTGAAGTTCTTAGAATGCTAGTTTGTGAATAGCAGCATTAGCCCATTCATGCTAGCTAAACGCGCCAGTGTGAATGAAGTATTCCCCGGTGTGCGTGTGAGCGAGTGAATGTGTTGAAGTGAATGATGACAGTTCTGGGGGTGTGTGGGTGGGGGTCTTCAAAGAAAACGCTGCCGTTCATGTGACTAACACGCTGGCTGCAATGTGCCAGCGCTGAGGATGCTGGGTAAACTAGCTCCCCCTCCCTTCTCCACAGTCTTTGAGCCTATCTCTGTGCTCCATCTCCTGCTCATCCCCTCAGTCTCCATCCCAAACAACCCCCCCCCCCCCCCCTCACCTCCAAATCTGTTTGTTCACCCTCTGCGAGCCCCCACCCTCCCTGTTTCTGTTCTGTCACGACTCTGATGCGTTTATTTTTTATTTCCTGGACAAGGAAATCTTCCATCTGCTGTTTAAAGCACCATTCTAGTGCTTTAACGGTTTTCTAGGATCTTTGACTTTCTCAGTCAGTGGCAGTTTTTTTTTTTTTTTTACTGAAATGACCCACGCATCTTGATGTCTGCATCTAAAAATAGGCTGCACCCGCTCTATGTTTAGAGCTCATTTCCAATTCGTTTAGGTGCAATAATCGATGGTTCTGCGTGTGGGTGCTCTGTTGACCACTGCTATATATATGCACCAGCTCACCCGTTGCATCATTTTTTTTTTCTCCACCTTTATCCGAGTATGGATGCTATTTTGGGTGTCAGTGCTTTGCTGTGTAGTTTTTCTGCTGGCCATGTGACTGGCTTGTGCTATTTAAAGCACAATGCTGCTTTGGGGGGAGTGGGCGGAGGTGTCGGCATTCTGCAGTGCTGTCGAGCCAAGAACAGGACTGATTCATTCATGGATGCAACAGATTGCCCACAGTCCGAATGCAAACGGAAAAATCCCCAACTGCATTTAATTACACGTCTGTTCTGGTTGCACTGGTTTTGATGGTGAATCCCCATAAGCTTGAAATCCTCTTTTACAATGAGCTCGGTTGCCTGGGGGATGCAGGGAGAGGATGCTCCAGGGAGGGAAAGAGAGAGCGAGAGAGATGGAGGGTGAGCGGGCAGCATCTTGTTGGTATTCAAGTGCTGCGGCTGTTCCAGACAAGGCAGCTATTTTTACCCTCACGGCTGCTTTTTTTAGTGCTTGAATATTGAGTCGGAGGAGCGCCAGCACACCTCTGTATCTCTGAACATGCTGTTCGTGAACACACCCGAGCACGACTGCCATCGTGTCCTCTCATAATGCTGATTTATTTCGAGCGATCCCATTATTCTGAGGTCCGGCTTTATTTTAACCCGTGTACACACCGGATTCTTTAAACATTCAGATCAGTCAAATATTTCTAATTTTGTTGTTTATTGGAATGGAAATGTATTTAATAAAGGACCACTGATGAAGTCTCGGGGCTGATCTGTCTGCAGGCCTTTCGGCTTTCCTAGAAAAAAAATGTTACCAGCTGTTTTAATGGAAAATTTGGCTGATTATAATATGCACAGCTGGATCACTCCACCTAACGGCCTCTACACTACGATCCGAATTGGCGTTCACATGAGTCTTCGGGTGGCTTCTCAGCAAGATCTTTTAGGTTGAGGAAATATTGATTCAATGACGCTCCCTGCCTGAAGATGGCATCTGCAGTAAAACAGAAGGACTCAAGAAAACAGCAGAGAAAACATCCTGGATATGGAGCGATTCATTCTGTTGGTGGCTGAACACAGGGAGCTGTTTTACTCAAATTGATTTGTAATGCGCCATTTCTTTCCTGTAGGTGGATGCTATAAAAATGTGGGATGTGCACCACCATTTTTTTCCAAAACAATTTTTTTTTTCCCGTTGGCACCACTCGTTTGGTCAGATTTTGAATCGAGGAGTGTTGTCGCACTAAACTTCTGACTGAAAATTTAGATCAGTGTATAGAGGCCAAGATGTCAGGGTCAAGGGTCAGAGGACCTAAGGAAATACTAGTCTTTCAGCTGATCTTAAAAAAAGCTAGTTGTGTTATTCTGGCAGTGGAGTGGACTCTACTTTAAAAGCTTAATGTCTTTTCCAAAGTTAAGACACTATTTTTACTGGGAAAGGATTGGTTGAAAGTCTGTGGTGATGGTCTTGCTGTTGCCAGCTTAGCAAAATTCCCACTAGTTTTTACCAAATGTCTAATACTTTTTTGCATCGTCTACAACCATACATTTAATTGAACCTAGAACATTGATGGGAAACCGTTTAGGAATGATTCTACAGCTGAATTATGGAGTGATGTGTTTCCAGATTCTATTTAGCATTTTGAAAGCACAACCTTTACTTTTTTTACCATTTGTTACAAACTGAGCTGGGGTTTTTGTAATTAACAAGGCCATAACACCCTCGATCCAGACCAAATGAACCAATCCTGTAGATTGAAGTAACCTTAAATTGCCAAAACCGAAAGATTAACGCTATTTTCTGTGTGTTTGTAGGCTGAGGAGTCACTCAGGAGAAGTCCATGTAACAAATCGTTTGGTCTACAGTTAAATTTTTCGCTATGAAGCAAACCATGGACATTCAGCTAGCTTTGGTTTATAGAACAATGCTGATCTTTGCTACAGAGTTCACATGATTAAACCAAAGAGAAGTCCTTCTTCTGGTTCAAGATTTTCCTGGAAATAAAGTTCTAGTACTCATCCAGACACGATCTTGAAACCGTACCCAACAATCTTCTGTTGTCTCGGACTTGTAGCTATTTGGAGTTGACTTGCGCTATGTAGAGGCACGTCATTACTAGCAATCATCCCAAAAAGTTTGTGTAGTGGAAGGGTTTCGAGTTTTTGTTTGACAGCACCTCTATTCTGGTTCATTATTTGGTGTTGTACCAAACCTTTCATTTACGTTACTCAATCTGCTGTGGTGTTTGGGGCGTTGCGTGCAAATTTTGCTACAGGGAACTCTACAGCAGCTGTTCTTACTTGTTGTGACTGGGAGAAAGAGTCTAGTCCAAATAAACTGGGAACTGATCCATCCTTTAATGAAGGCATCGTTCACATGTAGATTTCACATTTTTTTGACTGGTTGTCGCATTCTTCGTCTGCTCCCGGGGGTTGCTTCAGAGAGCTGGTATTCTAGGAATGTCTCATAGTAATGTGGTGATGATGTTCTGCTGCCCCCTTGACTTTAAACTTCTCCAGTTGGGGAAAATGTGAAACACCTTCCTGATAAGTCACGAGATGTTCTTGTTTGAAAACTGGTTCTTTTGTTGAAGGAATGTTGGATACAGGAACTTGTTTTAAGTAGACTGCACCTTATGATTCACCTCTTTAAGGAGCAAGCATTGACGGCTCAAAAGAGGAAATCCTGATCATCTTGCTGCTAAAAACAAGCTTTATGGGTAAAAAAAAAATCAATATATTTATTGCACGTCCCGCTGAGACAATCCATGATGCTCTTGCATCTTGATATGACTTTGAAATGAAATTCTGAATCACTTTCTTTTGTTCGCTCTCTCTCGATCCTGAGCTCTCGTTGTCGTGCTCGCTCCCTTTCGCCTACATCTGACTTTGCGCAGTCTCCCATTCCCCCTACACCCCTCATCTGCTCCCTCTGGTTTCTATTTTTAGCAGCCCCCAGGATCCCTCCTCACCCCTCCTGTGCTGTCGTGCTCTACAGACGTCATAACCCCCCCCTTTCCCTCCTCTTTCTCCCTTACAGCCAAGTTCTTGCCAGTGACCACTGCCCATGCAGAGCTCTGATCTGTCATTGCACATTTCCAGCCTTAAAGCTGCCTATTGTTATTCAGTGAATGTTTAGTGAAACCAGAGCAAAGGAGCACTGAAACTGGGTTTGGTGTTTGTGTTGTTAGTTGTGATTGTAATGAGGGAAAATCTAGCAGCTGCAGATGTTCAGTTGCAAAATTTTATATTTATTTTTTTCTTCCAAATGAATAATAAATTTTGGTTTGTAATCTGAAGGGTGTAAATCCCACACTGATGATATATACATCTGTACTGACTGAAGAAACCCATTTGTGAGTTCAGCGTCATAGTTTCAACGTTCACCATATAGATGATGGAAGGTGTTGCTAGCCAAGTATTTTTTATTTTTTTTTTAAGGCCATGTGCCATTATAAAAAATATGTTCTGTGATTTAGAGTTCGACCAATTAATCTGCCGGGCCATTGTTTCAGCCAATTTGTCAAAATGGCCATCAACCCCCTTCATGTGGTGTGCGGTTCCTTACCTTTAATATGTTAAAAAGCGACCAAAACTCATTGTTCATTTATCCTTTACTAACCAAAAACTTCTACACACCCATCTGAAGTTTTGTGCAAGAATACACTTTGATCGAAAACCATAGGTGCCAATGGGAACTCGCACATCTGACTGAACGAGTGACTCTGCCAAATCAGATTGGTTTTGTGCAAGGTGAACAGCCAATAAATTGCGTCTCTTTTGATGATGTGAGTAGGACGTAACGGTCGTGCTCATCCCACATTTTCATAATGACTTTTCACAGGAAACCTGAAAGATGAGGAAGACAGCGGAGAATAAATAAAAAAAACACATAGAAAGAATCCTGGATGTTGAGCGGTTCGTACTGTTGGTGGCTGATCACAAGGAGCTGTTTGAGAAACGCCATAAAAGTTACAAATTGAGAAAAAAAGAATTGATGAATATTTCCACAACCTAGACTGAGGGAGCCACACTGAGAAGCCATCCAAAGATTCGTACGAATCTCAATTCGAATCTTTGTTTAGAAGAGCTTGGTAATTTCTGGTAATTCGAGACGTAAATAAGCGAGTGGTGCTATTGTTCATTTATTTCTTTCAGTACACTACTGTTTGTGTTGTACTGACTTTTTACAAAAGTCTTTTCATCCAGATGTCAATTTTTCAGCAAATTTGTTGTTTTATTTAATGTTTAATATAGATTCAAATATTTAGTCCGCAAACTGATTAAGTTTGTGTAGGTAAATGTACGTCATAGAGCTGTGTTTTTTTGTTTTGTTTTGTTTTTTTTTTGCCACAAAATATGAACTTGCGATGTAAATATATATTTTTTCCACCCCCTTTTAAAATTATTTTGCCGATAACACAGAAAATGTTCAAAACGCACTATTAGGGGTGGGCGATATCTCGATATTTAAAATATATCGAGATTTTTTTTAAACTCGATATGAATTCTGGCATATCGTACATATCGATATAATGTCTATATTTAATTTTCACCAATTTGCTTGTGTGCCTTCTCTGTGCTGCGCTCGTCCGCGCCTCCTTGCTTTTGTTCCCCCTCCCCTTGCCTGTCGTCTCATTCAACATGGCGGCGCCCGCAACCAGCCCGGAGGCTACAGAACTTGTTGCAAAAAAAAAGAATTGCTGGCTCCATTATATGGAAATACTTTGGTTTTAAGTCGTCAGACGAACAACAGACAGATGTCTACTGCCGTGAATGCCGTGAAAGTTGCTGCCAACCAAAGCTCAACAATCTCCACAATTCTATAACACGGAGTGTAGAATATGAAAGACAGAGCGCAAGGTGGTGTAGCATCACAGAGTCCGTGGCATTTCACATAGCGGTGGACATGGCACCCATATCCGTCGTTGAACAACGTGGCTTTAAACGTATGCTAAAAACACTTGATCCCAGTCAGATACAGTTTACCTAGTCGGCATTACTTTTCGAGACAGGAACTCCCGCGACTGTACACTACAGAGAGAGCGCGGCTTGCTGCTGAATTGGAAAAGGTTACTTACAACAGAGGTCCTGCAAAGATGAGCTTGAGTTGAGTTGTTTTATTTTTGAATGAAAAGAAGGCAATGTGTATTATTTTACAGTTAAATTATTATTTATGTTATCAGGGATTTTGTTTATATCCTAAATGTTACAGGAGCACTTTGTTCCTATGCACTGCCTGTTTTTTAGTTGTTTTATTTTTGAATGAAAAGGCAATATGTATTTCATTATTGTTTTATAATATGTATACAAGGATTTCTGATAGAAAATTTGCAGAAGCACCTCTGAGCTTCAATAAAAAACGACTTTGACATTTGTATTATTATTATTTATTTTTTTTTGCAGTAGGGTTTTTTTGGGGTGGGGGGTTATAAATCCTGTAAAGATATCGAGATATATATCGTATATCGAGATATAGCAAAATATATCGAGATATATTTTTTGCTTCATATCGCCCAGCCCTACGCACTATAACTTTGATAATTATGATATTAAAAATGTAATTTTATAGCGTGAGTTCTTACAAAAGCTAACAGGCTGAGCATGCATTGTATGGAAACAAGGCAGCGTTTATATACTGTGTTAAAGATTCAATTTACATCGACGTACACCACAGAGTCGAGTTAATCGCCCAGCCATAGTATATCAGCTTTAAAAATAGGCAGTCAGCCTATCTTTAAATATTGGCGTTAATCAACTGCTATTTGTGATGTCACCTGTAGGTCCCTGATCAACTAATGGGAGGCTTAAATTGGTTTGGTTCTATTTTATCAGGAAGTGACTATTTTGTTCTCTTGGACTCGTTGGATTGAAATGAGGCTTGATTCAAAAATTTTTATGCGATATTCTAGTTGTGTGCATAATTTGCTCACTTTTATAACCAACCTCAAGTGGTGAGTCAATTTACTGCATCTTCTGTCACTTCCTGTTCAGCAACTATGATGTAAAGGGTGGAGCTTCTCTAAGGGCTATGATGTATGGCAAAAAGGATGCCTTATAAAGCAGTTTTTCCTTATATTGCTTCATATTTGTTTTCATACAATATCGGTAAATAATTTAGTCGAGTAAACCCACCCGATATTCAAAGGGCTTAGAGGAATGAGTTCCTTTTCAGAAAGCTCTAGATTAGTTTGTGATCGTCTTGGACAACATGGTTAAAGGGGCTTGCTCATGATCAACTTTAATTTTATTGCGACTTTTGATTTTTGACAGTCATTGCTCGTCATTCATATGAGAAGAAGGTTTGTGTTTAGACATGTTCTGTATTTGTATGATTTGAAAGGAATTAGCTGTAACGTCTTGTGGGTTTTTTTCCATTCCTCTAGGGATGCAACAGTACACAAAGCTTACAATTTGGCTCGTACCTTGGTTTAACCACAAATTTCTTTTTCTTCCAGTTGTGACTGGAGCCACGGATGGGATCGGGAAATCCTACGCGGAGGAGGTGAGCGTTTCTCTTTTCTTCACTCCATGTAAAGCCCAGTGACTCATCACAAGACCGAGGTTTCACTCTGAGGCCAAGTAAAAGATGGCACTGCTGGAATACAAGATTTCTCATGACGTGTAGCATTCAATGACCATTCTAACTTTATTTAACAGAATCTGAGCAATATTGCTTGTGTTGTTCAGAAATGTTTTAAAACTAAAACCCATGATCGACGTGCATTGATTAATGCATATCATGGCACTGATGGAAGCACTCTCTCTTGGTTTATTACTATTCCTAACAAGGTTGCCACCACCACAGGGATTCCAGATGGTTGTGTCCTGAGTCCTCTCTTTTTCGAAAGTTGCATATCCAAACTTAAAGTCTGTGAATTTTGATTGAAACATTCTCAAAAACTATATTTGAAAAAATCAAAATACAAGGGACTGATGCTGCACCCAGAGGTTAATCTATGCCACAGAGGACTGTTCCATACTAGTTATGTGAGCTAGTTATGAATGGGTTTGGGGGTACCGCCTGTCCATCAATGGACAATTTAGCACGTGACTTGAGACCAATGAAGCTTGGAGCAGAGTACCGACTGCACAATTTTCGCAGTAGTTTAGTCACAGATTTGTTCAATAAAATAATAATAATTATTCATTTGGAGTAATGTCCGGAAACTACATCTCGCAACCAAAATTGCTTGAGAAACAATGAGAAATCCTGACGACAATGGGATATTGACAACACTCCGAATAGACAGAGAAGAAGCCAACAATTGGAACCCAAAACTCCACCCACTGTTCTCTCATTGGCTGCAGGTTATTTTCAGTCAGAACATGTTTCACACTGCACGATTCTGATTCGCCAACAATTTCAGATATTTAAAATGCCAAAAATACTCTACTCAATAGTGATTCTCTGACATCGAGTATTGTGTGGGTCATACTACGTGTCACTCGCACACAGATTTCCATGTGTGGGTTGCTAACTTCAGGCTAAAGTTAGCTTTTGTTACGCTAACGTCAGTTTATTGTGTGTGTCTTGTTTGGCCATGTTTACTTTCAGTGACGGTGTAGTCATCTCTTTGTGTGTCTATGGTGCTATAAACCATTCAGAAATGTCATGCATTTTAAATGTCTACTAACATGAAAACTCACGCAACCATATTGCGAGGAATCCTTCTCTAACGGTATCTCAGCTTTGGTATAACATGTAGTGACTAGACTCTATCTCAGCTTAAGAAAATGGACGTTTGTTGGTCACCTTATTTTGTGTTTCTTCTGAATTAAATGTACCACTTCAATATTACATTGATGAAACGTTAATTATTTATGTTTTAATTTACTATAAATGTTTTAAATAAACTGTCTTCTTCTCGTTCTCAGCTTGCTCGTCGAGGATTCTCCATGATGCTCATCAGCCGCTCCCAGGAAAAGCTTGACGATGTGGCGAGGTCACTCGGTCAGTGTTGGGCATCTCCATGTTTCTCAGTGGGTGACGGGTGGTGGTCTGATGTTTACATTTCTCCCTGATTTTGCTCTAGGTACCCTGTTGTGATTGGTTTAAACTCAAATTATTGGTAGGCCAATGGGGCGGGTCCAGGACATGAGCGCATGTAGGCCTGGTGCTACCGATGCCACTAGAGGAATATTAGTGCAGTAATATCATTCTAGATTTCATCACGACTATCTACTTTGTGGAAGGCACTGGTTTAAACACACGCTTCTATTCCCTGAGCCATGTGTAGCTTACTAGATGCTGCATGTTCTTTAATGATCTCGCTCGTTTAAACCCGCAACGAAGTGCACTAACTATTCAATTGCACTACGATCACTTTAATCAAACTAAACATGGAATACAAGAACAAACCCTTTACCACAACACTTGGTGTAAACAAATGGAGGATTAATTTAAAATCATCAGCTTCAACAGGTGAAAATCCTCGATAAGCAGTGTTGTATCTGGGAAATGTGTCTTCAACCCTCCAGTTGCAGAGCCTTGCAGACAGCTCCGGCTACAGCTAGTCACGAACGGAAACATAATTAGCCAAACCTAGTTTTCAAATCTCACATTTTTCCTTGACAACAATATGTCCGTGGTGTTCGACGTCACAAGAGCACCATCCCAAAAGCCCTGTGCACGAAATCATGTCTGTGGAGCGTTGCTGCTCTAAAAATAGCCTGAGAATAAAGCTCCTCTCGAAGCAGAGCGGGGAGGAATATTCCTCTCATAACTCACTGGAACACTGTTTAGACAAATGAGCCTTTGGACAATAAATTCTAATTGCTGCAGGCACCTCATACAAGGGCGATGGAGGAAAATCCATGCCATTTTTTTGGTGCGCAGCGCCCCCTGTCGGCATGAGAGCAATGATTTGGCGCAATGTGCAGATTTCCAGAGAAGCTATTTTTAGAAGCAGGGATGCCTACTCCTGGCCAGAGCTATCTGTGGCCCGTGAAGGGTCTGCTGATGAAAACAGGACCCTGTTGGCAGATTAGCCGTCACATGCTGTGTTTCTCATTTCAGAGAGCACGTATAACGTGGAAACAAAAACCATTGCAGTGGACTTTGGTGAAGCTGACATCTATCCTAAAATCGAGAAGGGTCTTGCTGGACTTGAGATTGGAGTTCTGGGTAAGGTTCCAAAGCCAATTTTTGCGGCGTCTTTTATTCATGATTTCCACACATCAAAGCTTATTTTTGCTCTTGTTTTTTATTTACGATTGCATTTCCAAGGCTTTGTCGCCACCTAGTGGCTTCACTTTCACCATCCCATCTATTTTTGTCTTTTGATTTACAGTGAACAACGTGGGAATCTCCTACTCATACCCGGAGTTCTTCCTCCATATCCCTGATTTGGAGAATGTGAGTATTGGCCTTGGAGCAGGATCTGGTGATGACTTGTGGATGTTAATCTCCCAATCCTCTTTGCTTTCAGTTTATCACCACCATGATCAATGTCAACATCACCTCTGTGTGTCAGGTGAGGGCGCAAACACGTCTTTTGTTTTCCGATTGGAATTTTAGCATGTGCAAGTGCGGCAATGTACCCCTCCCAGTCTTCTACCTGTTCCCTCCCTCCCTGTGTTGTGCTGATCTCCACCAACGCTTCCCCCTGTTCACCACCCACCCACACATCTCTCTGCCTCTGAAGCAGGATGTTTAGAGGTTTCAGTTTTCTGTCTGCTTCTCTTTTGTCAGATGACCCGTCTGGTGCTGCCCAGAATGGAATCAAGGTGAGACGTGCTGTTGTTTCTAAAAGAAAACTCAGTGCTTTGCTTGTAAAAATGGTGTCTCCCTTCGAGTGTTGCTCCACTCTTTCACTAAAATTGTAAAGCAACAATGTGTGGTTCTCATTGGCTACTGCTCGGTCACATGCCATCGATGAGCCAATAAGGGAGTTGAGCAAATTTTGTACAAATCGGACCCAGCCTCTACACTCCCCAGCACTCAACTGCAGCTGCAGGGGTACTGCATGAGAGCTGCTGCCATGGCAACACTCATGGCGACCGTCATTAGACCCGTGCAGAGGGCGACTGTTGCACAAAGAGCATGTTTTTGGTCTGAAGTGAAATTGTGTTTCTGTTGCAGAACTAAAGGGGTCATCCTGAACATATCCTCCGCTAGTGGCATGTTCCCCGTCCCCCTGCTGACTGTGTACTCCTCCACCAAGGCCAGTATCTGCACTATGTTCCATGGTTTCAGTAAAAACAATTAACTTGTTGCTAAGCCCCTAACCCCATTAGTTCCGTTGATGACTCAATCAGAACGGCACTGTGCTTTTGGCGAGAAATGTTTTGGGTATAAAGAGATAAATCAAACTCGTTGTTTCCCATAGGGAACAGACTCGTGCTAATAATATGTAGTTGCAGTAGACGTCAGTGTTCCAACTTTTTGATGTTGCGTCCACCACACAACTTCCAAAGCAGATTTTACACTTTAAATTGGTTTTAATAATCCACTTAAAGACTCTCAGCATTGTTTGATGTTTTTAGCCTTCAAGGGTCATAGTAATTACTAATTATTCAGTTTTTGATCCTTCAAGCATGCCCTGGCCCTTTGAGCGCGGAATGTGCGCAAATCCAGATCGTAATTACTCAGGGCATTATCGTTTCCTGAGTTTCAGGGCAGTTTTGTGACCTAAACGTGTTTGAAAAGTCACTATGTATGTCCACGCATCAGAACTTGTGGAATAGTGTGTCTGATTATTGTTCAAAGAGTGACTGTGGCAAAATGGCTCTACAGCGCTACCTAATGCATTTCAGCTAGTTGTGCGCTCTGTTTGTGTACAAATTACTTTCAGCACATGTGTAGTGTACCATAAGTAATATGGTTCACGCTTTCAAGATTGACAGGAAGTCTTTTATTTTGGCAAAAACCCTAAAAAGGCTTGTGTCGTACTTTTTGACAAACTCCTGCAAGAGATTGTGTCTGCAGATCTCCAAACTCCATCTGTATTAACTTGAGGCTTATGGGATGGTTTCCTGTGGTTCAGTTGGTAGAGCATTGTGCTAACAACGCAAAGGTTGTGGCTTCCAGGGAAAGCAGGAACAGTCAAAAAAAAAAGTTAATTGAAAATGTAAGTTGCTTTGGATAAAAGCGTCTGACAAATGCATAAATGTAATGTTAGTTTGCAACGTTTTTTTGAATGTTAAACTATATGCGCGTACAGTGACCTTGTAAATCATCATTTTGCTGTAAACAGGAAGAAATGTGAAAAATGTACAATTTTATAGAATTTTTGATTCAGACAAGAAAAAAAAAAAAAACACATTGGTGTCATGACCCCTAGGCGACCCTAATGAGTAAATATTTTCCGTTATGGTTTTGGGCAAGATTCTTGTCACATTCTTGATAAAATTGGCTTCAAGTGGTACCTTATCAACATTCTTTGTAGTTGGCCTCCTGGCTGCACTAGAACCAAGAATGTATTGTAGATGTGCTCAGACAAGGGCCGTTAACATTATTGGTAAATTTGCGAACAATCAGATATTGTGTGACTGACTTATAAATGACTTATTGTTTATAGCGCTATGTCGCTTTTCTCTGTTGATTCGAAAGTGGCCATTTTTAGAGTTCTTTGCAAACTAGCCGAATCACGACCCATAATACTGAAGTCTTGGTACCTTACACATGTATACCCATCATGAGCTGGCTGAAACACCCACTTTCAGACATAAATATTTATTTATTTCTGCCATTGTCCAGGTTTAATTTTCACCTTCCTCTTTAAACAGGCATTTGTGGACTTCTTCTCGCGTGGCCTTCAAGCAGAGTACAAGAGTAAAGGGATCATCATACAGGTGAGAACGCCTACATCTGTTTGTTGAGATCGACTGCTGCTTTGAAAACTTACACTGCACTGATTGGCTGAAAGTTTTAAAAAGGAAATTATCTGATGAGACAAAATGTAGATATAGAAATTAAAAAAAAAAAAAAAAAAAAAAACTCGAGTGTAATACTTTAGCTCATCAGATGCACGTTATACATTTGAGCCTGAATATGAAATAACAGACATTTCTAAACCATAGATAAACTTTACTTTTTAAAGTCTATAAACTTTTAAAAATGTAAATGTGCATTAGTAATACAAATAGACTCATTTGTCCTGGAGTTGCTGCTGGATCACAGGCAGTTGATGCGTATGCAAGTGTCTCAACTTACAGTAGTAAAACCTGTCTGTCCTGGCCAGCTGGGTAAAAAAAAGGAGCTTGGGGAGTAAATGAGCTCAATTATGTACATCACACAGATTTTAAATATAGTTTACTACCAGTGGAAAGACCCACAATGCACTGGTTGCTCATTTTCATAGGGCCACTTTCATTCTGTTTTCTTTAATTTTACTTTATAAACAGTACTGTTAGATACAGAGCTCTGTTGGTATTTAGTAGCGATGCTGTGTTTTATGTTGGGGGTGGTCGATGTTAGCTGGCTAGCTGTGCGGTTGTTTGCTAACTATACATTGTTTAATGTTAAACCTTTTCTGAAAGTCTTCGGCCTCTCTTTAGATTTTTATGTCTTACAAAACTTGAAGTGGATCAACCAGTCGACCGTGTTTGATGTTTGTGAGCGAGAAATTCCATTGGTGATGTGAAAGGGTTCACTGACGAATAAAGGTTTTAGGAGTTCAGCCTTGTTTCTCATCATTTAGTTCATTGTGTCATAATCTGCTTCGTTTTAGTTGTTTATATTTTTTTTCCCTTTAAAAAATTCTGTTTTCACAGCTGGAACCTCAAGTAGCAAAGAAAGAGCAGTGCAATCTGAATAAAACCTTGGGTTAAGATGAAGATACTTGTTTTATTTTACACGAGAACAGACTCTAAACCTTTTCTCTCCTGCAGAGTGTTCTGCCGTTCTTTGTGGCCACCAAGATGACCAAGATTAGGAAGCCAACCCTGGACAAACCCACCCCGGATCGCTATGTAGCTGCAGAGCTGAACACCGTGGGATTGCAGGACCAGACCAACGGCTACTTTCCTCACGCCGTTATGGTATGCTCACTGTGTGCTAATCATCTGCTAATAGCCTCAGGAGTTGTGGATTGTGGTGTAAATGCCTGGTTATATCTGGATAAATTATCACACTAGCGGATGCCTATTTTTATCGAGTGGGTCACTTGAAAGCAAGCGTAGACCAGTGTTTCTCGTTACTTTAGAAGAGGCAAAAGTGCGCAAATGTCAATGAGAAATAAAAAGAGAAATCGCTACGAATATGAGGTGCTTTGACCAAAAAGCTGTAAGTGAAGTGGAATAGATGTTGAGGAATTTTAATAAAGCACCATCTGGAGGTAATCCTCTCGCAAAAATGGCATTGAATTCATATTAATTTCTTAAGCGAGAAGAAGAGCGACCGTGTCTGAATGAGTTCTTGTACTTGTTGGGGCATTTTAGGATCTAAATGTGCTTGTAAAGGTATCGAATTTCACACATGTCAGAACTGGGGAAAATTATAACCACTTGGAATTTGAATAGCGGTTTGTGCTAATGGTTTGCTGTAGATAAATGAAATTCGGCACACGCGTGAAGGGTACCTAGAGTTAAAAATAAGTAATATGGACCATGGTTCCAAAATTGACAGGAAGTCTGTTATTTCGTAAAAACCTCTGAAATGACCACTTTTGCATTTGTCATTTTAAATTCTCCTAAAGATTTTGTTGATTCACTTCAAAACACTTTGCCATAAATGGGAAGTAACTTAACTGGGTTGAAAGTTGCCATGCGTGCTAAGAGTCCCTGTATAAACTAATCTGTACACCAACCTAGAGTGTCTGTTATAGCGCTACTTGGTGGCAACATGAAATATATATATTTTTTTTTCAGTTTTAAACTGCTGTTTTTGAAAACTTGTGTAATGGACCAATACCTACAACAAGTCAAAACCGACAGGAAGGGAGTTATTTTGCTAAACGCCTTAAATTGTTTTTTTTTTTTTTTTTTTTTTTTTTTTTTTTTATTTTAGTTTTTTTTTTGCTCGTCATACATGAACAACTTTACCTCCTTTTGGTGATTTTTATCTTTTCATTTCCAAACTCCATCGGTCTTATCTTAAGGCAAATGGGATGTTTAATTGCGACTATTTTATTTTTTTTTCCCTCAAAGTCGGCATTTTGCCATAAACAGGAAGTTGTTATAACTCAGCTGTACAATTTCTGATCTGTCCCAAATTTAACAAAAATTGTATAAAATAAGTCCATCTCTGAACCCTACAATATACACGCTCTGTTATAGCGCCACCAGGTATCCACAGCATTTAACATTGATAAGATACTACTTTTTTTTTAAAAACACACTCCTTTGTAATATGAACAAACTAAGAAAATAAGAAGAATCCATAAGCAGCCTGAAACCTTATGAAAAACGACAGAGTAAATAAACATTTAACCATAATAAACCATCAGCTCTTCCAAATAGATGCGTCACCCCCTCTGCATATTGATTTGGCCAATGAGGAGCAGTTCCTTCCATGTGGGTTGTGATCAGCAGACGCACACCTGCTAATGCAGACCACCTATCAGGAGCCAGATCAGATAAGCCCCGCCTCCATGTGAGAACCGTCAAAAATCAAAACCGAAATAGAAAAAAAGTTAAAGGTTTTTTCTAAATGAGCAAGAACAATAAAAAATCTATTTATTTATAACGCAAATAATATTTATTATTATTTTTTTTTACCGTGTCCTGTCCTGCTCAAAAGCCATCACACGGGGGAGTAGATGTTTTGATATCTCCAGGGGAGTAAACACCCAGTGTGGTGTTTCCTCCTCTGGATTGAAGCGGTGAATGTGTGTGTGTTCCCATATGGACCAGTTTTGGGAAAGGGGATAATTTTGACGGTTCTTGATTTAAAACATTTCCTGAATAGGGATTTGTTGTCAAACTGGCGCTGGATGTGCAAGAGCCCTTTAATCACTGCTTGCAGCTTAAATATATTTTTTAGGTGTTAATATTATAATGGAAACCAGTACTAAGCGTTGCTTCTCTTTGTGCGTCACAGGGCTGGGTGACCACCGTTCTGGCCCCCATACAGATAGTGCTGTGCCTGGGACTGCGCATGAACAAGGCCCAGCGCGGAGGATACCTGAGGAGAAGGAAGCTGCGCTAGGTCCAGAGCTCTGTGAATCTCTCTCTGAAGCTGGCCAGATGTTTTACTGACTAAAGTGCTGAGATTTGAGCCTCGTCTTGCGTCTTAAATCTAGGAAGTGCCACTTAGACATAGAATCGTGTTGTATGTGTGATGTAAAAAAATCCGAATGTGCTCACATTCCCAAACTGAGCGATTTCGGGATCAGTCTGTCTTGGAGGGGGAGGGGGGGGGAGGATTTTGCTGGGATGGTTTAGCCGCTGCTGTTGTAAGCAGAAGGAATTTATATGGTGATGGTGTTTTATATTTATTTAATAACTACTTTTTATCTGGGAGCTTCTTTGTGCACTGCTTACAGGCAAAAACCTCTTTCCGATGGTGCTTTGTGTAAACCGGTGCCTTAATGAGCGCGAGGCTCAGTGCTATCAGTGGTGACTACGTGTTGAATACCAAAGATCGTGTTTTTGTACTTTGGCCTGTTTAGGCTGCAACATTGTTCTATTTAAACCTTGTGCCTTTAACGAATAAGAAACTGGTCACTTTATTGAAGGGAGATCTCATTTCTCTCGGTTGAAAATCTGGGGTTCTGGATCTCTGCATGATGTTCTGGGACCAGGCTGGAAAGCTTGATGGCCTTCATTCTTGACATGTTTATGAAGAGAACACTATGTGCTGCTGTACTGTATGACGAGATGTTTGTTAATAAAAATGAGTTTATGTATTTGTTTTTGTGACTGTCCCTTTTATTAAGTGTTGGGGGGGGGGGGGGTAGAATTCAATACTATTTAATAAATGAGATGCAGTAAATCAACTGTGACCCACATAAACTTTTGTTTTAATAAAAAATGTTTTTTATAATTGAATTGAGAAGAAAATTTTATTTTATTTTTTTTTTTGCGCGCGAATGAAGGGATCTTTAAGGGTAATAAACCAAGTAGGAATCACACGACCTAGCTATTGTTTCATTTTTTTTTTATTCAAATATTAAGTGTGGTCTTTATAAAGGTTATTTTTTTTGATATTTTTGGTTTTAAACAAACGTTAAATGAACTAAACACAAAATTTCTTAATTCATATTAAATGTGCGACCATCTCAGTTTAGTTTTACAGAAAGTGCCATCTAGAGGTGAAAAAAGGGATAACCCTTGCAAGTACAAGACCTGTGATATGACTTGTATTTTTCAATGCTCTGGCACAAAAAAGCACAATTGAAGGTTTAGGAGAGGTTTTTTTATATATATATAATTTGAACTCACCTGCTTTTTCTTTTGGGGAAAATGTAGAAATTTTTTTTTCGTTACAACTTTTATTAGAATACAAAAACAATTGTCAATTTTCGCTGTAAAAATAAATGACATTGTACTTAGAAAAAAGTTGAAGTTGAGCTATAAAAAATAAAAACAGTTTTAAATGTAATTTAATAGAGGTAATTGTAGTCAAAAAAAACAAAGTCCCCAGTGTTAAGGTAAATATTTGGCTTGTTCATCTTAGTATCTTCCAAATCTGTAGTTTTTAATCCAAGAAAAACTTGTACCCTAGCAACCAGATTTTCTGATTTCCATCTCACCTTTGATCAGTGATCAAGGCATTGGGGTACATTTATAGTAACAGAGGTAACACTGACCAATGAGTGGTTATTAGCCACTCCATAGCAACCAGACTGTTCACCATTGGGTGTACAGAAGGGTGTAATGCAATCTTGTGTTCACTGCATCCTCCACAGATTGGGTGGAGTGGTAGGCAAACTGCAGGGGAACCAAAAAGGGTCCAGTAATGTTTTTCAGGTAGGCCAGCACCAGGACTTCATGATCACAGATGTCCGAGTAATGTAACCATTCTACGTCTGTGGCCTGGCTTCATACTTCTATTTGAAACATAATTTCAGTACTTTCCATCCTTTCTAGAAATGCGTGTGAATTCTACAGAATATTGTGGTTATTCAGAAAATTCTTCATTGAAAACAATCACACATCTTTTAATAGAATATAAATTATGGCTAAATTACTTTTTAAATGTTGCAGCATAATTTTTTATTTTTTTATGATTTGACAAAATGTGTGCAGGCTACACTTATTTGTCGGTTAATCTAGATTTTTTTGTAGCAGAAAATGTTATCTTAAATAAAGAAATGGTTCCTGTTTATGCATTTTATAATGAAACTTCGATTTTGGTATGTAAAAGTGGCAATTAAAATGATTTTTATAAGCAAAATGGGTTGGTTGCCAAGGTAGTATTTTTTCTTTTTGTCGACATTAGCATCCTACTAAGATCTAAACCAACCATAAATGTTTTTCCTTAGCTGATATAGTCGTGCCAAGTATGTTGTTATGGTGAACAGCCTGGTTGCTATGGAGTGGCTTATGACCATTCATTGGTCAATGTTGCCTTTGTCACTTTAAAAGTACCCCAATGGCTTTATCATTTATCAAAGCTGAGATGGAGTTCAGAATATCTGGTTGCTAGGGTAAAAAGTTTGGTTGCCAAGGGGCAGTCAGTGATGCAATATTAATTCATTTGTTTAACAATAATGAATAATTTGTATTAAATAATTTGTTTAATAATATTTGTCTGTTTGAAATTTCTACAAAGTTCTCAGTTTGAGTTTAAGCTTTACATAAATTGACCAGTTTTGGCAAAGTTTGGTGGCTGTAGCTCAAATGATCCAGAAGGAGATCTGTTTTGATTTTTTAATCAGAAGCAAAATACCAACAACAAACAATGGCAAGTTAAAATAATAATTAGTATCTATAAATTATTTACTATAAAATACATGTTCTGATTGAACCTCATTAATCTAGTATATGGGGGCAGGATGGTGCAGTGGGTAGTTCGAGGTTCGCAGGTGATCTTCCTGGAAAGAGTTTGCATGTTCTGCCCGTGTTTGCGTGGGTTTCCTCTGGGTACTCTGGTTTGCCCACAATTCCAAAAACATGCGGTTAGGTTAATTCAATAACCTAAATTTCCCTTAGGTGTGAATGTCTGAGAGAATGTTGCCCTGCCATGGACTTGCGACCTGTCCAGGGTGTACACCCGCCTCTCGCCCGAAATTAGCTTGAGCAGACCCCCACGACCCCGAAAAGTGATCAAGCGGGTTAGAAATTGAGTATATTTAATTACGTATTTATTTATTTTCGCCATTTTGTCCTCCTGCGAGGAAAGAAACCCCCGGATATGAATTAAACTAGTCGCTGTTGTAGTCCGGACACATTTCGGCAAACACCGTTACATTAAAAATACTCGAGAGCAATGTGGCTATAAATCGCGTCGAAATTGAATATGTCAAACATTTTACCGCTTCTAATATTTATAGCAAATTATCAGGTAATATAAAGACTGTCTAACACCGTAAATACCTCGTCTGTTTGTGGATATTTGCTTTTGTATGTAACGCAAATCCCAAATGACACCATAAACATTTACAATAAATTACATAATATGGGTTAACTTTGTGCAATTATGCAAATAAAATTATCGATTTTAATCTTTAAGCTATTTTTTTGTATATCGTATATACTTGTTTTCCAAAACAACAAATATTTAATGCTGTAGTATTGACTATTTTTTGGTAATACCTGAAGATGGCAGCAACATTTTTCTGTGATGGGTGTATGATACACTGTAAATGTTCTTGTCTTCTCAGATAAACTTTTGATGAGTGATAAAAGAAAAAGAGTGAGAGTTCAGGGGTCCTGGGCGAAACCTCCTCAAAAGCCACAGCATCCTCTGGGTATCCTAATTTTTCCATATTCTTTAATATAGTTAATCCATTATTTCTATAACTCCTCTGCCATTTTTAATATTTAATGATTTTTTCATATGAATAATTTTTCATATTCAAGCTCAAGATATCCCGCCAGTATCTGGCTCATGGAAAAGTGGAGGACCATCATTTGCTTTCCATGAACCGTCCGACGTAAGACTCCTCTGTTGCATCCATGGGATGTTCTCGAAATGTTTACTAGTCTCACTGTTGTCCCGTGTCCTCTTTTCAGCCTCTCAAAATGATTCCTGAAGAGAAAGTCATTGAGTGGGTGCAGCGTTCCAGCAGTATCACTTGTTCAGAGACCTGCCAAATATAACAAACATGCTACTTTTGTCCTGTCCTCAGAAATGCTGGCCTCTATGAGATTAGTCAGGGACCTACAGGAGTGTCCCGGTAAGAACATTCTTGAATTTGAAGTAGTGGAATATTTTCTTCGCTTTGTTTACGCTGTTTCGGTCTGTGCACCCAGGCTTCGACTCATACCAGGCTTTGTACCTCAGGAGGAGGCTGACTGGATGTTTAGCAAGCTGCTCAGTGAACTGCCCTGGTCCCAAAAGACAAATTACAGGATGATGGGTGAGTTGTTCGGTGCCATTAAATGCTTTTTAAATCATCCAACGGACTGGAAATGTGTCGTATGTTTAGCAACAGGATGCCAAATGTCCATTTCTCAAACGGTAATCTGACTCATGAAGTTATTTATTGAAAGGCTGTAACAGTTAGGCTCAGAAATATTTGGAGAGTGTCAAGTTTTATTAACAAATAATAAATAATAATTGTCTATATGGGTTTGAAGTGCAGACTTTAACCCAGACTTTTTACCCTTTATATGTCACATACTTTGGGGGAAAAAAAATAAAAAAGGACTGATTTTCGATATGAAAAATAATTAATTTTTATTATTTATTTCAAAATGTCTTGTACATTAAACATTACACTCTAAAATGCTAGATTGGGTTAAAAAAACGACTCGACCGTAACCCAACGATGGGACACAACATGCGTTTGGGTTAAGTTGGTTACTACATTTAACCCAGAAAACCCAGTATTTTTAATTTAAACAGCCTGCTGGGATTAACATAATCCATGTTTTGGGTTTACACTTTAACCCAACCATTGGATTCATTTGACATGTTTTGCTGAGTTAATTACTACCTTTATGTTTGGTTATTGTTGAAATCACATACAGTAGTTTTGGTAACAATAATCATTTATTTTCATATACCTGTAACATACCTGTATTCTAATAAATCCACAATAACTGATTTTAATACATAAACATTTAAGAGATTTGTGTCCGTCTATGCATTACACAGCATTTTGGAGAAACTCAGCTCAGATGACAAACCCTCGTGTAATTAAAAGTTTGATGGCCGCCCTCAAAGAGTCAAATGCCTGGCAGCTAATTTAAGGCAAAGACATAGGAAAATGAATGAATGAAATTCAGATTTTGTTGTTCGTACCCCATTGACTTCCATTATAACAGCCCTTTTTGATTGCAGCACCATAACCCCAAATAATCATGAATTCTTGATTGTTGGTGGTCATTCCTGTTGGGAAGAGGAAAAGTTTGAGATTTTTACTGTTGATCAAAACAAAAAATGCAGTTTCTGACTAGTATTTAACGTTAAATTAAGTACAAAATCGACATCGTTTAAGATCTTGGCAATAAAAGGTTAAAAATCCTGGATTTAAAACAAAAAAAACGTATGAAAGTTTTTCAAAGCATTCTTTTTTCAAATATGTATAAAGAAAAGAATTGTCACCAAACATCATTCCATTTGATGAAACAGAGAAAAATTACACTGAAACATCCCGAACCTCAGGGTTAAGGTTTAATTCAAGGGGTTGAACAAAATGATTTGATTAAACAATATAATATATAAATTTTTTTATACTCATTTCAGGGGCACAGAAGTAATTGCACAAAAATGATAAGTAGTGCAAAAATACTAAAATCTAGGTAAACTCTTCCTAGATCAAGCACAAAACTCGAGCAAATTTGACTTGGTAAGATTTCTTAAAATGACCAAAAATGTTTAGCTGACAACAAATGCTGACGCATCGTAAAAATAAAAGCAAAACAAAGAAAATTGGAACTAGTCACAAGTGTCTTAAAGTAGATAAATTGGCTCAAAACAAGGGTGTTGTGGATTAAAACAAGTATAATGAAGTCAGTACACGATTTGGTCTTTAAATTAGATCTTTTACAAATATTTGTGTACCCAAAAAGAGAAAGCAGTCTTGCAACAAGAAATTCTGCCTTAAAATTTTCAGAATACGTTCCTGTGCACATAAGCTTAATATGTTAAACAATTAGAGCTCACCTAGCACACAACAAACGTATTCCTGCTACCAGCTCACCTTCGGAGAGAGATTTTAATACTGGGGGAAATGTGGTTTATGCTGAAAATCAGAAATGGTGGACATGCTTGTTATTCTTGCATAGAAAATAAATAAATAGAAAAAACCAGCAGTATCACTTGTTTTTATTTATTGTTATGACTGGAATTCAGGTTAGTTAATCTGTATTTTTTTTCTTGTCTGTATTTAGACAATTTATTACAGTTTTGTTTATTAAGCTATTAACAGTTTGCTATTAACTGGAGTTGAGGTTAGTAAATCTTAATCTTAAGACAATTTTACTACAGTTTTATTATTTCTTGTGCACTAAACACATTTAGAACGTATGTATACATGTAACTGGTTTGAAAAAGCAAAACAGTTGCCAAAATTTCAAATAAAATCATAATCACAATATTCGTCAAAAAACAAAAAAAGATTATTTGGTCCATACAAATGTAATTAATTAAACATTTATTTAATAAGTTAAAAAATACAGCCATTAATGCGGTTGTGATGATAGGAGTTTCATCACATGATCCCAGGGGAAGATGTGAAAAAAAAAAGTGTCGCTTTGGATTAAACATCGGCCAAATGCGTAAAAAGATCCATTCTGGGTTTCCTCTCAATCTGTCCCTTCCTGTCTGGCTTTCATTAATCTCCAGGTGTTTGTGTTATCTTGTGTGAATATTCCCGTGCCTATGTGAGTCGATAAAGATACCTTTTTACCTTTTTATATCTGGAGAAGTGTGAATATAATCTCGGGCCAACACTCTGACTGTAACATCTGAGGGATTTTGAAATGTTTTCATGGAAAGTCGATGTTTTAGAACATTGAAACTTTTATTAAAGAACAAACAGCAAAGTGATGGAGTGTGTTTGCTCCTCAGGTGAAGCATACGATGAACCCAGGCTGACGTGCTGGTATGGAGAGTTGCCGTACACTTATTCACGCTCTACGATGGACGCCAACTCAGAAGTATTTTACTCTGTAACTCTGTTAAGCAAAGGAGCAGTTGTTTTGTTACAGATGACAAATCCTTGCTCTCAAATGTCCCTTGAAGTTTCATGACATGTTGTCAGTGAACAGAAAAGAGGTCTCTGGCATCTGTCTGTGCAGTGGCACCCGGTCCTGAGCAGTCTGCGTGAGATGGTGGAGCAGAAGCTCGGACTGCGGTTTAACTCGCTGCTGTGTAACCTCTACCGGGACGGCAAAGACAGCATTGCTTGGCACAGTGACAGCGAGCCATCGCTGGGACCCAGACCCGTCATCGCCTCTTTGAGTCTGGGAGACACTCGAGTGTTTAGCCTCCGTAAGCAGCCACTGCCGGTAAGTCAGCTGGGTCTTAAAAAGTCCAGTGCTGCCTATCGATAAAAGAAACCTGAATTAATTACACTATTTTGAGCAATTAATCACAATTAAATGGCTGAAACTAAAACTACATTTTTATTTACCTTACATAAAAAAACTCACCTGCAATAAACCAATATCTTCCAAATTAACTGTTGGCTTTAAAGCCATATTTATTATAGATTATTGATCACAGATTATTTATAACAAAAAAGTAATATAAGCACGAAAAAGACTCTCGTACGGAAAACCTGAATAACATAAGACTTCATCAAAGGAGGAGAAATAAACTAAACTAAATGACCAGGTGAATATTTGTGTTTGCTTCCCTCTTGAGAGACAGAGTTCATGCGTCAACCAAGTCCCAGTTTATAGCCCCCCCCCCTTAAGTCTCTTACATTCTTTTACTCGGTCAGATTGGCCTTGGATCTGTACTGTCACATGCACTCTTAAAAGCAATGGAAATGAAATGAAAGACTAAAGGTTTTCTGTATCTGAATGTCTGTTGTAATTCTGGAATTTCTTTCACAATGTTCAGAAACTTACTCGTGACTCAGAAGGCTTGTGTTGCAGGGAAACAGAATGAGCAATCATGTGGCGGAACTCCGATCAAGGCGGAAGTAAATACACAGAAAAACTACAAAACGGGTGAAAAAGGCAAAAAAAGTCATTATTAGAACAGACTGTGACATACTTGAAGTTGAACACATGGAAATACAAAAAAAACGGCAACCTTGTTAAATATTTTACATTATCTTGTGCGTTAATGCGCTAACTTTGAGAGCACTAGTAAAAACAAATGTAAACCTTAAATTTGCTGCTCTAGGTCTTAAATAGTTTTTAGTTATTAATTAATTTTCCAACTTTTCACATTTCTTTTCCAATTTTAGCTCAAGTTTCCAACGCACTTTAGATCAAGTGTCCTGGTGAGGTTAACAAAAGTATTTTTTGTTAGATTTCCTGTAACAAACGCACATGTGTCTGAAAATGTAATTAAAACCACTAGTTTTACATGAAAAATGCGCCAGTGTTAGCGATATAACAAGTTTCACAGTTTTTAAAAATAAATTTGTAAATTATCTATTGTTTCGTGTTAGATTTCACGTCATATATAGGTCTGAGTAAGTCATTGTAAGTCACAAAAATGTTTTTCAAGCTTCAGCTATTGTTTATATTCTGTTTTGATATCGTATTGATATGTATTCAGTAACGTTCATGTGCTGGATGAGTAACAACAGACACGAGTTTCACTCTCAGCTCGATCCTTTATTTTGTTTTCCCCTGTTACATTACACACATATAAGGTTCCTACCTCATAGATGACCCTAACACTACAGTTTATAATAAAAAGCTTTTATGCAATATTTTTGTTTACAGTGATTTATATTTTGTAGATTTTATCGTTGATTTGTGGAATGTAGTTTATAAACATATGATATCGGCCTTAAATTTGATGCTTAATGGTCTTAATAAAGGTGTTAAAAAGGTGTTAAATTTGACGTTGTAAAACTCACAGAAACCCTGTGCTTTCCATAAAGTAAAATCAACTGGGCATTTGGAAAGTTTCAAAGTTTCAGGGCATTTGGAATGTTGTGGAAATTAGAAATAAACACATCACTGTCTGAACCTCAGTGAACACAATAGCTGATAACATGTGTTAAAGCACTGAAATGCAAGTAATTCTTTGTTTCAATGAACCTCCCTGCGTAAATGTGCGTCTAAAATGTGGATTTCTTCTTGTCGCATTTGAGTTGATTTAAGTAAAGAATGTAATGCAGGATTCTTGCTTTTATGATCACATGGGGATTATTGATCTATCAGGAAGAGAAAGGAGACTACCGATATGTGGAGCGCATCCGCGTGCCGTTGACTCATGGGACACTTCTGCTGATGGAAGGCTGCACACAGGAAGACTGGCAGGTACTTCTTCCACTTTTCTGAAAAAAAAAAAAAAATCCTCTATTATACTTTGTCCCCTGAGAAACAAAGATCCCCAGTGAAAATCATGTTCAAAACATGTGAATAATGCAGTACTCTACATTTGGCCACAACTCCAATCATCCAATAGAAGGATTTTTAGTTTACGCATATTTTAGAAAATGCTTTAAAATTTTTCAAAAACTCAAAAATGCACTTTGGGGAAATGTGACTGTCTAATTTAAACTGCTGTAAAAATCTAACAGATCAATATATTTTTTTAATCCAGGATTTACCCTTTAATTGCTTTAAGTGTGAGCTCCCATTGGCACTGATGGTTTTCCATCGAGGTGCATTGACTCTTTTTTTTTTTTTTTTAAACAATAGCAAGACACACAGAGCACTTTCACATTTAAAACTCGGACTGCAGCGTACAGTTAGAGAACAGTGAAGGATTCAACACAGACAACGCTTTAAAATCCATACTCTACTGAGATCTGTGCTTGGCGCTTTTTAAAAATGGCTTTGTTTTTTTGCTTTCTGTCTTCTGTACTTGCGGGAAGATATTTTGGTGTTGTTTAAGGACTCTAAATAAAGACAAACCGCAGGCCATTGGTGAGGCACAAAGAACGGTGAAGGTCGAGAACATTTTTTATCGGCATCAGAAGAAACACTTTCTGGAAGGTCACTCGCAGACTGTGCCAAAACTCTTTCAGACCGTCTTATTAAGTGAGCATAACTCACAGTTGCCGTCACAACAACGCTCAAAACCACATGTACTTCTGTTTTAAGGCTCTTCTGCATCACAGTGAACCCAAAGTGAACCCGCGGAGTGTAAACCTGCTTGTTTTCCTGGCAAAGCTACGGTCCATCAACATTAGTTAACTAGATGGATAAAGTTTGTACACAAACTTTGATGTTTGCTTGTAAAACACAATTGGGTTGGTTGCCAAGGTAGACTTTTTGGTTGTTATAGAGAAGTCAGTGACATCATGTGTCAATATGAGTGACCTAAACCAACCCCCATGTCGCTATGAATTTCCTTAGCTGAGATAGTGATAGAGATCGAAAGTTGGTTGCTCTGGTAAACAGTTTGGTTGCTATGGGGAGGTCGGTGATATAATATAAAGTTCACGCTAAATTAACCTCAATGTCTTTAACATTTACCAAAGCTGATGTAGTTCAGAGAATCTAGTGGCTATGGTAAACAGTTTGGTTACCAGGGAGTTGTCAGTGATGTCATAAAAAGTATTCATTTGTTACAGTAATTAACATAACCCCCTTTTCTCCATGTTTCCCATTTATCTTCACGGCTAACCCCTTTTAGAGCAAAGCTTGGTCTCAAAAACGAATGACAATACGTTGGATTCTGCTTTTTACATCATGTTCCTCTGCTGTTCAGAGTACCACTCGCTTCTTTATCCTCATTGGTTTTTTTAATGACGTTTTGAACAGCACCAGGTGGCAAAGGAGTACCATGACCGTGGGCCTCGGATAAACCTGACTTTCCGCACCATGTATCCAGGAGAAGGATGTCCCAGCGGGAGCTGACTGCTGAAATAACGACTGACAAAGTTTAGAAGGATACATTTAGGTTTGTAATTCACTACCTCTGCTACTCTTGTGTATTTTGATTGGAGTAGATTTGAAGTGAGGTCCATGATGTGAGGTTGCTGCTCAGTGCTCCCTAGTGGTCAGTTTTTTCAAGATGCTACTGTCCGCAGACAGGGGTTAAGCCCCACCCACTGAATTTGGAGCGCCTCCCACATGTTGTTTCATTGGTTGTTTAACCCTGTTTGTCATTGTAGCGGCGTTGCGATTCAACGTTCAGTGGGCGGGGTTTATCTATTCCTGCGGCAGTCTGCAGACAGGGGTGCTTGGCTTTTTTGGTTTCTGTTATACTGCTTCAATGCTAGAGTGGAGCTTTATTGGGCCTCCACAGTTTACCAACAGCGTCCTTCAACTAATCAGAGAATATTTTTCCACAATTTCCATCTATGGTTAGGGTTAAGTCCTCAAAACACTGGAGGATACGTATTAAGTTGAAAAACTCCTTATCATTTTGTCTTATAATCATCTCTGTGTTGACTATGTCCAATTATTTTTAGGTTGGGTTTTTGGGTGTCGGCCATTTTGTTTTATCTATAAAAGCATCAAAATTTATGCTGTATTTATATGAAAACAAAAGTCTTGTTCCCTGATTTTGTTGTTCAAAACATAATCAAAATGTTTGCATTCAGTGGTTTTCTGTTTTTATCTCGTCACAAATAAACTTTAGTTCAAATCAATTCTTTGCAGTCTTTGTGAGATTAATGACAGACACCGCAAATTAATAACAGAAAGGAGATTGAAGTAACGGCTGGATCCAGATTTAGGTTTAAGAGGCAACACGTTCTTTTGGACCTTTTTTGTCAAGAAACGTTTTTTGGAAAGAAAAGTCTTAAAACTAATTGAAGTAAACGTTTTCTCCTAAAAATATAGATGTATATCAAAGGAAGTATAACTTGTACATCACCCAAGACCTCAGAGAATGGAACAACATGACGAGCACATATTTAAAATAATGTAAATTGAGTTTCAGACTTGTTTAAAAAAAAAGTACAATAAAGCAAACAAAGCACTTGAAGCTCCTTGTTTTGTTAAATTTCAAACAGCTCAGTTCCTGGACCATTTTGCTTATTCATTCTCTGAGTGCAAGGCTCAAGTGGTTTGAAATGGGGCTTAGTGTTTGCTCTTAGTTTGAGAAAAATATCTCTAAATATGGCAATGCTGAAATGTTGGCTGAACATCGGGAGGGCAGATTTAAAGCAGGCGACTCGAGACCTGTTCTTTCTTGTGTGATTTTAAGGTGCTTTTTTACCAGGTTTGTGTTCCTGACTGTATTTTTCGCGAGTTTCCTGTAAAGAATGGCCTGAACATGGATATGTTGTTTCGGTTCAGGAATGCCAGTGCTCACACTGTGTTATGGGATCGCCAGCTGTTTGTGTCCTTTACAGTTTAATTTATCGTAAGTTTTATTTCTGGTGTGTAAAGGATAGCTTGGTTCAAGGAAGTCTTGGTTGTTTTCCTGAGAAAGTACAATTTATTCACAGTTGAAAGGTTCCTCAGATGGAAGTCTTAAGCAGGGATGCCGTCCAGAAGGACACCAAGACATTCCCAGAACACCTGCCCAGGGTGGCATCCAGAAGGCATTCAAAAGCAATGTCTGAGGAGCCTTAGCTGACCTCTCTCGATGTGGAGGAGCAGCGGATCTACTCTGAGCTCCTCCTGAGTGCCTGAGCTTCTCATGGTGTCTACTGCCAGTTTCAGGAGGTACAAGAACTGGGTAGCCCTTAGCAAAGGACCCCAAGCCCCATACTATCAGAAGATCCACAAAACGAGGATCCTCCTAAATTCGAGGTTTGACTTCTGAGGAGTGGGTTCTGAGGAGGTTGGAGCACATCCTCTGGTCCCCCTTCTTTAGAAGACGGACCACGACCCCAGTCTGCCAGTCCATAGGCACTGTTCCCAAGTGCCACGCGATGATGCAGAGGCATGTCTACAAAGACATATAAACTTGCTATTAAGGGTTTTCCCTTTCCAGATGGATGTTAAATCACGCTCTCAATTTATTGTTACCATGGCGATCAAAATGCCTATTGAAGGATCTCATGAGGCTGTTGTCAACATCTACTAAGTCGATAACTGTTGTTTCCTTTGGAAATTCTAGTTCACATAGAGAGGGGCAATTACGTTTTTGATACCATGGGATCCTTTTTGAGTTGTATCAGTTAGAGATCGACCAATATTGGTTTTCTATAGCAGATGCCGATGTTTAGAGGTCAGGGTCAGCCGATAAGTGGTGGCGATTTTTTTTTTCGCTTATTTTTTGTGCTGATATAAGGATGCTAAAACACCATCATTTATTAAACATTAACTTAAACTGCACTAAATAAATAGGAACAACTTAATAAGTAAAAATAAATGACACTGAAATATATACACATATATATATATATATATATATATATATATATATATATATATATATATATATATATAATGATCAATTATTGAAAATAGTGAAGGATATTTTAGGTATCTCCCAACAGTTTTCTCTAATTATGTGGTTTATTATGTTATAATTATTTGAGTATTAAGAGTAATATCTAACTGAAAAATAAATGAGTGATAATTGTGTATTTCTTTTGTTACTTGAATGTAATCAATAAGATACTTTTATAGACCCGTGTTTTCACCAGACAATCCACCATTCCAGGAGGCAAACGACTCACGTCGGACATGTGGGTCACCCTCACCTAAAAGGCCAGAGGCAAATGCAACTACGCCCCAACTAATTTGCATTTTTAAGAACATATATAAGACCATGTCACAAGGGAGGGAGGTGTGAGCTAACGCATGACGACGTAAACCTTTGCTGTTGTGTAATGCAGTTAGAACACCCAGATATATCTGTAATGTGTTATTCATGAAACTCTTATTTGGACTTCAAGCCCTCTCCTGTCTTCTCTGGAATATATTATTATATATTCCCATTAATAGTTAAAAAAAAAAAACAGTTATCAGACAGCATTTACTAAACGGAAGAAACATTTATAGTTAGCATTTCAGTAGTTTACCTTCATCTATAACCCAAAGAATACAATAACCATTAAAAATAAGCTCTAATTGAAAAATAAAATATGATGTTTTTGTTTTATTAACAGATTGCTTCGAGTCACAAACCAAATTAGCATACTCTAGAAAATAAAATAAATGAATAAAAACATGTCCTGCTGCACAGCTTTGTATGCAAGGACTGTGCTAAACCCTTGGACAGGTTTATCGCGATAACGTATATGTTATTAATCAGATCACATCACTTCATTATTCATTTATTATTTTACTCATCATATCCAGATCACAACAGAAGTTGTTGCTATAAAGCTGGTCTATACCTAGTTCTTAAAAGAACTAAATATATAATAATTCACACGTGTAAACTGTGTATAAATTGCACAGCAGCCTGATGCGCGTGCATACACAAACACACGCAGACATGTGCGCAGATATAGAGTCGTTTTTGCGTGTTGCTAGCTGAATAGACTGATTTCTATTGACTATGCTAGCTTTGCTAACATTAGTGACGCCGGTTCAATGCTATTTGTTTTTATCTTTCACTACGTGAAGCAACTCTTCATAGTTTACTGGTAACATATAGTAAATATTTGGCCATGAGACTGACGTATCACAATTTAAGCCATAGCTTTATCTCCCAGGACTATCTTTGAATCTTCTTTTGGCTTGGGGTCCTTCACATGCAGCAGCAGCATGTGCCAGACTTTAAACTGGCGCTACTAAATGCGGATATTGGGCAAATAGCAAATTTCGTCACGATATATCGGCTGGCCGATTAATCGGTCCATCTCTAGTCCTAATTACACATAATAGGTAGATGTGCCATTTTCATTGTGAGAGTCTTCATCTGAATAAATAAAGTCACATCTGACCAAGGCTAACAGATTGTATGATTTGGTGCAATTTCAGAGCAAATTAAGTTAAATTAGCATGTCACGGCTCGTGTTGCTCTACAATCTTGACCACCTTGAGCAGCTCTTTGTTCTTGGCCATGAAGAACATTGAGATGAATATCTGAGACTCCTGGGAGACGTGCCCATGTGGTTCTTGACGTGCTCTAGAGGACAGTGAGCCAATGTGAAGGGGACCCGGGTTAGATTCCTGTGATTCTACACCCCCGTTTCACTTCCTGTCTGAAATAATTTCCTGTCTGTTAATTAAGTCAATAAATATTTCTTATAAAAAGCACCTCGGATCCAGAAAACGACCTATTTTTATCTGCTTTTTTAATTCTGTTGAAATATATCTGGCAATAAATGTAAGAGCTGATCTCTGTCTTCCAAATTTAGCACATGGTTTTATTTCACCCATTTCCCTCACTGTAATCTACAGTAGAAACCGACCAATAGTTTGGAAGCTAGCCTAGGGTTGTGAGGTAACATAAGGAGGCTGATTCTATTACAGGACTGGGATGCTCTGGTCCCTGATGTAGTGTGTCGTCAGCTAATTCTGGATGTTATCTTGCACAATTTTGCCTGGGAATGTTGTGATTTAAATATATCACAATTCAAGGCTCAACGTTGTGTGTAAACAAAAGTGACTTGGGCTTTTTTTGCCACCAAAATTCTTCATTTTTCACACAAATATCCCAATCTTTTCCAAAACGTATTGTCAACTAATTGGTTTATGCTGCAACCTTAATTAAACATAGATTATTTCAGGATTTTTAAACTTGTTTTAAAACTTAATTAAGAAGCATGGAATCTTCGCAGAAGATAAGGTTCCACAGCTTACAGAATATGTCAGAGACATATGTCATTGTGTGGGGATGTTTACAAAGATAACTTGTAAATGAAAACCTGTTACTCATGTTACCCAATGGCCTCTACACAACAATAAAAATTAAGATTACATCTAATCTTCTCAGCAAGGTGCTCTTTGTGTCTAGGAAATATTGATGCAATTCCGCTCCCTGCCTGAAGATGGCATTTGTGGTACAACAGATACACTCTGCACCACACAGGGAAACAGGAAAGAAGACGATGAGAATTAAAGATGTTGAGCGGTTTATTCTGTTGGTGGCTTACCACAGGGAGCTGTTTGAGAAAATGTGGAGAAAGGATTTGTGGAGCGCTTTTACTTTCTGGTTTCCTGTACGAAGTCACAATGAAAATGTGGGATGAGCACCACAAAGCGCCTCTTTCATGTCCTAGTCATGTCATCTAAAGAGCCAGCTTTCATTGGTCGTCCTCCTTGCAAAAAAAAGGTCCAATATGGGAACCTGAGAGTGTGTCCCATTAGCGTCCATCGACAAGAATTCTCTCATTAAACTTTGCACGAAAATTCATATTAAATTTAATTTAATACTATTTTGCCACATTGTAGCAGCCCCATGAGCTTTACTAAATAATCTTGTTGTGGTCCAGGGATGTTTTGGAGCCTTTTTCTTGACTTCATTGGACCAGTCCAAGCACTGTATATAGACAGGAAAGTGCTGGGCATTGAGGGAGGGGGAGCAGAGTTGGCAATCTTTGCAGTGGACAGTCATGCCAACTTGTTTCTCTTTCTGACTCAAGTCTGGATGTTTTAGGGGAAATCTCCTTTTCCTAGCTAAAGTCCTGGGGGAAAAAAATCAACTTGTCTTTCAAGTACCTTCAAAAAAATCAAGAGCAGGATTTTCTCCTGCGGTACAATGTGTGCACTGTATGTAGTTTTGGATATTTTTGGTAATGATATAATCTTGTTGTCTGGTGAAACATTACCTTTATCACAATGTCCCGGAAAGTGTCTTCAGCCCCTAATCCACAGCAGCAGAGGGGTTGCATCCCTTTTGCCAAATTCTGCATCTCCCCCACATACTTCCATCGCCACGTAAAAAATTCCTCAAGGTGAAGAAGATCAGGATGCTCGCAAGAACATCATTAAGCTTGTATGGGGTAGGGTGAAAGAGGACCAAAGAATTTCAATGAACTCTGGGGGGTATGCAAGCCTGCTTTCTTTTCTATTCCTGATGACTTCATCATTATATTGTTCTGAATACTTGCCTATCCGCATGGATGCAGTCCTTTAAGCTCATGGAAGTCATACAAGATACTAAATTTGGATCTCACAGCACCACTCCTTAATATAGCTTTGTATATATTCTCAACCTCTGTATTTATTTGTAACACCAATAGATGAATTGTGAAGTTAATTGCAGGTTTATTTTCTTATAATGAACATTGTGACTGTCTGTATTGAAAGACTGTCTCTTGAAAGATCCAGATACTGGTTTCTGTACTTTCTTTGACTGCTCTTGGGGGAATGTGAATCTTCTGATGCACCAGTTTCCTGTGGTGGTCTGCTCAGTTTTGTTTTCAGCTCCGTTCTCAGGATTCAAGGAACATCTTTTCATTGTTACTACATTTTCGAGTCACAATGAGAAACAAATGGCTTTGCCTTGCCTCTCGTTACAATTCAACGATGTTTTTTGGACCAAAATCCACTGATTCTAAACAGACACTTCTAAATTGTTTCCATCGTTCTCTAAGCCTGCGTTTATGAACCTGGCAACAAGAATAAAAGTCTCCATCTTCTGTCAGTTTTTCGGTCTACATTTGTTATCTGTGCTGTGAAATATGACCACATTACCTCAATTCTGCTGTTGTGGCCGAGTGTATGGATGAGTGTGACTGGTGGGGTGTGTGGTGGGCAGGAGGTCGTAGGCGTGAAATGGAAGCCACATTCTGTCAGCTGAGGGCTACCAAGGAAGCTTATCACCACCAGTTTGTGAACGTAGAGGGAGTAAAAAATGCCCTGAAAATCGTGAGACCATCTTTAAGGGTCTGAAAAAGCGCTGTATAAGTTGACGGCATTATTATTACTTCAGGGTTTGTTTTAAGTTGTTTTTATTTCTGTTGACGTCTTCCCACAGTATATCTCTCTTTGTGTCCTTTCACTTCCTAATATCAGCTGAGAAATTCATGTTGGATGTGTTTAAGAGTAGATGCAAGGTGAGAGGTAAAGGGCTTTCAGTTTAAATAAAATACTATAGACTAAGCACCCATGCTGTGAAGGCACACTATAATAGTTATTAATAATAATATTCATATATTGTTCTTCCACCAGTGACATCTGTGGCAACCTTAATAACTGATAATTTGACACACTGACACATTGGGGTTTATGAGTCACCTGACCCAATTTGGACCCTCCTACTTTAACTCTGCAGTCCCACCACCAGTACAAAGTTAAATCTAATAATCCTTAATAATAATCATAATGTAGCTCTTGTTAAAATGGTCTTAAGTACATATCTCCACAACACTTTGGTGTATTGGGATAAAACTTGGTGTGTATTATTATAACCATGAGCTGATGTTTCCTGCACAATTTCAACACAGTGCCCCCTAGTGGTCGGTGTATATTTTAAAATATTCAGATATTTTCTGTCTTAAAAGTCGAATGGTTTATGTTAAATTTAAAATAAAAATATTTTTTCCATATATTTGGGGCTTCATGACAAGTTGAAACATTTCCAATTTAGCTACATCAGTCATTTTTGGTGTCAACGATTTCGGATTTTTTAAATGCTTTTTGCAAGTGCATTACCATATCTTTACAAAAGTTAGCATGTCTATGTGTATGGTCTATGTGATGTGAGGACCAAACATCTGATATGTTGAAAAGGCTCAGTTAATAGTTTTTGAATTATTTTTTAGTGATTTAGTTTACTGTGTTTCACCGAATCATATAGGCATTCAAATTGTTTGACTGTTTGGTGTCTGCAATTTTGGTAAATTAACTTCTTACAAATTGTATTAAAACTTGAAAGAGAAGTACAATGAAAATTTTTGACTGTAATTATTATTGCTTGAAATAGAAATCATTAGTATACTCAACTACTGGATGCTACATGCATTTCCCCCTGATGCACATCTTCTTTCTTTCAGCACACACAGCAGCTATTAATGAACTTAACCATGTGCCCCAGCAACATGTGGTTTGAGTATGTGCCCTTGACAGTCTGCCATTGACTGACTGTTTTCTACATTATTGTGTGGATATAGACTGCAATTTTTTGAGGGCTGTTTTTTTTTTTATTTCCCATCACCCCAAAATAAATCCCAGTATTGTTCTCCCGCTGAGATGCAAGTAGTGTTTACCATTTATGAATCTATTCAGCTGTCACTTTTAGCAAAGCATAGACAACTTAATCTGAATTAACCAGTAACATTTCTGTACCATAATGAGATCAATGAATTTCCATATTACCTGCGCCCAGTCTATGGACTGCAATAGGGTACCGACCTTTAGTCTAACCCCAAACTGTTCCTACAATGTCGGGAGCTTGGAATTACTTTTACTGGAATAAAGGTCTGCATCGAGCTCCTGAAAACAACCCTACACCATAATCACCCTCCACTAAATCTAATCCATTCTCATGGTAAACACTAAAACCAGACTCCTAGACTCTTATGTATTGACCTGGGGTTGGAGATGCAGCACTCCAGGAATGACTTTCTTGGTGTCTGGTGAGGTACTGGCAACATACCAGTGTATATTTAGGAGTAAAGGACCAAATTTTCGAATAAAAAATTTTGCGACAATGCGACTCAATCAAAAAAAAAAACAAGGGTGCCAACAGAAGCTCACATTTGTGAACAAACGAGTGTTTCCAACGGACCCAACAGATATGTGGTTGCCATATCGGATTCCCGGGACCAATCCCACAGGAAACCGGAAAGAAATAGCGTGCCACAAATCCTTTGTTTTCTCCACATTTTTGTAGCTCCTTGTGATTAGCCACTAACAGAATATACCGCTCCACATCCATGATATTTACTATGTGTTCTTTGATTTCTCTGTCGCCGTCTTCTTCTTTCCCCATATGGTGCAGAGTGCATCTATTGTACTGCAAATGCCATCTTCAGTCAGGAAGCGTAATTTCAATAATATTTCCTCGACCCAGATGAGCACCGTGCTAAGAAGCTTTCAGAAGATTCGTGCAAATCTTTATTTGGATTGGTGTTTACAGCAGTTTTGTAGAGGCGGTGCACACCAGGCCACACCGTCTAAGGTTTTTGTGGCTGGTTTGCTGCTACCAACATATGTATTGAGGTTTGGTGAGGTCTTGCTGCACACCATTGTATCTAGGGCTTTACAGTTTACTTGGTGATATATGGATTGGATGCAGCTGCACAACTATGGGAAACCTGAAGAACGTTACGCTGCACTCTTGAGCTGGTTTGAAGGCCACATGAAGTTTAAGGGTCTGTAGTGATTGACTACAGAAAGTTCGACATCTGAAAATCTGAATTCAGTTGTCTGTCTGGTAGAGTTAATATTCTTGGCTATATAGTAGTGTATATTTAGGAGTCTGAAATGTGTAGATGAGCAGGTGTGTGAAGTGGCATCATTGTGGCTTCCTGTTTAGTTTTAAAGGTCGCCTGTGTTTTACATCACAGCATGCCACCCCTTGTTTCACACACTGCTGGCAAAGGCCACATACACACTCTGGCTAAATTCAGCTGCCCATGTACTCTTTAATCCTGATCTGAACATGTGCAGCTTTTTATTATTAGGAGTGACATTCACCTGAATCTTTTGGTAGGAAGCCAAGCTGAATCAAACGAGTTAATGTGTTATTTATAAATGATATTGTGGTTTTTATATCTATGGGCGACAAAATTACTCATGGTGCATGAATGATGCAAACCGTTTCCTGGGGGTTTCCTGGTAGACCACGCTGACCAGGACTCATTTGAGTCATGGTCACATCACTGACTCAGCTACAGGGAAAGTATCAGGTATCAAAATGTTTTTGCTTTTTTTAGAGACAGTGACGAAGTTACCCATATTAATCAGTTCCTTAAGCGGAACACAAGATTTAAACAAGGTGATCTGTTCCAGAATGTAGTCAAACATCTACCAGAAGATCCTTGTCTGAAAAAGTTACTGTTAAATATCGAGCCGTATTTTTTCAAGGAGTCTCTAGTTTCCTTTTTGGTGTATCTACCCCTCAGAGGCCTGATTTAGTCTTCTGTGTGGAGGTTACGCCATAGCCTTCATGCGTAGCATATGATATCATGAGAATTTATTCCTCTGAGCTATGTCTGTGTAGTTCTGGAATAGCCCTTCTATATCGGACAATGTTTGTACTGAAGCTGAAGTATGTTGAAATCTTGCACTAGCAGTAGTAGTTTTTAGGGAGGTGCACGTCAGGCTGTTTTGGGTCTCTGTGAGAGTCTAGCATAAATCATACTTAACTTAACTTCAGGTCCGTCTCAGAGCTGGAGAGGGGGTTCAACTTAAACTGGCTGGCAGGAGGCGACAGTGCTGGTTCATATGACCCGGCAGTCCCGGAAGTCCCAACTGCCGGGTTACGCGATCCGACATTCCCGGTTCATGTCATCCAGCACTCAAAATGAACCCTAACCCTGAACCGAACCCTAATTTATGTATTCTTGTAAATGAATGACCAAAAAACAGATAAATAGTGGAAAACTTACCTTTCACGAGAAACGGCAGGGGAAAATAACTGGTGTGAGTGCCGGATAATGTGACATGAACCAGCAGTGTCGTTCACGTGAAAAGAGAAAAATTGACTTTTTGAGTACAAGAATCACATTTACCATAAAGTTTGGCCAATGTGAACAAATTATCATTCAAAATAAAACATGACCCCTTTAAACATAATAAGGCCGAAACTGGGATGAGCTGAAACAATTATTGTAGAACAGGGGAAGGATGCAGAAAGCTCTCAGAGATTTCAGCTCTCTGTTTCAACTGTGAGGTACATATTGTGGAATTGGAAGACCAGTTAAGGCCTGAAGTGGCAGACCAAGAAAAATCTGACATAAGCAGAGGCACTGGATGCTGAAAACAGTCACGGACAACCCACAGACCAGCTCCAAAGACTTACAACTTCATCTTGCTGCAGATGACAACACTCTGCATCGTTCAACTATTAAGTGCAGTTCACACATGGAGATGCTGCATGGACGAGTGATGTAGAAAAAGCCTTTTCGCCACAAACGCTGTCACTTGACGTCGGGCTGAAGCACAACTGGACAAGCTTCAGTCTGGAATAAGGTGCTGTGAACTGATGAAGCTAAGGTAGAGTTATCTGGGGAAAACAAGGTGTGGACAACAACACAGCATTCCAAGAAAAGCACTTGCCACATACAATAAAAAGTGAGTTAACGTTTTGTGGTGCTTAGGTTTATGCAAATTTTACCTCGAGATACGAATGCTTCACATTATGAAACATCAAAGATATGAAGGGTCTATCAAAAATATTTTGCTTCAGGATACGAAAAACAAACCGAGAAATGCGTACGTACTATGTGTACGCGTATTACATTGCTGACAGTTTAATTGCTGGGCTAACTGCATATCTAGAGGTATATATTTTCTATATATATTATATATTAAGGAAAATCATGAAAAATTCCATGGGTGCCCAAACCTTTGCGTACCACTGTAAATTGACGGATAGAAATACAAATTCCTGTTCAAATGCTAATTTTGATTCTTTTTTTATTGCCGTTTAATATGTTTGTGCTTTTCTGTTCAGCATGTTGTTTATTTTTGTTTCCCGGCCATGTGTTTATTGCTTCCTCTGCCCCCATTCTCTCTCTCTCTCCCCTCCCTCTCTCTCTCTCTCTCTCTCTCTCTCTCTCTCTCTCTCTGGCTGGCATTTATTTCAAGGCTGTGATTGGGAGGGACGGCTATGAGAGTTGGAACCCTGACTGTTCACAGTGAGTGGGCAGAGCTAAAGCAGAGTCATATAAAAGTCTGCGCTGGCTCACTCCTCTGTGCAGAACACTCCGACAGACGACACACAGCTTCTCTCTTCAAGGAAACTTCATTTTAATTAATCTGGAGAATAGCAGAAACTCCGAGAAGACCACCTCCCAACCCTTACCACCCAGAAACATGGCTTCACGCCCCATGGAGACGGTGGGTTTTGCCGTTCTGCCCGCACACATACTGGCATCGGCCATGGAGGAGTTTCCCCAGCAGCTTCCCATCCCCAAGTGTCTGTCTCATGGTCGAAACCGTCCCCGGCGGCCAAGAGACGCCCGCTTCAAAACCCAGCCGGTGACTTTTGCAGAGATTGCAGAAGTGGAGGAGGAAGGGGCTTCGCCTTTGGAGGAAGAAAGAGCGAGGCGGTCGTTCCTTCAGTCGCTGGAGAGCCTCAGGAGAAGCACACAGACCTTGCAGCACGCAGGATCCACACAGAGCTGCCGGACCGCCTCAGGCCAGACCAGTTTGGACTCCAGTGACTCTGACTTCACACAGTGAAAGCCAGGGGAACAACAGCTCCACACGTATCTTCCTGTTCAGTTCCACTGTCACATCGATTAACCAGGACTTAGATGTGCAGAGTCTGTGGGGGTAAAGCTGTAGCATCCTGAACTTTGAGTACCTTAAAGTGAGAGGTGAGCTGTGATTTATAGAAAAAAAAGATGCCGTGCCGTCTTTGATTCCTTCCTCAATCACATCCTCCAAATCTGTTCAGTTCTCTAGTGCCGGACACATTTAAAGTTGCTGAAGTACTAACTTAAAATGCTTTTTTTCTAGAAAATGAGTTGAACCCTGGTGTCCAAGTCTGCCGATGAACTTGAAGAAATGATTGTGATTTTACAGATGTGTCTTATATTTATTCGCTGATTATTTTGTTATAACATAGTGATTTTAGAGGAAACACTGTGGATTTGTAACACCATGTTTACTGTATGTACGAAAATGCCTTTATTCTTTGATTAGACCTTTGTTAACTTGTTTCATACTTTCTTTCAAAGTTATATAAAATGTACACATTCGTCATATTGTTTCTTTAACAAACAAAAAACTGTTTAGGATGCCTATTATCAGGGTAGCTGTGAAAAAAATAAATTATCTTTACATTTTCAGTACAACCATAGCACCAAACACCTTTTTTTATTACGTTACACAATAATTCCACAGCAAACTCCTGGAATTTTACTGCAAAAATTAATCTAAATGTCTTTATTTGTTATAACAATACTGAAAATCTTTGAGAAAAAAGCTAAATCCCCCCCCCCCCCCACTAAGCAAAAACAATACATGCTTTTTTTATGCCAGAACTTTGAAAAATACAAAGCCATATCACAGTTCTTGTACTTCCAAAGGTTATCCCTCCTTTTAACCACTAGATGGCACTAATGACAGTGATTTGGGGGCTGTAAATGTGTCATAATCTTGTAATGTTCGTTTAAAACCAAAAATATCTCAACTAATAACCTTTTTGAAACATATACATTATATTCGAAATCAAAATTAAGCAATAGATGTGCGTCATTCCTAGTTAAATCAAAACACCCTCTGTGATTGGGTTTTAAGGGTTAAACAGAGAATGCACAAAATGCAAAAACAAAAGGGAAATCACTTTTATATGACCACCGCAGCTTTTCTTCTTGTTCAAAACATCTTGGAGAACTAACCCCAGATCTTTTGTAGACACAGCTTTCTCTCATCCTTTTTTATATAATCCCAGACGCTGAGATCAGGGCTATATGGGGACATACCATTACTTTCAACACTGAAGATCGTTCTTAATGACTGGCTGTTTGTCTGGGGTTGTTCTCCAGCAGAACAGACTCCAGAATACATGATGGATAAGTATCTGCTTGAATTTCTCATGATTGAGAACACCATTAATCCTGACCAATTCTCCAACTCCAGTTCCAGAAATGCAACTCCAAACGTTCAAGGATCCTCCGCTTCACTGTTACCTGCAGATTCTCATACTCTTCGGCTGCAGCCAAATATTTTACATTTACAAAATTTGATTATTCTTCTACATTTTTCTGCTCAGATGTGTCTTCATTCACATAATTGTGATTGGGTGGGATTCAATGATGTGTCCCACACTGGAGCCCTGACAAAATGACATTGTAGGTTTTTTAACGAAATGATTGCAAATAATTGTGGAAAATAAGTATTTTGGTCAAAGTATATCTCAATACTTTGTTATATACCCTTTGTTGACGATGGCAGAAGTTAAACGTCTTCACAAGTTTTTCACACAACTGTTGCTGGTGTTTTGGCACATTCTTCCACTGTCCATTGTACAATATTGGTGAAGTATTCAAGAAAGCAGATTGTGGGAAAGGGTACGGTTAATCCAAAATCTCAATGGGGAGGGGCACAGTTAACCAATAATATCGAGAAGGACGGGCACGATTAACCAGTAATCTTGAAAGGGACTGGCACGGTTAACAAATAATTTTGAACGTGATGGGAACTGATAACCAATCATTTTGATGAAAAGGGCATGGTTAACCAGCATCTCGAAGGGGAAGGGCACTAGAGTTAGGGCTAGCCAATATTCTTGAAGGGCACATGCATGACTAGCCAATAATCTTGAAGGTGACAAGCACCGATGACCAATAATCATGAAGTGGGCAGGCATGGCTAGCCAATAATGTTGAAGGGCACAGGCACAGTTGACCAATAATCTTGAAGGTGACTGGCACGGATGACCAATAATCTTAAAGTGGGCAGACATGACTAGCCAATAATCTTGAAGGTGACAAGCACCGATGACCAATAATCTTGAAGTGGGCAGGCATGGCTAGCCAACAATCTTGAAGGGAATGGGCACAGTAAGCCAATATTTTTGAAGGTTATGGGGACGGATGACCAATAATCTTGATGAGAAGGGCACGGTTCACTAGCAATCTTGAAAAGGGACGGACACGGTTAACCCATAATCTTGAAGGGGAAGGGCACGGTTAACCAATAATCTTGAACGTGATGGGTACAGATGATCTTGAAGAAAAGGGCTCGGTTAACCAGCAATCTTGAAAAGGACAAGCACGGTTAATCAATCATCTCGAAGGGGGAGGGCATGGCTAGCCAATAATCTTGAAGGGCACAGGCACGTTGACCAATAATCTTGATGAGAAGGGCACGGTTCACTAGCAATCTTGAAAAGGGACGGACACGGTTAACCCATAATCTTGAAGGGGAAGGGCAGGGTTATGGACTGGGCAGGCATGACTAGCCAATAATCTTGAAGATGACAAGCACCGACGACCAATAATCTTGAAGTGGGCAGGCATGGCTAGCCAATAATCTTGAAGGGAATGGGCACAGTAAGCCAATATTTTTGAAGGTTATGGGGACGGATGACCAATAATCTTGAAGGGGACAGGCACGGTTGACCAATAATCTCAAAGGGGATGGACGGAATGCTACACGCCCACCCCTCATGCTACATTCTGCAATCAGATACACTTGGACTTTTGATCTTAAAATGGTGGCTGTTTGATAGGGTTCAGATCCAGAGACTGGCCACTCTATTGCTGTCGTGAACTCCACTGTTGGACAGTCTGTTGGATTGTCTTTACTGGCGAAGTAAAATTCTGAAATATTGCTCTGCCTGCATACTGTGTTTTGCGGTTAAAGGAGAGGGAAACCTGGGGGTCCTTGTTAATATAGTTGCCCCTGTTTCAGTCATCTAGCAGTTATTAGTGTACACTGGAAAACAGGCTGCAATATTGACTTCCCAAAAAGCTCAACTGATTATAAAGCTTTAAAATAATAAAAAATGCAATGGATTGACTCATTTTACAAAGTCCGATGAAAATACCCTGCAACACGTGTCGATCATTGGAACAGGATGAACGCTTCATCTACACTATGACTGCAGAGTATATTACGAGTACATTTAAATCTCTTTCCTTCAGAAGAAAGGTATCCTTACTGTCTGGCCTCTCTTCAGCTCAGCGCCTCTGTAACCTACTTTGGTGCTGTGGTTCCCATGGTGACAGTGAGTTCAGTGAAGTATGATGTTTTGAGACCAGAGCAAAGATAAACTTTACAGAACATCCATTTCCCTCAGTCTTCATTTATTTTTTTATGTCTTTATTTATCCCCCTTATACAGACTCATTTGTTTTCCTCCTCGCTTCATGAGCACAGTGACACTGCCAATGTGTCTGAATGCTACCGTGGACATTACGTGCGCTGAACAAAACAGCCTTCAATGAAAAAACATCATGTTCCCAGCAGGCTATTAAACTGCCCCCACTGTTCTGGCTTACTTAACACATTTCTCATAACATCTTCCATAGGGAAAGAAGATCTGAACAAATATTTCTGAACAGAGAGTGTGTCATGTGTCACAGACTCTATCCATGTCGACTAATTTAGCAGAATGTCTTTAAGAATCCAGTTTTATTGCTCTTGAGCTGGCAGAAAGAATGTAAGAGAGTCCTTTTTTATATAGTAAAGGACAACTAGATACCTAAAGTTTCTGCACAAACTTTGATGTTGGCTTGTAAAAGTGGAATTTAAAAGTATTTTTTATAAGAAAAATGGAATTGTTACCAGGGTAGACTAACAAAGTTCCACATGCCAATGTGAGTGATATTAACCAAACCCCCCATTTCTATGATTTTCCTTAGCTGTGATATGCTAAATTGGTTGCTATGGTAAACCGTCTGGTTGCTATGGAGGGGTTAATGACATAATATAATGTTTAATTTGTCACTATATGTTATATAAACCAACCTTTATGTCTTTATTATTTACCAAAGCTAAGATAGGTTGCTAGGGTAAACGATGTGGTTGCTCGGGCGTTGTAAGTGATATCTAAAAATGCGATTTGTTACTATGATTAACATAAACAAACCTTCATTATTTTCAATAGCAATTATAAGTCAATAGTGAATTTTTATCCCCTTCTAGAAATATTTGGAGGTTGGTATATCACCTCCAAATGTGTTCTGTTTGTGAAGTTTCTATGAGGTTCAAGTTTCGTGTTACAAGCTTGACCCCAGTCAGTGGACAATTTCCCAGACTTCTCAGTAACTTTCTGGAAATCTTTTTGTGCTACCGGTCTGAAAAGATATAGCTACCAAAATAACAATATGTTGACTTTGACAGAGCTTCAGATTATATAAGATTGGAGCGAAAGTTCTAGTGAAAATTATGATTCTGTCAGCATTTCATTTTATTCAAAACACAATCTGTATAAATCTTTTTGATTGATCCCAGTTTGTTAAAAAATCGGCCCAATTTTGGAACAGAGGCACAGCGGTAGAGCAGGCATTGGCCTGGAGCTTCACATTTTGAGCCGAGGGGCCCCCTCTTGTGTTACTCTGGATGTCCTCGAGATGTGTCGTAATGTCAGGAGCTCAGAGAATAAACACAAAGTTGCTAACCAACAGAGAGCTAGTAGCTTAAGGAACTCTTAACAACAATATAGGCTCATACTCCACCCCCCCCCCCTTCCCCCAAGATAATAACTTCGACATTTCTGAATCTATCCAGATCTCAGTGGTGGATAAAGTACACAAAGCAAGTACTTGAGTAAAAGTAGAGAAACACGAGGTAAAATATTACTCCAGAAAAAAGCAAAAGTGCTGCCTTCAGAAATTCACTTGAGTGAAAGTATAAAAGTATTTGCCTCAAAATATACTAGTATCCAAAGTACCATGATTTATTATGACTATAATATACCATTATCATTTTTGGCAAGACTCTTGCCTAAACAATTTTACGAAAAGACATTGACTCTTATTTAAATGATCACTTTTAGAACCAAATGAAATCATTTCATGTGCTTTTAGGATGCCATTAATGTAAGCTACAAAGTACAGTTATTTCACCACAGTTTTTGCAAGCTGAACATTTAAAAAATAACTTACAAATATTTATTGTTAATGAAGAGCACTCCACCCTAAATGCTAGCTATTTTAGCATCATAGACTGAATGCAAAACTAAGTCCAAATATAATCTATACTCCAATATACAGTGTTCATATACGGTGCTAGTTGCTGAGCAGAGAATAAAAGCTCTGTCTTACCACTGCACTTGGGTCCTCATCTGTCGAAAGCTAACACAAACCCCTTAAACTACAAACTTGGGTGAAAGCAACTAACCATACACAATGAAAGTAGAAATTTTACAAGGCGATTAACTGTGTGTATGTATATTTATACATGTACATATGTGTGTCTTTATGTACAAAACTGCCCAAACTGTACTTCACAAACTCTAACAAACTTTTATGGTATGTTCAGAAAGGTTTTCTTCATACTTGTGAATCTTTCCCCCTCATCTACATCCCTCATTCACTTTCCCCTTTCTTTTTCACACCCTCCTGTCCTGACGTAATTAATGCAAACTGGTCCATGGAAAATAAATAACTACAATAATTCACGGCTTCCATCCAGAGGAAGGAAAACCACATCAGGTGTTCAATCCCCTGGATATAACAAAACTGTCCAGCCCACACGAAGCACCTACTCCCCCATGTGGCAGCTCCCAAGCAGGACATAACAAGGTTAAGAAATAAAAAAAAGAAAATGACAAAGTCTTTCTTCTTTTCAAGGACTTCAAAAAATCATCCAGATAAGGCCACGGGTGTTGCGGCAATTGATAGTCGGGAGCTTCTTCCATCATCTAATAAGGTCAAGTAGATATCAAGAGGATACCACCAAGCGCCAACCAAAAACAATTCGAAACAGGGTTTTTAATCCACTCGTAAAAAAATGTAGTTGAGTAAAAAAAAAGATATTTGACTCTATTGAAGTTAAAGTAAACAGTACAATAGTTCAGATACTGGAAAAAACTAATTAAGTACAATAACGAATTAGATTTAATTTGCTACTGTCCACCAAATGCCAGATCTGGGCGATGACACTTTTTAGTATTAGCTTAGCACAGAAACTCAGGTCTATATCTCAGGTCTAGACTAGATGATTGTAAGCCATCAAAGCTATCTGACTGCATCACAGATATGAAATAACGGATTACAGTTAAGTTTCTAATGTGTGGTGGATAGTGAGTTCGACATATACGTAAATGCGCAGTGTAACCCGCCGGACGCCGGTCATTTCCCAGCCACTCCTCTCTCTCTCGTTCCCCTTCCTGTCTCATCTTCACATATACATATGTGACACAATATTTCTTTTGGCCCGAAGTTATCCATTATTTTGGCTAATCAAGTCAATATTGCAATTGTTATAGATGTAACAAACTTCTTTACCATATCTATCTTAAAATAATATCTTTTCAGCTTATTTGAAATAGGAGCGCATTTGAAATGTCTGTGTGTCTATCTTTGTTTTTTGTTGGGTGTATGGGGACTGTTTGCTCTGTTGAGTCCCTGACCTACATTACCACTCAGCACACACTGCAGAATGCTTTGGGTCAGAACCAGAAGCACAAAACTGAAGCAGCCACTTTCCTTGTTTTCTCACTTGTCAATTTTATGGTAGTTTTCTCACTAATTTTTTCCACATCAGTGAAGGTGGTTGGGTATTAATGGCGTGGATGCAATTATTAATATCTGGGTCGATGGATCAATTTTTGAGGGCTTAAGGCAAAAATGATATGATCTTTCGAAATGAGCTGAAAAATGCACATGTGGAAAAATAAACATAACCATAACATTTTATAGTGATTTATAAGAGTCGACCGAATCAAAAATCGAGACCAAAAACAGGATTCCTTTTTTTAAAACTGGTTGTATTAACGCCATTAACAAAGTCACTGAACTACAAATCGTTATGTCAAGGCTGGAAATGAAAAGCTTGATTTTCCTCCCTCTGAATGGATGCGCTACCCAATGGAGGAATCCATCTGGGTCACCACCGAACACGGTCACAACTCGTTTAACAAAAATGAATTTCATTCATTCATTTAGGGTGAATTATCCAGGTCTAATGAGATGCCCAGGTTTGTTAGGTGCATTTGCATCTGATACGTGATCAGATTGTGGCTCCTAGAGGTATGGTTGTATAACTAAAATCAAGAAAAATAAAAAAATCTGAAAAAGGGAATAAGTTATTTTTTGTTAGCCTAATTTAAATTTTAAAATATAAGGTTACATCACAGACTCAATATTCATTCATTCATTCATTTTCATTCCCGCTTATTCCATTTCCCTTCCCTTCCCTATCTTCGGCACACATTGGGCGAGAGGCGGGGTACACCCCATCACAGGGCAACATTCACACACACACATGCACACCTAAGGGGAATTTAGATTATTCAATTAACTGCATGTTTTTGGGGATTGTGGGGGAAACCGGAGGAAACCCACGCAAGCAAAGGGAGAACATGCAAACTCCTTCCAGCCTCGAACCGACAACCTTCTACCTGGAAGGCCACAGTGCTACCCACTGCCACACTGTGCCGCCCCTAGACTCAATATATTATGTCATATTTAGTTCAGCAATATTTTCTTAAACAACAGTGCAAACACACAACGTGTCTGTTAGCTTTAGCTAAGGTGGTGTTAGCTAACATTAATGTTCAATTCTAACTCAGACTGAGACTTCAATCCTCAGAAGACCTTTGTCTTGTAAAATACTGTTTACAGTTTTTTTTTTTATCTTTAATCTATGTTTATTCAAACTGAAACAAATAAAGACTTGAACTGTTTCACAAAATAAACCTCACAAGACCAAAAGGTTTATTTAATTCTCTAAGGGTGTACTCCACCCTTAGAGCTGAGCACCAGCATAACTCTTTGATCCTGAAAAAGAAAAAGCTTGTAATGAAAATGAATTAATGATTTATCTGAATTTTGATAAAAGAACTGATGTAATGTATTTACAGGTGGGGTCAAACATGGCGGAATACCTGGAAAATTCTGAACAGGAACATGTTTTCACACACTGCCTTGAAGGTGGTGGAAAAACAAACTAGGTCTTTGCCTTAATTTGCTGCCAGGCATTTGACTCTTTGACGGCGGCCATCAAACTTTTAATTACACAAGGGATTGTCATCTGAGCTGCGAGTTTCTTCAAAATGCTGTGTATTGCATAGACCGACACAAATCTCTTAAATGTTTATGTATTAAAATCAGTTATTGTGGATTTATTAGAATACAGGTATGTTACAGGTACATTAAAATAAATGATTATTGTTACCAAAACTACTGTATGTGATTTCAACAATAACCAAACATAAAGGTATTAATTAACTCAGCAAAACATGTCAAAAGAATCTAATGGTTGGGTCAAAGTGTAAACCCAAAACATAGGTTATGTTAATCCCAGCAGGCTGTTTAAATTAACCCAAAAAACAACCCAGTTTTCTGGGTTAAATGCAGTTACCCTGCAGTTGGGTTAGTTTAACCCAAACCCATGTTCTGTCCCATCGTTGACCAGCAGTCGGGTTATGGTTGAGTCGTTTTTTAACCCAATCAAGCTTTTAGAGTGTGTGAATCAGTTTGCTTACAGATAGCTAAAATATCTGAACATTGTTCGCCACAAGCTGTGGGGTGAATTGTGCCAGTGATTTAACTTACCCTACTCTAAAGCCTTGTAAGGTTTAGAAAGTGGTCTTTATTTGAGTATACTGGTGTTTTTGTCATGTGTCAACCTCTGTAGAAAAAAAACAGGAGGAAAACGACCTGGGGTTCAACAGTAGTTGAAGAGAGGGAGAGAGCCAGTGATGTCAAGGGAGGAAAGTCCATCGGATCAGTGGCAAGGGAAAGAAATATTGACTGGTAAACACTAATGAGATACATGAAAAAGAGGGAAACAATGAGAACAATAGAGTATGGTGGAACAATAGAAGCGAAGGGTCTTCTCTGAGTAGGTGGAGAAGGAGCTTGTCGACCATTTAAAAATGCATGCAGACGAGTTCCATGGCATTTCCCCAAAGAAAAGCTATGGACTGGCATTTGAATTGGCAAGAAGAAACAACATTCGTACAAACTGGACTGAGAAAGGCTTAGCTGGTATAGTGAAAGAAACACCATAAAGATGTTTTATATAACTGTTGATTTGTTTTTAGACATCTGAAATTTAAAAAAAAAAAAAAAAAAAAAAGAGGTTACATTTGAAGTTATATGGTGAATTACCACTTTACATGGTTCAACTTACCCTGGACATGGAGCAAGTTGAGCAACAGGAGCTTTTATATACAAATGTTATTATTTTGAGCTGCTTTGTCAGAGATAGCGATAATATGATTTGAGAGGAGACATCCTGAAATAAAGACGTATTTTGATTCTGTTTCTGTGTCACTTTTTACTCTACACGGTTCCTGTTCACAGTCCAAATTGTTATTAATGAGAAAATTATTTAATTTTTTAGTTTGTTTTGGGCATACTTTGGTATAATCATTAGACGTATCGATAGTTTTTGTTGCTCTTTGTTTTTTTTTGTCTTTTAACACGGTCGACTCTTTGACAAGACACCAGTCCAGTAGGTGTCAGCATCGCGTGTGAAATAAACGAAATTACCTGCCATTTACGTGAAGAAGCGGTTTTGAAGGACATGGCAGTGTACCAATCAAATTGTGATACAATAGTGACATCTGATATATTCCTGTTGGGTGGGCTCTCCTAGCCAATCACGTTGCTTTAAATTAACGACGTTTTTAAAGTTCGTTCGTTCCATCCAATGACATTTCACAAGTTCAGAAGCGCCAAGCGTTCAAGTCAAGAGAGGGGACAACGTATGGCCAACGGAAACTACGAGGTGTAACAAAACAATACGTTTAAAGTTAGATTATTGAACATGTTTTGTTATTTTAATTCATATTTGAATGCATTCGCGGTCGTATTAAACCGTTTCAGAATGTTGTAATTCCACAGAAATGTCTCGTGTTGAGATTAATAGCGTCATTGTGAGTTCGCTGGCTATATCTGTGCATTAACATGACCCGCAGTTAACTTTCTGATGACATTTAAAACACCACACAGCCATTTTTTATGTTAATGGATTTATTGTAGTTTAACATTACTAAATGCGTAGCTTTCGGGCTTTGGAGAGTAATCTGCTCTGTACACAACTATGGCCTCCCAGAATGTGGTGTTTGCCATCGATCTGGACTTTCGACCAGAAGAGAACAGAACTGGTGCATATCAAAACCATCTCAAACATTGGATGCTACGAGTTCTGCTGAGTTTTGGATGCAGATATGGCTTGGAAAAAGTGAGGTGGGGATATAAATTCTTCCATTCTAAGAACACAAAAAGTGCAACACTTCTCAGTAGAGGATCCGACTTGAAGGAACTTCAGGAGAAGGTGTTTAGTGACTTTGAGGAAGAGCTGCTTGTCAAATTAAGAGCTGAAGGAAAATCCCCTAGAAGCAGAGAAAAGGCAAACAAACTGAAAGCCAGTCCAGCATGTTGTGTGCAGAACGCCTTGAAAGAGGTCCTTCTTGATTTCCAGTGGGACAGACCTGATCTAACATCTCCAACCAAAGTGACCCTGAGAAGGTCAAGTCGAAGTGGGAGAAGCACCCATCTGCAAGACCATGACAATGTTGACAAAAATGTGCTTTTTGTCGTGTCTGAATGTCCAAGATCCAGAGTGGAATTGGAAGACTATTTATCCACCCGTAGAGATGACCGTAGAGACCTGCATGAACAGGTTCTGCCCAAAGGTCTCATCGATATGCTGATACAACGCAGAGTTATTCTTCACTGGGCTGATTCCGCTGTAATAAAGGTTAGTTATGCTCATTTTCTTCACATTTACATTCAAATGTTCTCTTAAAACATTTCTCTTTTTGCAACAGGCAGGCCATGTGTCTGAGGACTGCACTGGCATTAAAGTCTTGGCAGAGCTTCTGGGCCAGGTCGGTGGACGGGTTGTGCCGATGTTGTCTCCTAGTTTGCCACCCTCATCGGCTTTGAGAGGGAATGCCTTTCCAATAGATTCCACCTACAGCTATATTCACGTGTCCGAAAGAATGGAAAGACAAGCGTTTCCTTTGCTGGCTGGATCTCTTTCCTGGACTGCAGGTAAATGTGCCACTGAATTACTATCATTTCCCGACTGTGGAGCCCACCCACTGAATGCAAATAGAAAGACGTGTTAACATTAGGGGTGGACGATATCGCCAACATTTTTTACATTTAAATTAAATTTGCAGATGACAAAGAAACTGAAATAATAATGAATGATACATTTTAGTCTAATTGTTATTTTGGCTTAAATTAAACTGAAATCAAATACAATGTGTACAGGAATTTTATTTATAATGAATAGACGGATGTCACTTAAAGACGTTTTGATGTTTAGGGCTTGTATTAACATTCAAACATGAACGGATATGTTTTATGGTAAGCATGCATTTGATGTTAGTGTTGGGCAAGTAAATCTAATGGGGTAGTGAAACCTACACGTGTCGCAGGGCGTGGCACAAGTGCCACATATGTCACTGCAGACCGACTTCAATCTTTAATCCATCTCGTAGAGCAAGATGTTGAGTCGCTTTGTTAAAACTGCCACTGCCACTCGCTGTGTATCTTAATATATGGCAAACGCGAGAGGCTTAAGATGAGCTGCGCGCATCCTACGGAAGCTTAGTGGGTGAACTCACGTTTTACTGAAACTAGGCAGCTTTTGCATATTACGTTAAGGATGAAACCGTATCGATGTGCACCATATCATCGTTTGTGATGGCATGATTGAACTATGATCCAAAATAAAAACGTGATTTTTGAATGAATAAAGGTACTTTACTTGTTTGCGTGTGACATTTTGGATTGGCAGCATTTATCATGGTCAAAATTGGAGTAGTTTGTAATTCGAGTATCGTTTGGCGCATGTATCAGAAGAGATTAAAACGAATGATATCGTAAAAGATGACAAGAGTTAAAATCAAGCAGCGACGTCTGTCCATTTTGAGCATGTTTTCCCAGTTTTCAGGTGTTTTCTCCTCCGTTGTTTACTTTCTTGTGCACGTTCTTTCTAACGAGAAAGAAACACAATCAATGTTTGTGACCAATGAGTGGCACAGTATGATGTCACATCTCTCTATTGTCTATTTTTATAAGTCTTGATCTCTTACAAAAGTGTTCCAAATTTCAAACGTAATTCAAACAATATGAACAAAATGATTGTGTGCTTCACAATGAAACATTGACCTTCAGAAGACCTACAAGAACTAAACAAAAGAGCTCTGCAATTTAATATTTGACTACCAGAATTTTATAGTGATCACTCTAAATATCTAGGACAGGGGTCAACGACCTTTTGAATCTGAGAGCTACTTTTTCGGTACTGATTATAATACGAAGGGCTTCCAGTTTGATATGCTCTTATATAAGGGAGAGAAGAGGAAAGGCAGGAGTATCGATCTGAGAATAGGAGTTTAGGTATTTGCGGTCAATAGTCCAGTGCGACGGGGAGTGTGGAAAAGAGGTGAAGAGGCGAGTGCAGGCAGGTTGGAGTGGGTGGAGAAAAGTGTCAGGGGTGTTGTGCGACAAAAGAGTGTCAGCAAGAATCAAAGGAAAGGTGTACAGAACAGTAGTGAGAGCAGCTATGATGTATGGGTTGGAGACTGTGGCAGTGAGGAAGAGACAAGAGGCAGAGATGGAAGTAGCAGAGATGAGGATGTTGAGGTTCAGTTTAGGAGTGACGAGGATGGACAAGATTAGGAACGAGCACATCAGAGGGACAGCTCAGGTTGGTTGTTTTGGAGACAAAGTCAGAGAGGCCAGATTGAGATTGTTTGGACATGTGTGCAGAGGAGGGATAGTGGTTATATTGGTAGAAGGATGTTGGAGATGGAGATGCCAGGCAAGAGGTCAAGAGGAAGGCCAAAGACAAGATATATGGATGTGCTGAAAGAGGACATGAAGGTAGTTGGTGCAAGAGTAGAGGATACTGAGGACAGAGTTAGGTGGAAGCAGATGATTCGCCGTGGTTGAGTTTACATAGCATGCCCCCTTTATTTATTCTCAATTTATTTCCAGTGGAAACGATTGATTTATTGATCCACAGGCACATTTTTGTTGTCAATGCATTTGACTATGTGTAATGAATAAATATTTTGGAGATTAAAGACATGCTTCCCTTTATTAATTTATTCATGCATCAACAGTGGTTGGTTTAAGTGAAACAGACTGTCAAATGTGTTTGGTTCAGAAGGAAGAAGGTGTTCGTGTGCAGTGACTCTGGAGCCGCTCTCATGTAGCCAGAGGTTCTTGCGTGTTCCTGTGGATGTAACCCTCAAAGGTGTTCTGCTGGACTCAGACGTCACCTGGCTCACGTGCTCAGCCACTGAGAGCTGGATGCTGGAGTGGCCAGATGCAGAGCCTGGCCTACAGATGTTTCAGCAGTTGTCCGCTGGAAGAGGGGCTATGGTAGAATTATATGATGACTCAGACTATTAAACGTTCTAAGTCAAATCTTAAGCTCGATTTCATTCAGAGTTCTTTTGCTCAGCTTGCAGATGTGAATGAGGGAGGGGTGGTGAGCTCAGCGGTGCTGATGAAGATCTCAACCTGCACTGCACAGCTTTCCATCCATCAACCGCTGTTTGATCTGGAGGAACCACACCAGGTTTCCTTGGACACCACAGACATCTCCAGTGACTTACCTGAGGTTGTCAGCAGTGTTCTCAGTGTAATGTATGACATCATGGAGGATGACGATGAAGATTCAGGTGCTTATATTAAACATTGTGCAATATTTAAATGTGCAATGTTTAAATATACTCTATTGTAAATTTCAGGGCACACAAAGATGTCATTGGTTCCTGATTGGGCAAATCAGGAGCTCAAGCAGGGGTCTTTTTCCAGGGGTTGTGACATGGTGGAGGCGTGGTTTCCACTGTCTGACCAATCAGGAATAAGCTGCAACTTAATGGAGTCCATTAGGTTTGGAGTTTTTAACTTTTGGATATTTTTTTTTTTATATATGTGGCCTGTAAAGAGTTTTCTGGAAATAAACAGAAGTATAATTGGTGTTTGTGTAAAAACACAGGCTCCTGCACGCTGCTCCTGAAGAAGGGGAGCAGGGAGAGCTGTGCTCAGAAGCTCTACAGGAGATTACCAGCAGTCTGTCAGAGCTCTATCAGAGCACCACAGCTGGATCCAGTGGAAGCGTGAGGTCCAAAAAACGTGAGGACTGATGCTGTCAACATATTGATGTTGTTTGCCTTCAAAAAACTACCTAAAATGTTCCATGTTTGGAAAGATTTAAGTTCAGTCTGCTCTTTCTAGGAGGGGCTCAATGTACCCCAGTAAGACAGAAGATGAAGACCATGAGTCGTTCTCTACAAATGTTGAATTTTGCTCGGTTGAACGTGAAATCTCAAAAGACTCAGATTGATGGGAACTCAGGGGGAGCTACAAAGGGCGCTGAGAAAAGGAACAGGAAAGCCACTGGAAATCCCACCAAGCCTGGTCACCTACGTGAGTATTGATCACTTACTTAAATACTTCTGTTGCGTCCAAGTCTAGCAGTGTGAACATGCGTAAGAAAAAGGTGTTTGCGGTTGGGTGACGTAATTATTGTCAAATAACTATGTTTACTACTTTTAAATGACAACAGAACCTTTCCTAATGACCCTTATCAAAAGTTTATTATTTTGGGTTTTCCCCATTTTACATCAACAAAATCAACTGGCAGATGATGCAGATTTTCCTTTGAGAACATTTAGCATTCCATCTTCCATCAATTTTGATCAAGTTTCCTGTTCCTTTGAGGTTGGTGTTATGTTCTCCTCTCCATTTGTAGCCATACGGTTACATTTTGGTCTCATTGTTCCAAATAACTTCTAGAAGTTTGGAGGCTTGTCTCTGAGCTCAAGCCTGAAATTTCTTATTGTGTTCCTTGAAACAGCCAAGTCACATTTTTCCAGAAAGCCCTGTATTTCAGCTGAAGTGTGTAGTGGCTCTCAAATATCTGAGCATCAGTGCACATGCCATAAACCCTACCCAGATCCTCACAGCTAAGCATAAAAGTGTCTGTGCCAGCTTCTGCAGCACCTTCAAGGCCACAGATGCAGCTGTGAACATTGGCTGTAAGCAAAGACCAGAGCAAGAGCCAAGAAAGGTTATTTGAGGACTCCCTTCTCTATTGAGGAGTCAAGACCATATATGGATTGTATCCTGCCCTGCCTGATTTACTTGAAGAGAATAAAGTCACTGAGGACTGTCAAACAGTGCAGTTGAGGGACGTGCCATGTGTCTTTGTGTCCTCTCACTATCCTGAGATTTCAGTCTGGGGACTTATCTCTGTGGACAACCTTGGTCTCTCGGAAAAAAAATTAACTTGAGGGAACAGCAGATCTTCCGACACAAGTTATTTCTGGGTTTTTCTTTGCATCCCTTACAATTTTTCTGGCATTTGTAGCAGAAACATTTGTTGGTTTCAACAGAATCCCGCACTTTCCTACTCTTGATCAGAGTTTGAACACTGCTCAAAGTGTTCCCTGGAGATCTTTTTGTGTCCCTTTCCTGTTTTGTAGAGTTCAACCTTTTCCTGATCTCTTTTGCTTTCCCCATCGCTCAGAATTTATAAATATCGCTGGATGAAAGAACCAAGGGTCTATCAGGACCCAGGAGCCCAGAAACCTTTTATACACAGACGATGATTCCAAGCAAATAGGTCGAGGTGAGGATGGTAACCTTTACCAGCCATTCCGACCTGTCTGTGTCTTTGTAGATGTCATCAAGCCAAAATCACCTGGATGTGTAAACGTTTGATCAATGTCATTTGAAAACTTTCTGATGTCATCATGATTAAACACAGTTGTTTTACAATAAATTGCTTCATTCAACGAATGGAATGAGTGGAAAACATGCTTTTGTGATATCATTCATAATTTCTTAAAACAATTTCCAAGAAATCAGAAAATTTGGAAGGGTATTTAAACTTATGAGCACAACTGCATGTGTATATGTATAAAATTAGCATTTACTTTGTAAAGTTAATGGGTTTGCTCTTAATATCGTAATGTACCACAATATATGTAATGTATTCCTTTTTGGGGTCTGCCAGTGCCTTTCTCTAGCGCACATTGGGCGACAGGTAGGGGTAAACCCTGGACAGGTTGTCAGTCCTTTGCAGTCAACAAAGACAAAATATTTTAAATTTATATGAATTTATTCAACCATTAGATGGCACAAGCAACTCCATACTCTTAAACTGTTGAAGTGTACACACCATAATTCTGCAGTGTGCTCCAATAATCCATGTTTTACGTCGTGGAAGTGTTTTGCTTGCAGCAACTTTGAATTCTGATCCTAAATTAATCTATTGGACGTTAATGATGGGAGCAAACCAAACAAAACAGGAATGCATCCACGCCGACATACGTATTTAAAATCTGCAGAAATTTGCAAAATTAAAGCATAAGACTTGGTTGATTTGAAATATTTGGTTTATGTTTTTGTTTATTTGCATTCTAGCTTTGAAAAATTATCTTCACTGCAACAATACAATCTTCTTCTGACTGGTGTATCATTAGAATCTCGTGATTTGTAATCATAGTTTGCTACGAACTTTTCATCAATGCTTGTTTTTTTTTTTGTTTTTTTTTCAAAGGAAGTAATTAGTGATCGACCGATATTGATTTTTTTATTACCGATACCAATTATTTGCATGTTTATGTGCCCGATAACCGATATTTAACCGATATTTATTTACTATTATACTTCTGTTTTTGACACAATGATTACAACACCACTGAGCTGAACAAACCGTTTTATTTATTACAATCACTCCCTCCTTGCATACAAATCAAAACTCTTATACAACAATAAATAGAGGGGTCTGAAAGTCCACTGTTACTAAAGTTTTATTTTATTTTATTTTATTTTTTTTCAAAAATAAAACCTTCAATGAGGTAAAAAGCAGTCTTTCATGTTAAATTTAATATTCATATTACAACAATTAAAATATTTTATGAAAAGCATGAGCAGCAACACTAACATTTCCAATAAGCAAAATAAATATAGAATGTCTGTCTTTAAGCACAGGAGTCATATCAACTTTGCAGAAATGTAACTTCATTTTAAACTACAGTTTTATTAGGTTTATAAAGCTGTTTATAGGCTAAATAGTGAAGAATAATTTTCTGGATAATGTTAATTTACTGAGTAATATTCTGAAATATTGAAATATAACAAACAAAACATCGTTTTTATTGCATTTCTGATATATCACAATTACGTTTTTGAAAAAAAAAAAGCCATTTTTGTCGTTCTAGATTATGAAATGCGTGCTGACAAAGCGCATTCAATTTCTTAGTTATATTTATTTAGAATATGTTTATTAGCGGAATGATTGTTATATAAATGTTAATATAATTCGGGGTGTTTTAGTGAATCTTGTTAACAGCAAAATGGATGCGACTTCACGAGACGAATGAGGAGCATATAGACGCTCATTAGTGGCAGTATTTAATTCAGGCAAGTTACGTCTTTATTGGAACAGGACATGACGGTTTATTTTAGCATTCGTGACTCCGACTTCACGAGACTAATAATGAGCATGTAGACAACAGAGAGAGAATTAAATTCAGCGCTTTTATTTACAACATGTGCTTATTCATGGCTGTATATTATTTAATCCAGCCAAAGTTACGTCTTTATTGTGACAGGATTTGACGGATTATTTTGCGTGACTCTGTGAGTTCGTCTTTATTTCTTAGAGCCAAGCTGCATAAATTACACATCAGTCATTTATGTAACACATCTAATTTGTGCATTAATAGCTGTTATGTTGAATAAAGTTTACTAAATATAGCAAAGCAAGTAAGTATACTTTACCTGTGCACGCAGTTGTTGTTCCCCTCAGACGCCGTGCTGCAATGGCGATCATGCGCGTAATTCTCAAAACGCCCACAAGATGGCGCCGTTTATCGGTGAACCCGATATTACAAAACCGATAACCGATTATGGTAAAATGCTTAAATATCTGGAAAAATATCGGTAAAACGATATATCGGTCGATCTCTAGAAGTAATTTTATTGTTTCTCCATGACCGTTGGATCAGTTTTGGGTTATTGCTTTGTTGTTATGACGTGTGGGTAGACACTGCTGGTGACCAGTGCTATAGACGGTACAGAATTACATCACAAGTAGTATGACTGTCCATCTGACCAGTCTGCATAGACCAGGTGTGCTCATTACGTCGATCGCAGAGGTGCCACCGGTCGATCGCGGTGTGAAATTCATATCAGGCGATCATCGTCTGCATTCGCAGAAACACATTATCGTCTATGAGCAACCTGCTGACATGGAATCGCTTAGGGACCGTCTGCAAATTACCAGATCCAAAATATGTTTTACCCAGAATATGCTTCATAACTTCATTCTAAATTGCTCTATTACAACCAAAATCAAGCAACACGCCACTCCTGACCTGCATATTGTACTGCACGACTCGGTTTCAATTTAAAATTTAAATATTTATTAGAGCACCATTTTTATTCTTGATTATTTGAATCAAAGCTCAGTTGCTCCCATAAAAATCACTATTACCACCCAATTCAGGTCACACACAACTGTTCTAATGATTCAACTCAGTGCAAGTCATCAAATTAAACTCACGTTATTACAAAAAATGTAAATAATTAATTATTATGTGTGTTTTGTCAATTCTCAACAAAGTTGAAAATAATTGTTTGTTGATGTTTTACATTTTTGTAGAGGGTAGATCACTTTGACTTGGTCATTTTAAAAGTAGCTTGCAAGCTGAAAAAGTGTGAGCACCCGTGGCGTAGACATTTAAGATGTTCTCACCACTAATCCTGCATTATTATCTTTTATGCACAGACTTCAAGAGCGAGGACGACCTTCTCTCCCACCTTGGACTCACTTACCAGAAAGCTTTGGAGAACAGAAGCATGTCTGTTTCATCTCCGGTTCAGGAGATGCTTTCCATTATAAAAGCTTTCATCAAAACAAACACAGATGTAAGTGACATGGCCGTTATTAATCTGCCCCTTTGTTTAGTTTAATTAGATGTTCGTATCTGCAGTATTTGGCTAGTGATGTTATCGTTCACAGCCTGGAAGATTATATGAAGTCTGATTGGATGAATGATCTTCAGTGACTCTTTACTCTAGAAGACTCCAACGTGTGATCTTTTAAATTGTATACCTCCGTTACCGTGAGCTGCGTTATTCTGTTACCGTGTACTTTAAATGCTGGATGTTGATCGACGTACCAATTAAGAAAACACTGTGGGATTGGTAGATGCCATGCAAAGAACAGTAAAACAAGTGAAATCATCGTCTGAGTGGTGAACGCTAACTCAGGACATTGTAAGCGTACTTCTGTTGGCGTAAGCCACTTCATGGAAGTTGAGTGTAAAGATAAAAACGTTACAGTGAAATGCAACTAGTCTATAGCTCGAAGTCGAAGTTCTATCAACAGAGAAACAGAAGTTCAGTAAAGCTGCTACAGATTCGGGTTCTCTACTCATTATCCAAACACTCTTAATAAACAGGACATTATTTTTAATCTGTGTAATGTAGCATACAAACTACAAAGCGTTTTTTTTTTTTTTAAATTTTTGTTTTATCAAAACATGTCTTCAATGTGTAACGGACACCATCTTGTGTTACTTCTTGTGATTCGGCACCAAGCCAGAAAGGATGAGGACAGGGAAATGGTGTGTAACCATTCCTTCTGAGAGTTTTCTTGCTGACGGACTCTTATTTCCACATAATCAACTCTGTCCTAGTTGCCCAATACGAGGCGATTCCTTATCAGTGGTGTTTCCACATGTTGATTTCTTTGACCTGTGATGGACTTGCATTAGGAATAACATCAATTTCCTCTTTTTTTGAACAAGTGTATGATGCTAGAATAGGGGTGAGAATAGGGCTGGACATTATGGCAAATATCTATATTTTGGTCTACAAACTGAATTTAAAAAAATAAAAATATACAGTACACAAAATTATGTTCACTTTTTTTGTATTTAGCATTTTCAAACAAGAAATGTGAAATTGAGGAGAAATAACTGAAGTCTACACCATCCACCATGTCACAATGTGCTTAGCTGAGAAGTTTAACATAACAGTCCTAGTGATGTCTTTATGAGGTTTCGATCAGGGGTATCCAACTCATTTCAACTCGCCGGCCAAATGGTGCACAACTTAAGCTTTTTGGGGTCGGATCTGACAAATCATATAATAATGTATTACCGGTAATTACTATGATATATTATTTTAGTTACTAGATTTTTCTGTTTTGTTGTTATGGGTTTTTTTTTGTTGCTTCAAAGAACCAGATTCTAAAAGTTAACATTTTTATGAATAATTTCCATAAAACATGTTTTGAAGAACCAAAAGCATCAAATTTTAACACTAATTGTCCATTTACATTGTACTTTAGAAGTCAGAAAACATCTCTAAACTCTGGTTCTGACCATCGTCAGTTTAGTTCAGAAACTTGCTCAGTTTCCACATAAAAAGACGAATTATTGCGAACATATTGTGAATTATTGTCCTGTCCTAGGCGAGAACACTTTAGGGGCCAAATAAGGGTCTTTCAATGTGGTCAAGACTAGTTTACATTAAGCTAGTCTTGAATCCCAAAGATACAAACCACTTAAATACAGATGCTATGTAAATAGATAACATAGTGATTAACGACGCAATAGTTTACCAAAATATATGAAAAGACTGTAATAAACTTTTATTGTGCCTACATTTTTCAACAGGTGTCATTGTTGGGTTTAGTACAGAAGCATCTTCTGAAATCCTGTCCATCTGTTCGTCAGCTTTATGCAGATTCTTCTGAGGATGAAAGGAAAATCACAGAGTAAGCTCCAACAAGGCTGTAGTGCAATGAAAGAACAGATAAAACAACATTGATCTTGTTCAACACAATCTTTTGTGTGTTTGGGCAGATGTCAGCTTCAAGCAGTCCTCAGACTAGAGCTGTGCAACCAAACGGAGGAAGAAGATGAGGAGGTGGTTGAACAAAGAGTGGAAGATGTGAGGGTGCAGTCAGAAACATCACTGATGTCCAGAAATGTTCATAAATCTGATCTTTCCAATGCTTTCAGGTGGCTGACATGCTTCGAATCATCTCTCGGAGTAAAGATGCCGTTTACCTAGCAAAGTTCATGCAAGAAGAGGTCCTACCACCGTAAGTAATGCAGATTGAGAAATATTGTGAGACAAGATTGTCAACGCATTCAGTACATTTCTATTTGGTAATCACAATGTTACTTTTGCACTTGGTTATTTTGTGTAAGCGTATTATTGTCTGAAATTGTTAATTGTTTCACGCGGTTCTACATGAAAATGGGAAGCATTAGCAGTAAATTTGATTGGTTTATGGCCGAGGGAGGAATTCAATAATGCAGTTAATTTCATTGACAAAAAAAAAGCTACCAATCCCAGTTAAAACTGATTAGCTTGGTTATGAAACCTCAGAAGATGCTTGGAAAAGCCTTCTGAAGTTTGCTGAACCATGATATACCTGGCAAGGGAAATGCAACACCTTATCTTCTTCGCAGCTACCTGCCTCAACCATAAATATAACTGTAAGCAGTGGTACAGTGCCAAGCATCCAGAAGGCAAAACCTGAGTGGAAATAACATCAAACAGAAAAACGAAGGCATACTGTTGCGATTCTAGGCATATTAAAATAAAACTAACCGAATTGAAAGTTTTATGATTTTTGACCGCTTAGCAACTTATGTTTTGGGGTCAGCCTTGGGTTCGGATTACTTACACCAAGTTGGGTGCCAATATTGCAAAATGATGCCTAGATACAGCTTTTGACTCTACTTGACGCGACGCCATTGTAATCGCCATGGCGTTAATCAGAAACAGTCACCCGAATCAACATGAGACAATAACTTTTTGCCAGCATGGTCTAAAGATGTTCCTTTAGATTTGAATAAATGGTCTGGGAGGTGTTTGAAAAGTAGGTTTTTGATCTAATTCAATATGGCAGACAGGAATTTTAATCAATGGGTGCCGTTGTTCATGGCTAGACAAAGGCAGTATAGGATTCTTGCCTGTAAGTTAAAAAGAGCAAAAGTCATAAGCATTTTTCTACATTAGTTTATATTTTTTGACCACAGGTTGGTGCTGCCTTGGACTTTGTTGAGTCCCTCCGGGGCATGGTGCCAAACAAGTATGAACTTTAAAAGTTTTAGGGTAAAGCATTCTTGAAATACAGCGTTTTTGATCATTCCAAAAGGCCAACAAGGTATAATTGGATACGGTTCCAGTCCACTAGGGGGAACAGTGCCGAAACACAGCATGCAACCTCAGATCATAGTTGTTACACCGTAGACCAAGTTTGGGGTAAAAAGGCTAAAGGCATTGCAGAGTTTATAGCATTACAACCATTTTGGCAAGTTGTGCTAATTATTCCAAAACTGTTTTATGCATAAAAATTTTGTCAACAACTTTTAGTCTGCATGGTCTGGAAAAGAGTTCACGGAAATTGGACAAAAGGTTTAGGAGGAGTTCAAAATGGAAATAGCGTAAAATGATGTCATTGTCGGGTGTGTTGATTCGGCTTGAGTCATGTAAACGGAGGATTTTGTTTATTTTACTAACACTTATATCCCATAAACATAAGTGCAAATGTGGCCTGGTGGTGGCGCTAGACTGTTTGAGTTAGAGACTCCAAATTTGGTCAGCTTGTGGGTTAGAGGCTTGGCAGTATGTGTACCAAATTTCACAACATAACAATGGCAGAAACCGTAGAATAACAGCTTTATAGAAATAAATGAATCTTTAATTATTACATGTGCTTTTTCCATCGCAGATATCTGAACAGCATCCCTAAAATCCTGGCAGACGTGTATCACAGTTTGGGAACTCAACTGCCCGAGGCACTAGCAGCTGTCCTGCCTTCTGACTTCTTCAGCGATGAGTCTCTGGCCAAGGAAAGTATATCTGTGAGCTCCTCAGCTTTCTCTGCCACTCAAAGCAATGCATCCAGTGTGGGAGATCATCTGGAGGAGCTCCGCAATCGCTCTGCAAGGAAGAGGAGGTGATTGCTGTATGAAATTAAACCAGGATCTCCTTATGCTAGAGAACACACTCCACAACCTTTGTCGTTTTGTTGTGCAGACAGAGCATTATGACGCGCAACAAAAGCATGACTGAGGCTTCTCAGGCTCTTCGACAAATAGAAATCCCACGGAAATCCACACGCCTGGTAAGACACTGTTGCTTGATTGCTCTTTCCCAATTGCAGAAGCAAAACCTAAAATACATTGTCTTATCATGGAATTTACAGGCAAAGTCAAAGCCTGTTGTCCCAGTAGAAAAACCTGCCATTGTTGTCAACCTGCCTCCACCACCAAAGCAAGCAGTTCACGGTATTCAGATTCCCCTTCATCCCGTTTTCACCTGTTCACGATGTTGTGGTGACCAGAGGTTTGTTTCCATGATCAGAAGTGACGAAGGTGAGGAGAAATCTCTTCAACCAAGTGACTGTATCTCCCAAGGAGAAATCCAAAATGCCTCGTAGTCAGTCTGTGTCAGCAGTGGAGGGGCTTAAGAAGCGCAAGCGGTTTCATGTGGAAGATGATGGTATCTTTCATTTGTAATCGTTTCATGAATTATCAATGTAATGTTACACTTGTATTTAATAGCTTTCCCATTTCAGCTCACCATACTCTTCAGACTAAGAAAGTGTCGGAGACTCCGCTGCATAAACAGGTGTCCAGTCGCTTGTTGCACAGGCAAAGGACTGGCAGGTGAGACCCATTAATGGAATGGTTTCTGTTTGAAATCAAATGATCTTTATGCATTTCTTTGACTTTCTCACAGGAGATCTGAAGAATCTGATGTATCAATTATTGAGGAGTCTCCTCTCAAGCCACTTGTCGGTAAGTGTTTGATTTTTCTTTACCTTAATGTCAGTTATAGATGGACTGGTTTTTAGAAGAAGATGTACTAATGAAGTGTTTGGTATCAGATTTGAGGAGAAGCCCAAGACTCAAAAGCCTAATCAGGAGACATTCCAGCGCCTTTTATTCAAATTCTCAACCTCGTTCAAGAAATCTGGACCGTGCTCTATCTTTTTCTCAAAGCTGCCACATGGAGGGGGCAGGTAAAGAAGAAATGGAAGTTCTTACTTTAAGGAAAATGCTCAGTGTTCTAAAAAAGCGTCTCGTTTCTGCAGCGGGATTCAGTGTTGATTCTGTCAGATCACCAGCCAGGCTTCTCTTCGGTGCCATTCAGTCCCCTGTTTGCCTGCAACATACCACAACATCTTCAGGTCGATGCAGCCGAGAGCCCCTGCTTCTCCCTGAAACTTTTGAGGTTACTGACTGCTCCAAGTATTACCAAGTTCAGAATAAACATGTAATTTCTTTGAAATATAATAATCCTTTTGATTTTCAGAGTCAAAATAAAACTCCACAGAAGTTGAGGCATGATTCATTGTTGTCAGCACTTGGATGCAGAACACCTCAGTCCCCAAGAACTCCAAACAAGATAATTGGAGAAAATGGTATGGTACTGCGGGGAAGCCCCTTCCGGTCGCCTGGTACAAATAACACCATGGTTCAGACGCCCAAGAAAAGCCCACTCAAGGGTATACTCAGGACCCCAATGAAAAATCTCTTGGACTGTGTTTCTCCAAATGGTGCTTGGTTAAGGAGCCCAAATGGTAAAACGCCAAAGAAAAGTGTGACATGGTCTCCATCTCCTGGAAGAAGCATGTCAGAAAAGGCCATAAATGAGTCTCCGGTGTTTACTCAAAGATACTCCCCAAGGCAAGTTACACCAATCAAGAATAGCAGCTCTGGGGAAACCGGCATCTTCAAAACACCTGAGAAGGTGCCCTGGAGGAAATCCAAGATCTTTCCTAGAGAGGCGCTTAGGAATGTTGCAAGTCCAGAGACATCACTGTCCTTGATCAGATCAGGGAAGATGCAGAGAACTCTGAGCTTACCCTGCCAAAATTCAGAGGAGTTTGCCGCAGACTCCAGATCAGTTCGCTCACGTGCTTCTCCAGTGAACCCAAAGTTACAAACGCCTACAAAAAAACCCAGCTCAACACAGGGAATGCGCACCCGCTCTGGAAATACTCCTGTAAAAGAGTCACCTTCCCGTAAGGCTCCGGCTGCTACCTGCAGGACAAGACCTTCACCTCAGAAAGCCGAGTCTTTGACTAAAGAAAAAACGGCTGTGTCTAGATCAGCTGTGAACTGTCAAAGTGTTTCATCTATTGACTCACAAGAAGACAAATTTACTGTGGAAAGTGAGACTGGTCTTAAGAAAGCAGAGGAGTTGTCCTCTTCTGACTCTCAGCAGTTTGATTGCTCTGAATTCAGCGTTACCACAGATGATGAAAGCATCGAGATCTCTGAAGCCTCTGTGGTGAACACCCAGTTAGTTGGAGGGATCAAGATGAACATTGCTTTCTCTAAAAAGCCCTCCAGATCAGAAATCTTTGAGTTTGATGGGAACCAAACCATGGCAACTGGAGCAACACGAAGTCAAACTTATGGTTTCCGTCAAACCCCAGATCGTCGCCAGAGAGAAGCCGAGGCCCGTTTTGGATATTCCTCTGGAAAACCTAAGATCTCAACTCCAAGAACTAGACGAACTCCTTCATGTGGAGGCAAGTCCACCCCAAAACTTGCTTATGAAGTTGAGCTGCAAATGCAGCCGTCAGGGTTGCCGAAACTAAAGTTTAGACGCACCGACTCTTTCAATGCAGGGGAAGTCTCATGTGGTGCACCCAAGCATGTTGCTTCAAGTTGGAAGGTGCCGCAGATAGAGAGCCCTCTCGCACAGTGTTCTAGACATCCTGCTTGTAAATCTCCTTCTCTTTGCAGCCGAGCCACTCCTGCAAAAGGTACACCTGGGAAAGGGGTGCAAACTTACATATGTCAGTCCATCACCCCCACACACCATCCAACAAGTAGCCTATCCCCACTGGCAACACCTTTGACCCCTTCACCTCAAAGCAGAGGACGGTCAACCCCAGAGAACCTCAATAGCTGGCCTCGCAAGAAAAGAGCTCGGATGGAGATCAGTGGGTCAAAAGATCAACTCATCAAAGGGGTTCCTATTTTGCAAAAGAGGGGGGTGTTGGAGGATCCAGAACTGGAGGGTGTTTTCCAAATTCAAGGGGTGGATGAACTCAAGGAGTCCCTGAGCAGCCCAGTCAATCAAAGAAAACTGGGTATGAGGTCCAGCCAGGTTCTGAACGTCCAGGGCTTTAACGAAGACATGGGCTGGATTGACGCAATGGACACCAGTGAGCCAACAAACGCCGAATTGGCCTGGAAGAGCAGGAAAGGTACAGTTCTATGTTTTATGTGTTGGTTTAGTTATGGGAATTTCTGAAACGCTAGACCTGATCACCTTTATACATCACAATCAATGTGAGTGAGCGTGCATACCAAAGAAGAACACCCACCTGCCTCATTTGCATACATTTAAATATAATAATGAGCACATTTTATTTACTTCTAATCTACTTTTAAAGGAACATTTTTCGACTAATAACTCTTCACGATATAGTGTTGTGTATGACTAGTTTGTATGTGTAAAATATATACAGATATTCCATATAAACATATTTCAGGAAACCAAATGTTCACATTTAAAAATGTATTTTATAAAAATTAATGACTATTTTTTTTTTAAATCTGTAAGTTTTTTTTCTTCTATTTTCCTAATATCAGGAAGACATTGACTCTAGTGAATTAGTTGAACATGGCAGTCTGAGAACATCCAGATCTTTTCTCCCGGAATGTTCTTAATGCTGTGCTTCGGATGTTTTGCAGTGAACACAACGAAAGCACAGAAGCCTCTGTCAGCGAGTGGAATCTTTGCTCTCACGCAGTCCCCGCTCCTATATAAGAAATCCTCAGTCATCAGTGAAACGAAGCAGCTTAATGGTGAGAGTTGTTGTCTTGAGTTAACTGGAAAGTTTTCCGGATTATTCTCTTAATGTCACTTTCTCCCAACAGAGATGGAGTTCTCTCCTGTTTGCCAGCTGAGAACACGGAGGATGCACAGTCGAAAGAAACTGCTTGACTAAGTTTGTATTTTCATAGCACTGTTGAGTTTTAGAAAATTTGTATTTTAAATATCGTTTTTTTTTTCATTGTCGTGTATATTTTGTACAAAGGGTTTCAGTGAGATGCTATATAACTCAAACATGATGCAACTGCATTTATCCTTATTGCGAAAATAATGTCGTCAAAACAAGATTTTAGTTTAACTTTTTTGTTTGTTTTTGTGCATTTCTTAAATGTTTGTCAGTGTGAATTGGAAATGTTAAACAGATTATTTTAATAAAGAAACAGTTCTTTAAACATTTGGTATTGATGCAATTTCAACTAAATATTTGTTAAAATCGGTTGCTGGGGTAAATAATCTGGTTGCTAGGGAGTAAGCAATGGTCATTTTTTTACCAAGCTTCTTCTCACTTGCCTCGTAGCCTTTTACAACTTAGAAATGGTTTCCAAGTTTGTCTTGACAGCCCTTTGGTTTTGGTCACGTTGCTTTTTAATGTGAAAATGTGACAATGTTTTCAGGAAATTGGTTTGGGCAGAGAGAGAGAGATTGATTATATTGAATTTACCAAAATTTTTTAATTTTAAAATCCCATACGCCGCAAGGAAAGCGGAGGTGAACATGTTTTAATGTTTGGAGGTGAATTAATTTAGTAGATTTAGTAGGAGTGTGTTTAAGTATAGCAAAGCAAAAGTGCAAATTTTTATACGCTTTTGTCAACTTACTAAGTTTGTTAGATAAACAACCATTAGATTAGTCTAAAAAGTCTGAAATTGGGCACCTGCAGAAACCCTGGTCCAATAAAAATGCAGTCTGAAAATTTTATTGCAATGAGTCACTTCACATCGTTTCTATCTACGAATCTCGAAATGAAGCCAGAACATCTGTAGGTTTAGTGGGTCTTTTATTTCACAATCCTTCCAAACTTACAAAATAAACCGTTGTACAAAAACAAAACAATAACGCAATTCCCCCTAGCCTTTTCCACGAGAAAGAAAATGTAGATTGGTCTCAAAAGTGCATCCGTCCGGGGTACAGTGTAGGAATCTCAAATTGACAAATCTGTACCTCGTCCACTTATCTAAAACCCCGGCGAGTCTGGCAGTCCCAAACCTGTAGAGTGTCCCAAAGCAGCAGGCAAGGAGAGGAACGTTCTGAGCAGTCATTCGCTAAACACGAGAAAATGTACTCCTCCACTGATGCCTTGCGAGAGTTTACAACTCAGACTTCTTCTTCTTTGATTTCTTCTTGTCCTCTTGAACCACCACACTGTGTGTAGCTTCCCGCTTCAGGTAGGAGATGAAGTCGCCGACCTCACGGCCCCCCTTAAAGTCAAAGATTACTCATTACATTCCCCCCTTTGAAAGACTGACTAGAAACGCTGGGTTAGAAAAACAAACCTCATATTTCTTTGGATTCTGTTTACTGCCAGCAGGGGAGAAATAGATTGTCGGGAAACTGTGGGATAAAAAAAAAAAAAAGCAAAGACAATTAAAGCTGCAAGCAGCGATTAAAGGGCTCAAACATTATGACTGACCCTAAATTAGGCGAGGTATTTAAGCCAGAACAGTTAAAATACTAAGTTCTCAACCAAATACAACTAGAATCATAGATATATATGTGTTCAGACATAGATTCCTGACACATTTGGCAAGTTTCATCTAGATCAAACATTGTAGGGTCGAGATTGAACAACTTCCTGCTTCTTTGGTGAAATTGTTTAACGGTTGCGGATTGGCAGTGGGTTGAATTTCGATTTTTCAAGAGAAGCTTCACAATTTAACATTTCAGAGTGTTTGTGTTAAAGCTCGGATCTCAGGTGTGACTGATGACATCACATACCCGCTAACTTGATACGGAGAGGGCACGTCATTGGCGGTGGCGTCCATCTTTGCGATGACTATGTTGGGATCATCAGAGAGCTGTGGAGACATTACAGATGTTCAGTGCTGATGTTTTGCGCGAGCAGAAAAAGACTCGCATCAGGAAAACACCTTCTCTCCAAGCTCTTTGTATTTGGGCTCCAAGCTCTTGCAGTGTCCACACCAGGGGGCGTAGAACTCGATCAGGACGTCTTTACTGGCATCATTCACTATAGTCTCAAAGTTCTCAGCTACAACCACCTGCAAGAAAAACATATAAAACAAAACTGATTTCACGATAAACTGCTGCGTGAAAAGCATCGCACCGTTTCGTGAGCCATTTCTGCCTCTGGGACTTTGCCAGTGTTGGGAAAGTTACTTCAGAAATGTAAATAAATTACTGATTAATCCTTTTAAAAGTAATCTAGTTACTCTTTTGATTACTTTGTCAAGTAATTAGTTACAAAACTAATAAAATAAACAATCTAATGAAAACTTATTAGCAAGTCCAGCAGCTCTCCCTCTCTCGTTGGAATCCAAGTTGCTGCGTTATGATTTGTTGCATGTGATAAAACAGTGCTGGCACACGGTCACATTCATTTTCCGTTCTTCTGCCATCTTTGTAGTTTTCAACTGCGAAATGTCCCCAAACAACTGGTTTAAAAGCTGACTGAGGGAGCTGCGCTCTCAGGCACAGTAGAGCGCAACCCGAGAAGTCCCGCCCTCCTCTAAAACTTACGCACTCACTGATTGGATATTTAAACAAGGAGCAGTTCATTAATTGGATAATTCTTCCAGAAATGCGCTCCCCATCCCCCGTGTGTCTGAAAGCCAAGAACCTACTCCAGACTGACACTGACAAAGCGGTTATAGAACATCGAATTATAAATAAGCAACTCATAGACTAGTAATTTAGATAGTTACTATAATTTAAGCACATTGTAAACACAAGTGTACTCCATACTATTCTTATCGGAAAAATCTTCCGTCTCTGATGCTACGTCTCACCATAAAATATGATAAAGCTCTTTTAAAAAGAATTTCCAGTTTCTATAATCATGTGAATATTTAGCAATTATTTGGATTCTTTGCTTAAAAACCTGTTACATAAAGAACGAGAGGGTTAGTAACAAGAAAAAGAACCCAATGTTTTGATTATAAATCTAATATAACTGTCACTTAAGACCGACCAATACCCATTTAGAAAAAAAACTTTAGACATATTTTAAGAAAATGCTTTAAATGTTTCTTTTCTGTTGGTGGTGGCTGTTAACTTTTTTGTTTTTGTGCATTTATTGTTCGTGCCCCATTGAAATCCATTAGAACTACCTTTAATGCTTGCAAAGCCATGACCCCAAATAATCCAACACTCTCGATTGTTGGTGATCAAAGAGGTCAGATTTGAGATTGTTTTAAGGTAGGCTTGTGGAAAAAATAAGTGCAGTTTCTTACTGGTATAGGACATTAAATGAAGTACAACAACTAATATTGTTGCAAAGGATTAATTTGTCATACTGTGAATTAGTCATTTTGGTTGTTTCCCAAAATAAACGACATCATGTTAGAAATTGTCAATTAAAGAATAAAAATCTGTGAGTAGTTTTGATTAGAGCTGAGGTTGATAAGGAGATCGGTTCCAAAAAAAGGAAAAAATATTGGATCTGATTTTACAGTACTTTAGTGTAGCACCCACAAACCCAATAGTGGAATTTGATCAAAGCACAAGGGTTAAATGTGTTCTAGAATTCAACGCTTTGTACTTTTGCTACATCAGATAAATGTAACTTAAGTCATTCGAGCTCAACTTCCTTTTATATTAAATTAATCTAGTAAAGGCAAATCAAGGCTAAACATTTCTATTATGAACTGATGTTAACCTTGACGGGCCCGTCGTTGTTCTCAGGCACTGGCTCAGATTTGAGGTAGCGCTTCACTTTTCCATCAAAGTAATCCTGCAGGAAGCGCTCCAAGGCCTTTCCATCACGACTGCACACACAAAACAATTTTCAGGGTTTTTCGACTTCAAACAAAGTCTCCTGGGAGTTGAGGGGAGGGGGCACTCACGAGAACTCTTCCTCCATGACGTATTTATCTCCCTTTGCTGTTCGGATGCCAACGAGCGGCAGCTCTCCAGAGCTTCCGTCCAGCCCCAGCTCCGCCACATCATGGCTGAAGCTGTTCTTACTGGCCACCGCAAAACTCAGAGACTTGCCCTGATCCAGGAAGCTCTTCGCCACCTTCATCACCCTGCAGAGAAGAAGAGATCATCGAAAATCATCACATTGTTGGGTTTTATCCTTAATGCCTACTCAAGACCTTTGAGTCCTACTCAAGGCTTGAACAATATCATTTAAGGTTTTAAGCAGACCACTTTTGACCCTTTGGGATTTGCAGAAGAGGTCAAACATAGAGATTTGAGCACCACTAGAGAAAAGCATTGAAGCATCTGCATTATTATGTCTATATCTTAAGCATAAACAACTGTACCGGTTCCTCCAGTAGTTTGATCCCTTGGGGTTCTTCTCGTAGTCTACATCATAGTAGGCCACCAGCAGGTCTTTCCCTTTAAGCTGATCCTTGTTGTCCTCGGTCATGTGTGGACAGATGCCAAAACTAGTGATCAGAATGAGATAAATCACTGAAATTTTCATCTCTTTACTGAAAATGCCTCAAAGTAGCAAAAGAGAACAAATATTGCTGCTTACACATTGTCCTGAATGAACCTCTTGATCTTTCCGCTGGTGAACTTGTCTTCAGAGAACTTCACACTGCTGTCTTCGAATTTGTTGCTCAGATGAGGTGCTCGGAACAGAATTATGCCTCTGAAACACACTGAAAATTAACCGACAGCACACCTCACACCTTCCGGCTCAAAATTAAAACAAAGTGCCACATACTCTCCGTCGATGCCATGTTTCTTCAACAAATCCTCAACGTTGGTGTGTCCAAACCGGTAGGACTCCCTCAGAGCACTGGCTGCCTTCAGAAACTCCCCCTGGGCTGCACTTCCTCCGTCCGCGAAGAAGCCTGTACGCAAGAGCCGCTAAGTAACCAGCACAGCAGGAGATGCCCTTCAAAACATGTGCAGGTGATGGAAACAAAGTCTCCTACCAACAACACTGGCGTCCCGATCCCCAACAAACTTGTCGAACTCTGCCTCACTCTTGAGCTCCACCGATGCTGGTCCTGCCTGCTTTTTCAAATGGCTCACAATCCCATCTGATGAAGAAACAAGTGTTAATCTGAGGAAAAACTACACCCAACACCCCCTCTCAACCTTCACGCGCACCTGCAGTCCTCGGACCATCATATGGAGCCGATTCCTCCCCATCTCTGAAAATCTTCAGGGTTGGGTATCCGCTTACACCGTATTTGCCACACACTTTGGAATTTGCAGTACAGTCCACCTAGGTCAAAATCAGACGAGAATAACTATGACGCACTTCGACTGCTGAGGGGAAAACCCAACGCTTAGTTGATCTAGAGTAAGAGAGAGCAGGGGCCTGTACCATGAACGTAGATGAACAAACTCAGAGTTACAGGATTAGTTTTGGGTTGACAAATCCAAACCGATGCAATCAGGCATTATTGGTACCATGATGAAGCTCATCAACTTTCTTTGTTAACCCAGGCTTTGATCTTGCTTTTTGATCTTTGACTTGAGGCGCACACGTGCACATAAAAGAGTGACGTGCCACCGAACCACCAATTGCGTTCGACATGGAGAGAGGGAGGTCCTTATATTTCTCCGCTGAGGAGCAAACTATTATAATGCAGAAATACAATGAATTTAAGCACGTTTTACAAGCGCGCAGTAATACCGTGTCGGCTGCCAAAGCGAGAGAAGACTGTTGGAGAAAGATTGCGGACAGCGTTAATGCGTAAATTAAATACATATTTTATACATCAAGGTCTAATTATGTATATGTAACGTTAGTTTATGTATTTGCACGCCTGTAAAAATGATGCTAACACTTTACAATAACAGTGTAATTGTTAAAAGCATTCGACCGGACAAATGAAGAATGATCACTAAAGGTGTAGTGTTACTAACTACTTTTCAATTACTGGATTTCAATATGCTTTCACTGCTGAACTACTGTTAACAGTTAGAATCATTTTAAATGCTTGCACACACACGCAAAAAAATGCAATGCAATACATACCATTTGCGTTACAGTAAGGGCATGGCTTCGATGCGTCACATTTGTTATGTGCGGCTCTAGAATTTCGCAAAGATACAATATGCCTTTGGCGGAAAATCTGTATCTTTCAAACAAGTAACTATCAGGGAAGGCAATGGGGTCTTGTCTGTCCCTAAAAACTCTTTCTCTGCGAAGCGCTCTTCGAACAATTTGCGCGGAAATGTCCACGGGATTTCTCAGAAAAGGAAGAGCCATTGCAACAGACACTAGAAATTAGTTGCGTCACTTAAATGTTCTCTACTGATTGGTCAAATTTCGTTTTGAGATCTTGAATCTAGAACTTAACCTGCCCCGGAGCAGGTTAGCCGTGCAGCGCAAGTTACCATGGCAATGAACACCAACTGAAGCCGAGTTTCTTTCATGGTACCTAAAACCCAGCATTGGTGCAAACTAATCCTAAACTTACTTGGCTAACCAGCTAATCCGGCTTCATGGTACAGGCCCCTGGTCTTGTTGAGTGGTTATTGATTCGAAGGCAAAAAACCTGTTTGGGACATCCCTAGTTGTAATGGTCATCATCAGAGTATTCACCAACTGTCTCAGTTTAATAAAGACTGGGACATGACATCAGGGAATATCCGGAAAACAACATCGAAACCCAAATGCGCAGATGGATTGTTGTGTTTGCTTCTTGGATTCTGGGTTATTATTCTCTTAGACTAAACGGTGCTCACGTATGTCATGCTTGCTCAACCAATCAAAAGAATAGCGGTGTTGCTTGTATCCCTCGTGTCTGTAGTGGCGGCCAGCACCACTCTTCCCAGGGTGCTTTTGGAAATGTCTCGTGGGGGCAGAATGTTTGACCTTACAAAAACCTGACACCGTTGGCACCATAAGATTAATGTGAACCAGAAATGTTATGCTCTTTGCTCTTCCCTGGCATCCATGATCATGGCCAAAGTTCACTGCATTGAGGAGATTTCTGAGGCATCTCTTGTTCTTGATTATAAAGTTGAAGGCTACAAGGAGACTATGGCTTGGTGGCATCAAGAACGTTTATGCCTCCCCGGCGTATGCTGCTGGTAAGGATAAGATGAGAAACCGAAGGAGTATCTAGCACAATGGACCATGCTTCATCTACAATGAAGACAATGCTGTGACAAAAGCCTTCAGGAACATCCCTGGAGTCACTCTGCATTCAGTGAGCAGACTGGACCTGTTGAGGATTGCTCCTGCTGGACACATCGGCCGCTTCTGCATTTGGACTGAGAGTGCCTTCTACGAACTGCATGATCTCTACGGCACTTGGCACAAAGGTTCCACCAAAAAAGGTGAACTACAACTTGCCCATGACCAACACAGATCTGGGGGATGAATGCCTGGTTCCATTTCATGGACACTGTCTCTTTAGAAAAAAGTTAATGGTAGTATTGGTGAAATTCAGCAGCATGTGTTTGAAGCAAGAGGCTTATATTGTTTATGTCTAAGCTTGCCAGATGTTTTAGAATGGTATGCATTTTGGTTTTGTCTTTCAACAAGTTATCTAACAGAATCAAACCTTCTGTGCTGATTGGAAGACATCCGCAATCCAGCCAATCAGAAGCAAAGGATGGCAGGACTTAAGCCCCAGACAGAGACAGTCAGAAAAACAACAGCTATGGGACAAAATGTGCTCTGAACAGTATACAAGGTTTAGGAAAGGTTTGCCTGTCTTTAATACAATGGTCACATTGTTTTGACCTTGTCTTTGGGTTTACTACTGAAATTATACTTTTTCAGGTTTGTTGAGGATTTGTGTAATTAAAAAAAAACTGTTCTAATGAATTTATTAGAGCAGATTGTAATATCGTAATAAACCCTCAAAAAGGCTTTGGACTTCCTAGAGTTAAATAACTATTTGCTGCTTTCGGAGCAGTAATTCAAGAATACACCAAATATGGTTTATTTTTATTTACTTTGCAAAATCATACATTACTTGGTCAACAATAAATAAATGTGTATAGATCAGTCACAAAAATGTACGGCTGAAAGCGACTATTGAGAGAGAAATGTTTGATATGCATCAAAATAGTGCATATACTTCAGTTTTGAGCAAAAGAGATGTTTAATGAGGTTTAAAACAGAACCTGGCCTGGAGTATTTTAGAGCATCAGTGGAGTGACTGTTCAAGAAAGAAAAATAAATAAATAAATATATGATGATGATGATGATGATGATGATACCTTTGCAAGTGAGACAATGCCTTTCAGTCGAGTGGCTGCAGCTTCATATTCTGGAGCAAGACGTTTGCAGTGGCCACACCTGAAAATAAACAGTACACAACAAATGAGCATCAGACAGAACCAAACCTTTAAACAAAGATTGTGTTGAGTGCTTGAAAATAAATTATACAGACATGATTTTTTGTTTACTTGTATTCTTTATTATATCCACTCATTGGAAAGTTTGGTTGCATGCTACAGTTGAACTTTACTCGAGGAATAGAACGTTGTCCTATCACACGCAGCCAGCAAAACTGAAGCGACCAATCAAAACGTTACAACGGGGACAGCCGAGCCCCCAAACACATTGTTCCCGCCCCTCTTCTGTGAGTTTTATCTGATAACAAGATAGTAATATAATACGACAATGTTATCCCCCCCCCCCAAAATTATCTTGTGCTTTACTTGACGAATATTTAAAATATTATCCTTTAAAATAGGACTGTTTGCTTAAAAAGAGTGGTCAAGTTCAGGTAACCAATAACCAACGTTAACTGCCGACTTCAAATGAATTTAAGTTGAATTAAAGTAGGAAAGCAACACTGTGAGGAACTGAGTTTAAAAGAAGATAATATAGTAAGAATTAAAGAAACGCTATTTATTAAAACGAAAGTCGCCAAACAGGAAGTAGTTCATGTTTTACGTTTCAGATGCATAAATGAATTCAAGAAGAGCAATCAAAATGTGCAGTATCACGCATCAAGACAAATTAAATATGTCGTATATATAAATTTAAACTTACAACCAGCAATTTTGTGTTCTACTCGTTTACGCAAACTTTCACAAAAATACTGAACTGGTGAAGGTAAAGTTACGTTAGAGAACAGCGCTAGCAATTATTTTAATACACAAAACATTTATTCTACTCACCAGGGGGCAAAGAATTCCACCAGGATGAGGTCATGGTCTCCTATTTTGTTGTCAAAATCATCATCGGTGAACTCGAGGACATCGCTCGCATGCGCGGCTGCAGCACACGCCACGATAAAGAGCACGGGCAGCTTCATGATCAGGCGTTTCGGCGCTCAACAACAGAGACCTTAGGGATCCTGCAGCTATTAACCGCGTTCCTGCTAGCGTTCGAGGAGGAAGAGCCCCGGAGAAAGGCCCGCTGGAGCTAGCGATCTGAATGAAAGAGAAAGCACGGATGTGCAAACCCGGAGCTGTGCAGAAGAGCCAGAGTGTGGCACCACACTATTGGGCTTTCAGCAACAACGTCATAGCGCGATCAGCCAATCAGCACTTGGCAAACACACCGCTTCCGGGTGGAAATCATCCATTCACTGTTCAGGGATAACTGTCATTACGAGACAGAGACACGTAAAATTAAATTAAGAACCAAAAACCTGAGAGCTATTCCACCGTAACTTTTCAAGATTTCAGTTTTTTATAAGGCATTGATCAATCATCTCAAGTAATTTATTTAAATGTTTTATTAGATAAACAAGCTAACCGCTTGTTATTCTTAATGTATGTAAAAGGACTGGGTTTTAAGCAAAGAATTACCAAATACAAGCTAAATATTTACATGGTGCAGATGATTATAGAACCAGGAAATTTTTACACTAAACTAATTAAATCTGTAAAATAATCTGAGTAACAGGATAGTATTTTTAAATTTTGCTCCAAGATATCATCACATCATCAAATATGTAAATAAGACATTGAGAGAACATCGCTATTCACATGGCCTTCTAAAGATCCAAGTGATGCAACTCCCTGCTGATCATCCTTTGTGGCCTCAGATACCCACAATGTGTTTTTTTTTCTCATTAGAATCAACACAAAACTCTACTGGGAATTAAAAAAGGTAAAGCGATTAAAACAATGAGACGTCTGAAAGCCTTTAACATGTTCATTTAATTTCCTTTATCATATTATGATTTGTATTTGCTGTCCATTTGCTTTCTTTTTATGTATGTTTCTCGTTGTATGTGAATGCCCTTTAATGTTCATTTATTTTTTTACAAAAAAACACACTTAAATTTGTATTTACATGTAAGTAACACGTTTTTTTTTTTAAATAAAGGACAGTGTATTCAAGCTTTAAATGCTGGTAGTGATGGGTGAATTGTAAAACATATTTTTATTTTAAAAATGTATTGTAAATGTTAAATTAGCATACGCAGCCAACTAAATGCTAACTAAGTATTGGTGGATGTCATTTTGTTTTAAGAAGCAGACGAAGGAGTTTATAAAACTTATGAAAACAGAATTAAGCGAGAACATCATGACCACACAACATAAAACGAAAAATAATCCCAGAGGGAAATGTGTTTTAATGCAACAAAAACAAAAATACTACGTTTTAATACAATGTTTTGAAAATAAACAAACAACAACTAAATTAAGAAATTAAAAGAACACTTAAAAATATACCCTAAAACTTTAGAAAATAAATTAAGCAACGAAAAAAATCTACAGTGATCTTACAAATTTATCAGACACAAAACATAAACATAAACGATAAAGGAAAATAATTATAATACAAGAACGTTTCATTCATTCATTTCGGTATCCAAACCACTGATCCAGCTGGTGGCGCGAATGCACCATAAGCAAACACCAAAAAACAAAAGAAGAAGAGGAAGAGGCTAAACCGTCCCGTTTACCAAGGGTTAATGCAGCCTTCTGCGAAATCTCCCAAGCCGCAGCCTTGGAGGCTGGAAAGGAAACACACTCCGAAGGCTTTCAGAACCTGGATTGGGACACATCTATATAGGAACTTACAGTTTTTGTAACAGTGCCACACAGTGGCCACAATTATAGGTAATAAGTTTCTTCCTTTGTTTTTGAAGTACGTTTTAATTTTGGAATAGTTATGTGAGAGATGAAATTGAACCAGATTCTAAAACTGACAACTCAGCTTTAAAAAAAAAAATAAATAAATAAATAATAAAACAAAAAACACTTTGCTCGGGTCACTATGCGCACAAACAAGAAGTTGCTAAAAGTCAGTCATATCTGATCTGAAATTTACCATCCAGGTCTGAACACATCTGCAAAGTACACTCACAAAGCGCCACCAAGTGGCCAGAGGAGGAACAACATCTTGTGTTAATAAAGGACCTTTTGACACTTATTTTGACAAACGTGACACATTTTCTTTATTTAATCGACAGTCTTCGCTGTAGGCCATCGCGCGCTGATGTCATATTAACAGCGGAGTTTGCATCGATCTGCTACCCGGTCGTTCGCCCCTTACCATCCATTATCGTGGATTCAATGACAATGAAACCATAAACCTAACCCTAATGTGGAGATATTTTGGACAATTGTACATTTATTGTTTGTTTGTTTTTTTTTCAATAATTTTTTTTGTAAGAAGTAATTTCTTGTTTTATTTATGAGTATGCACACCCCTGCCTGTGCCTTTAGATTAGGACAGCGTTTGTCCAGCAGGTGTCAGTAGCTACTAATGTATACAGCTGAACCGGGGAGGAAGGAGATTAGAAGAAAGTTTTACCGTGTTGTCAAGGAAACGTAGCTGTGTCTATCTGTGTGCGCGCTAATGTGTTTGTATAAAATAAAAATAAATAAAATCAAATCACGCTTGTTTACTTCAACCGTTTACTTCTTACACTAACCCTAAAACCATGTTCACGTTTATGCATTTTAAGGAAATTCACACATGCGCACTACAATATACACGACGTCTCCATGAACGATGTCCTTGAGTGGCTTAAAAGGCGCCTACAAATTAAACGAATTGTTGTTATTATTATTATTATTATTATTATAAGTTATGCAAGGAAAGTTTGTACCTATCATTCGAGAGTGAAGTGGTCTGCCTGTCATGACACATCAAACTCATGCAGTTTCCAGAGACTTCCAATGTGCAACTGTAATTGCATTGGAGCTCTTTTTGATAGCATTCGAAGCATTGAAACATGACAATAGCTTGTTTATGTTCCACACTCTATTCGGAATCAGTAGGTACTTATTTTATCCAGTATATACTCATTTATGAATGCCAGGCATGCATTGCATTGTGGTATTGAGAAGTGTGGGAACTTCATAAAAGTAGTAGGTCTTCTGGATACTTCTCCTCGATAGTTCACTCATACTGTTTCGCCTACTGGTGAGCGATTTGAATATGTCCATAGAGTGGATATTATATAGGTGGCCATTTGAAACCACTCTTTTTTTCTACTGCCTAAGATAATGTATATGAATAAAGTAAATTGTAGAACAGAAGTAACAAAAACACTTGGCTTTCTTAAGTAGTTTATATAATCAATATTTCACACAAAAACGTTTAATCTTGAGCACCAGAGGAAGTTCTTTACAGGGGCTACAGTAACATCACTGCCACAAATATTGCAAGTTACACCTTCACCGTATGAACACAATCATGACGTGTGCTATAACTGGAGTGTGGTATGTCTGATGCAATAATAATGTACCAATAGAGAATGAGGAGTTGACCTCATCGCAACGTGGAGCTTTGTCTGCAGCTGCCATATTTAAAGATTGCAGTTATTTAACATTGTACCCGGAAAGCATTCAGCGCTGCAGCTTTAGCCGACAAGACCCCATAATTACAACATAAATAATTACACAAGCATTGTTATCTTAGAGTTTGAGTAGAGATGATCTGGAAAACGTTTTTTTACAAAAGAAACTGTTTATAAACCTCAATGACACAGAAAGAAGTTCAGAACCACCAGGACTAGAGCTAAACTCGAGATCAGGGGAGAATGTTATTGTGGTATGTTCAGACTAGATGCAAAGGAAACATGAAGCCAAGTGTATGCCTCTGCGTCAAGCTTATTCAAAGTCTCGATTCTGCTTAATACGTGGCTAAAAGCCAATTCCAATGGACAATACAATGTCATAGTATGTTATGCTAATTAGCTGCCATTTTGAAAACCTACTTTTGCAGGCTCCTCCTAGATCAATTATCATATTTCATCAGAATCTTGTTCCAGATCATCCTCTGTTGATTCAACAAATCGTTTATGAATGGGACGTAAACTATTATGACGTAACGCTCACCAAAATGGTCGTAAGACTATATCTCAGTAATGCTTCAGTATATCAACACCAAATTTGGTGGGCATTATATTAACTGTGTTTTGAGGTCACCTGCAAAGTTTCTGCACAGTGCCCCCTATGGGTCAAGAGATAAAAAAAAGATTTATTGCTTATTTATTGTATCTGTTCATAAAATCCATTGGTCTTAATAACTTCGGATCATCATGTAGAGTTGGAACATGTCCATTTTTAGTATGTCAGCCATCTTGGATTTAGTCAAAAGTTAAAGTTAAACGTATCTTTACAAAAGTTGACTGGCATGTTTGCCAACATGTCCTGAAGATTTGTGGTAGTTTCAACTAATGGTGCGCTAACAGTTTGTCGTAGGTGTATGAAATTCGGCACACATGTGTAGGGTACCGAGACTTAAACATAAGTAATATAGATCGTGTTTCCAAAATTGATAAGTAGTCGGCTATTTCGCAAAATCCTCCAAAAATTTGCCACTTTACTCATGTGTTTAACGAACTCCCCCAAGAGATTTGATCTATTAACCTCGAAAGTTCATCAGTCTTTTCTTAATGCATATGGGATGCTATATACGAAGCTTTTTTTGACGTCAATAAACTTATGCACACACGACGGCTCTCGAAAGACACATTATTCCATGATAAGGAAGTAGCTAAGATTTGTAGTAGTGTGGTCGATTTGTATCATTACATTTAGGAAAATTTGCTAGCTTTAACATATGCTACGTGGCAAATCCAATTTGAAGATGCATGTCTACAGCCATTGACCAATAAAGCTGGGAACAGCGCCACCTTAAGGTCAAAGTTTATAAACCTCTTAATTGGGCTAAAGCGCTTGAATTTGTATGTTTTAGACCATTTTGCATACAATCCAATGAAAATGTGTTCATTTGCCTGTCTGCCAAGTCGACCTGTTTAAGCTTCTAGAAGTTTGGCCCCATATTACTGCTTGCAGCTATATCATATCATTGCTTTGTTTCCAAGCTCAGTGCTAAATACATTCAGTTTTATCTACAATTTCCCATTGGGTTTGGATCCTCATTTGAGGATTAACAACAATCAACACAAAATTTTAGCTCATCCAAAACGCAAGCTACTTCTTTACAAACCCAATTGTAGAGCGAGCTGTAATTTAGCCAGATCCGAACCCGATTTAATTTCTCAAACATGAATTGAGAGCTTAGTTAAGTATCTGTAAGGTTGGGGGTGGGGTCGATATTTTTCTCCATTATCTGGAATTATCTCCTCAAAACTACATGTTCCTCAAAGGCAAACAAATGTAGATTTCCCCCTGCTGGTCTTGCTCTGAATTACTGCAGTAGTGTGCTATGAATATAGTGATGCTTTCCTGACACAAATTCACCCGTGGAACTCCTCATTCTCTATGCTGGAGAGGGAAGGGTGGAGTCAAGAGATGGGAGAAGCTAAGAAAACGACTATTTAAACTGGCTGATGGGGTCTGGGATTTTGATGTCTTGGCCTTTCTCCAGTTTCTTCTCGCACTCGACGAGATAGTTCACTCCGTCGATGACAGTCTGCACCAGTTGTACCTGAGAGACAAGGGGGTCACAGATGTTTCCGGATTTGAAGGGAGATTGGCTTCTTGTGTTGTATTTGGTTTTAGAACACTGACCTCTGATTGGCCCAGCCTGTCCAGATTGGAGATATCGAAGGTGCTTCCTACAGCGGCAGTGTCTACTCCTCCCGTGCCTCTCTTCTGAAGCCGCAGGTTATCCAGGATCTTAGAGAAGCGCGGGTCCTGGAGAAGAGGTTTGTCATAGTTTTATTTATTTTTTTGTTGTTTTTAATGATGACATGAAAGATCAGAATTGTTTTGTGTTATTTTTATCACATCACAACACCAGTTACATTTTATGACACATTTACTCAGAGAACAATGGAATTAAAAACAATTGTAGCTTCACACAGTCAATGGAAATACACATTTGAGAATATGAGATGACAGAGTGTCCCAGAGCGTGGTTATTAAATTACTGTTGCCTTTCTATCAGTTTGAACCAGTCTGGCCATTCTCCTCTGACCTCTAACATTTGAACCGCCGCTCACTTGATATTTCCTCTTTTTTGAACCATTCTCTGTAAACCTTACAGTATGCGAAAATCCCTGTTTGGTTAATTAAGAAGATTAATTTTAAGAATTTATTTATCCGTTAATTTTTTTATAACAATAAACTAAATTGAGGTTGGAACCATGGCACCAGGTGGCAAGAAGTTAGCCAAAAGTTGGAAGGAAGCTACCCAGGAAGAAGAAAGCTTTAAGCATGGTGGCTTTCTTTGCTTGCAACCCAGCTTCTAGAGACAAACTTATTGTCGCAGAGTTCATACCAGAGAGGCCATTGGTATGTTACGTTTATGTTTAGTTTATTCTGGTAAATTTAACATTGATTTGTTTCCTTTGGAAATGTGTTTGATCTTTGAACCTTGTTCAGTTGCTTCCATTGCGAGCATAAATAAATTAAAGAAACTGGAGTTGAGACAGTGCTCTCTGTGTTCCTTGTCAAGTCCATGCAAGCAATGGTCAAGAAAGTTTGAGGACTTGACAGTCCCAGTAGATCAGCAGTTTCTGAAATATTCAACAACCATGCCACGTTCACATTAAACCCCCATTCTTGTCCATTCTGATGCTCGGTTTGAGCTACAGCAGATCATCTTCACCAGGTCTACATGCCTAAATGAATTGAGGGACACATTCAAAATTTTTGGACAGGTGTACCTAATAAATTGCCGGTGTCAAAAGTTGCCTTTGGTCTTCACACAAAGTTCAAATCATTTGTCAAAGTTAATATGATGATATTTTTGGGTAGTCATTAAATATGAGGCCATGTTCATCAGTTGTCAAGGTCCGTCAGACTACCTGGCAACCTTAAGGTCTGGGAGAAGCGGGAAGGAAGATCCTGCTCCAGAGTATTTTAGTGACAGCCATGTAAGATTGTGAATAATTAGCAGAATTCAAACAAAAAAGCAACAAACTAAGCAGCAGGTTAAAAAAACACTTGCTTTTCAGTTTAACAGGACAAGAATAAATGTAAATTGTTGAAGTGTAATCAGCAAAACAAAGTGAGTATACCGAGAGTATACGCAAGTATTGATCATCAGAAGTCGTAACAGCCCAAAGACAAAAGTAGACATACGTGCATATAGCCCCGACTATACTACTGCTCCCGTGGGAGTGGACTTGAATCGGAAGAGTATTTAGCCAGAAGGCGGGAAGAGCTCAGGGCTGTTTCGTTTCATGAAAAGCCTGTGGCCTGAAACGTTTAGAGTGATTTTCAGATCATGTAGTTTCGTAATATTTGTTAATAAATGTTAAATCTTGTCGCTAGTTACTCTCTAATCACTTTCTACAATTATGTTAAATGCTAAGAACTAAAGAATCACATCATGAAACTAACGTTTGAAGGGTTAATGATAACAAGTGCATTTCTATAATTAATAGAAAAGGTAAACAATAACCTTCTTATAAAAATATGGAGTCAGATTAAAGTTATAGTCAATAATTAAAGTTCCCACAAGCTCTAAAAGACAGAACCCAGCTAAAACACACCACAACTCACAGCTACAACTATTTGGGACACAACATGCTCATTTCTGCTAAACGAAACCCATCTTTTTATGATTGTGTGCTGGGTTTTGCAAGATTTCCTAATCTATTCAGCCAGATCAATGATTAGCACCAATAGCATAGCTTAGCATAGATCACTGAATCCTATTAGACCAGTAGCGGTCATGTTTCCTGTGTTCCTGTGCCCATGTTTCCAACTTTCCTGTGGCTCAGTTGGTAGAGCATTGTGGTTGTGAGTTCAAATCTCAGGGAAAGCATATGTTCAAAAAAATATTTTCATTCAAATGTAAGTCGCTTTGGATAAAAGTGTCTGCCAAAAACATAAATGTAAATGTTTCATGAAATATTTGAACCGGCTCCAAAGCTGTACAAATTCAATCTGTGGAGGTGAAGTGCAAACCTTGCTGAGATGAGGAAGAGACACATGGACGCCAGCTCTGAGCCCCGTGCCCAGATTAGATGGACAGGTAAGGATGTAACCGAGATGCTCATTCCACATGAACTCCCAGCCCTTCTCCTGGATCAGCCTCTCGACCTGAAGCACAGAGAGATGTTTTGTGAGTAAAGCAGCAACAAATCCATTCAACCAAACCATGATGCACTTATAATAGCACATCTTGAGTGTTTAAGCATTTTTAGTGACGTAAAAAGAACAATTGCGATGAGCCAGTGTTCATTTCGTCTGTGACAAGGAAGCGAAAGTCATTCAGAGTAACAACTGGAACATGTTAAAAAGACGAGAAATTGAGCTACTGGAAAGATACCAGAGATCTCTTGCTGCTCCCCAAAGAGAAAATCTGATTAAACTGCGTTTAGGCTCATGCAGAAATGTTGTTAATACACAGCACAACAATAAATGTGTTGAATGTAAATTTGAAAATAACACACAATGAAATCCAGCTTCTTTTTCAGAAAGCTATGGTTAAATGTAGCTGAATGTGCTACATATTTTTTTCTTTTTTCACAAACAAATACTTTATATTATAAGAATGAGTTGGGAAAATGTGAAGTAATTTATAAATTTAAAGCATTTTGTGAAAAAATAAAAATGGTCCATTTAATCAGTATTTTAAATCGATAACGTATATGTTTTAGACACGCACTGTGATTTGAAAGTGAAATCAGTAGTTTTCATGCAAATCCCAATTTAACATTCATGGTTTTATAATGTTTTGGAACCAAACTCTTCGTTTTATGCAAATGTTGCCTCAATACTTTTTTAACCCTTAAAAGTCTAGGGGCTTTTACTATACAATATGCTCAAATAAATTAAATCTTTTTTTGTGGAAATAGTTGACTTTTTTTAAAAACAACCCCAGCTTTTTTTATTCTCACTAATAATTTTTGTGCCAGAACTTTGAAAAGCACAGGCCATTTCACAGGTTTTGTACTTACAAGGGTTATCCCTACTTTCACCAAGAAATGGCACTGATTTTGGGTCTGTAAAATTAAACTGAAAGACAATTGCACATTCTCTCACAGTTTAATTTGAATTATCTTGCAAATCTTTGGTTTATAACCAAAAATATCAAAACTAGTAACCTGTTCGTAACCTAGAGATTATGAAAATAAAAAATCCCTGGGTTGTGCCATTCCTACTAAAGTCAAAACAGCCACTGTGATTGGCATCATGCATGCAGAGACTTCTAAGGGTTAATAGTGGCCCAGTGCCCTTAAGAGCTGAGAAAGGTGCCTCAAATAAAAATTTATTATTATTATTATTACTATTACATATAAGTGTAGCAAGAGCAATGTTTGGCACTCAGTGACAGTAAACACAGCTGCAGGATCGCAGCAGCACTAATAAAAGAGCTTTGTGTGCGTTCTCATGAATACAAGTGCATGACCTCACCTCTTGGAGACCCCTGCAAAAACGCTCAAAGACCCTCTTCATGTTGCCACCCTTCTCCATAGAGATCACACGAGTGTGGTCTTCTTCGTTGACCCACACCAGGAAAGTCTTCTCGTTGTTGTGCCTGAAACAGACAAGTGCATGCTACATGAGGTTTGCTAAGAAAAGCAAAGGCTAAATGTGGTTTTATCAGAGAACATAACTTTGAATCACTCAGCAACAATCCAGTCTTTATTTTCTTGAGAGGCTTAATCATGAGTGGCTTAACACAAGGAAAGCGACAGCCGAAAACTAAGTCTTGCATATGAATGCCTTTTATACTTATTAGTTTTTCTTTACTTCTCCTTTTTGATAATGTGGCTTTCCCTCATATCTATGAACAGCAGCCTCTAGCATTCACCGTTGGTGTTTTTCCCTCCTTGTGCAAGGTATCAATGGCTGTCTTTTGTTCATCTGTAAAATCAGCAGTCTTCCATTTAGATTACTTTGCCAGTGTTTTCAGTTAATTAGCTGATTAGAGTGTGGCTCCAGGATTCTTCAATTGGAGGCATAAATGGACTAATCAACGTTGGAGGGAAACAGCACTTTATTCGCAAATATTTTTACGAATACATTGGATTGGCATCTTTGGATGGAAACATGGCTACTGACTAACCCACAAAGTGTGAACACACCTTTAAAGTACTTAAAAAAAGAAAAACTCACCATATACCTCTTGCATCCGGCCAGTCACGAGCCATACCTGCGCATGTCAGTAGCGGCGACACAGGCTTATCAAACAGGAAGTGATCCTAGAAAGCAACAAACAGCCATCACGAATCATCTCGATATTATTTAATCTGAACTGAGTGTCGCATCTTCACCCACATCAATGAGCTGCTGCTGCTCCTGTTCCGTCATCTGACTGAGGCTGTAGTACTTCCCAGCCAAGTCTTCCTTCAGGCCTCCCAAAGCATCGATCACAACCCTCTCTACCTCTCTGCGCTCCGCACGGGTACAGGCAGGGGGCAGACTCAGGCCTCGGATACTCCTGCCTGTTCTGACTCTAGACGACAGCACATAGTTCTCATCGAACAGGCCTCCCTTTATCTGATGGGACAGAAATAAAGAAGAGTTCACGGACGCTACGTGAAACTAAAGTCTTGGGTTACAATTAAAAATGCACTGTGTGGCCAAAATGACTGTCGTCAGATCCTAAGAACTTAAGTGACATACTATTCTTATTTTTACGATTTCTTTGGCTATTTTTACCTTTATACAGAACAGATTGATGACAGTAAGAGAAGCGATTTTAAGAATTTTGTTCTCCTCCTGCACAGGATTTTAATTCGAGCCCCCCCTCGTCTATTCATTTCTTCCTTTCCATGTTTTTACAACCTTCAAGCGTATCCTTCATTTAAGGGTTTGACCAGTCTCCGCCTCAGACATGCTGCACATGAGTTGGCCACGCCCACTTATTTACATATGCACAGAATAAAAAATTATTTTATGGTACACGTTTCATGCCACGGTAACAATATATATCGTCATACTGGCCAGGCTTGCTGTACATGACATCCATTTTATAATACGTAACCTTTAGAAGTCTTCGCCAAACAGTGTTTGTTTTTAAATAGGAATGACGTGACCCACCTATTGTCTGATTTTGATATAATGCGTGGGTTTCAAAAAGGTTATTAGTTTTGATATTTTTTGTTTCACAAGAGTTATGGCAAATAATTCAAATTAAATGTGAGAAAATTAGCAATTGTCATCCAGTGGTGAAAAGAAGAGATAACCCTTGGAAGTACAAGACCTGTGATATGGCTTGTGTTTTTCAAAGTACTGGCACAAAAAAAAACGCACAAAAAGTTCATGGAACAGTGTATGAAGTTCACGAGAGGTTTGCCTGTTTTTTTTAAACCATTATCATATTGTTTTGACCTTGTCTTTGCTTTTCGGGAGGATTTATGATTTCTTGTTTTGTCTCAACGGGTTTGATTTTTGTTAGAAAACATAATTGTTCAATGCCAATTTTTGGGATTTTTGCCGTAAAAAAAGACAAAACTTAATACTTGGAATTGTACTTTTTGTACATGATATAAAAATTATATATAAATGTAAAATGCAATAAAAATGCCTGAAAAGGCCCCAGACTTCTAAGGGGTAATGTTAAATTATCTTTAAAACAGTTTTTGTGACAAACCTTTTAGAACACCAGCTTCTTTTTTACAAATATTTTTTCATTACATTACACAATAATCCCACAACATAAAATCGATAAATCTGCAAAAATCTAACAATAACAAAAATCCAAATATCAAAGACAAGGTCAAAACCATGTGAAAATTGTTCCAGGCACTTTTTGATGGCACAAAAGATGGCACTGGTGGGTCTGTAAAGCAAAACTGAAAGACGATAACGCATCCTCTCATTTTTTAATTTGAATTAAAAATGTTTGTTTATTAAGTTTATCTTATAGGTCAGTGGCTTTGCAAAATTTCATAACTGGTGGTTCACAGTAGAAGTGGAAAAATAAAACGAAGAAAACTAATGGAAACAAATTAAATCCAACACTAACAGTTTTGAACAAATATTTCTGAATCTTTTACTGTGTTACTGGATTTGAGACGTAAAGAATAAGTTCAAATATGCTCATAAAATGTGCTTGTGTGGTGTAAGAGATTCTGATGCTGCATATTAACTTCATGTTAATGGGGAGTTTTCTAATGTTTCTAATGTATTTGCAGACTCGTTTACTGTTTATAATCAGCTTACTGCAACGAAAGAAACTCAGATTACTCAAAGGCTGGATTCAATATGGCCACCTTTAGGAATTGAGAAGAGTGAAAGTCTCGCTGTTTATTGGTATAGCACCCCACCCCCGCCAGCAAACAGGCAAGGGGGTCTGAGCTCTCCACTGCGTTTGCATCAGAAGGAATCAGCACCAGGGTTTGATCAGGATGTTTATAGCACGGCTTACAAAGCTTTGCATTTGAAGTGCAGTAGAAGTCGACAACGACCTGATTGTTTTATAACAGGATTTATAACAGGATAGCAATTATGATATGGGGGTTTGATTTTACAGGGGGAACCTTCCTTATAAGGCCAAATAGTTATGGTGTTAAAATGTGTTATTAAAATCAACACCAAACAAATAGAGTCATAGCAATATGAAAATACACCTCACAGCAAAACACTGGTTTCAACTTGGGCCATTTTCCTAATGTATTTTCATTTGGAATTCCATCAGTGTGTCACGCACAGGTAAAAACAGAACTCATAAGAGCTGAGATCAATCAATGATTTATTATTATAAATAACAAATACACTGGAAGCAAAACAAAAGACCCACTGTGGGAAAACCTGATTAACTTAAAACGTCCCAAAAGGGAAATAGTGAGCTAAACTGCTAAACTGGGCATAACAATCTGAAAAGACTCACTTGTAAGAAACACAGGTGGAAATGTGAATGCCGGTCACGTGACACGGCGGAAGAAAAACAATAGAGGAGAGTAAGGAGAAAAATAAGAGGAGACGCAGAACCTAACACAGTGTGGTTTCGAACCATGACGTGAGTGCAGGATTGTGGGGGAGGAGTAAATGTTGCCCACATCTTGTGATATGTAGTGCCTTTCGTAAAATGCAACTTTATACTCTTTGAATATTTCCAAATATAAAATATGTAGATATATACAGTGTAGAGAACTTCATTATTAATTAATAACCATTATGTTTAATTTTATAATTCAGTGGCATCTTGGCAATTTTTTTTTTAAATTTTGTAGTTTTGATTAGAGCTGAGGTAGATAAAGAGATTTGTGTAAAAAAAAAAGCAGTTTAATTTAGTGATTTTTTTTGTTTGTTTTGCCAAAGTGTATTGTTATGCAAATGTTGTGGGTTTTCGACCACATTCAGAAGGTCACAACAGCTGAATGGATTTTGGTTCCATTCAAGGGGGCGCTGTAGAGCCCATTCTTAAAGCGCGGTCATCAATTTGTCAAATCAATTTGTTCAGTCTGACAGATTATAGATATAGCCAAAAATGTGTCAACTTTTTGTAAATTTCGAAGGGTGAAATTCGTGGGCTAACACCCCAAGACCCAAGTGACGTATTTCAGAAATTTTGAAAAATGTTGTCCCTAGTGCCTTATGAGTAACCACACCATTTTTTTTGATTTATCGTAATATTTGCCTAGAAAGAGTTTGTTAAAGTGCAAGGTGAGGGTTTTTTTCAAAATGGCGGACTTCCTGTACTTGTTGGCTAAAAAATGGCAGAGACTTTTGTTCCGGTACAGAGGTTGATTAAATTGTAGGGGGTGCTATGGAGCAAAATTTTACAGCAGTCACATATCAATCTGTTCATGGATGCAATTGTTATCTGTTGGAGCTACAATTGTGTAAATTTTTTGCTGAAGTGTGAAGACTATTTGACAAACTTCAGCACTTTTGATAACTTTTCATCCCTGATGCCTAATGAGTAATCGGATAAAATTTTTGCCAAATTGGACAATTAATAAAAGTAAAAGTTTTTTTTTCTTCAAAATGGCTGCAATGGACTTCCTGTACATTTTTGCAAAAACATGTCAGAGTTTTGTTTTCATATAGAGATGATACATATGTGTACTGATTTCCGACAAAATGGGAATAGGATAAAAAATTTTCCAGGGGGTGCTGCAGAGCCAATTTCCATGTTACAGTCACAGGCGATGGTATCAGATTACCATTTATTCGAGCAAATCTGCATGCTGTGTCTAGAACATATTTCATTATTTATATGAGGATTTCATGTAATTCATTTGAATGTTTTGGATTTTCATTTTTTCATACTCTTGTTATTATTACACATGATATCACATTCTTGGTCAAGGCTTTATTCTGTAATGTAAAAAAAGCCTACTTACAAGGAAAATAATCCTAATTGGACAGAAAAACAAGAGCCAGCATTGTTAACAACGCATTGTGTAACTAAGGCAGCCCTCCTACCTTACTGGCATCCAGGTCAGTGGGATGTTTCATGGTGCAGGGGTCATAGCCATTGTGCCTTTCTTTGATGACTGGGTTGTACAGATCTGCAAAAACCTGCACAAAGCAGTTTTATTATAGTTTAACACAAGTTCATTGATTAGTCTTCCAAATGTATTTAATACCAATACTCACAAACCTCATATGACTCTTCATCACCTGCCACCATCCCTACTGTCTTTATGAAGGGGTGGCCTGGGTTGTCCACACCGGTTTGGATTGCTTCATCCAAAGTGTAACCATTGGGAGTAGCTTTATCACACAGCTTTGAGTACAAGGCAGGCGTCAGGTGACTGGCCATACAGTTATTGTGCTTCCGCAAATCTGGATATTCAGCACTGTTGAGAAACACAAGCTTTAGTCTGCAGCCGAAAACAAAGGACAATGGCAGGAGCAAAGCACCTGATATTATGAGCCATCCTCGCCTCATACGACATGATAATATCTTAAAGATCCCAAACATTCAGTAGGGGCAGAATTTGTATTTTGCAGCTTCACTCATTAACCATCTTAGTAGTTATACTATCCTTAGTTATCCCACTACAAAAAGGGAAACCATTACCAGCACATTAACAGGTTATTATAGCATTTTCGGTGAACTTAAGTCTGTTACTGTTAAGTGTGAAGAAAGCATGAAGACCCAATAGCAAGTTCACAGACAGTTCCTTTACTGACTCAGAGAAGGGAAAAGCCACAAGGCTCAGTTCAAGGACCAGTCTCGCTCTGAGATGGCAAGCACTGGAGAGCTAGCAGCCAGGAGCTAGTGTATCCAGAGAGGACAAGATCCCTCTCTCAAGAGGGGGAAACACAGATCCACACACTCCAGACCAGACCCGTGGACTTGAGTCATATGACTTTGGACTCGAGTCATTAATTTGGTGACTTGCGACTCGATCTGGACTAGAACCCCAAAAAACGCGCAACTTGACTCTTTGAATTGTTTCACATTCTCATTTCGCCTCATGCATGCTTCTGTGTTTGAGACCAATAAAACTGAAGCTTCTTTAAGATCTAAGTTCATCTATTGGTATCTGGCGATATTGTTGACGTATGATTGGCTGTCCCAGGTGTTACTTCATATGAGTGACTGGACAGGGCTGACAAAGTTACTGCAAAGGTACTGCATTTTTGTTTTGCTTGAGTCCTGTTTCCTTACAGATTTAAAATTTTACAGTTAAACATTAGGCAGATGAATCAAAGGTAAAATATTTATTATAGCTTCTTTGGGGGAGGGGGGAGGGTTATTTTGTAAATGACTTGAGGTGACTTGAAAATAAAATTCTTTTGACATGGACACGCCCTACCCTGCCTTGGTACTTGATTCAGACTTGCCCTGCCTTGACTTGGGACTGACTCGATTTGCGACTTGGAACTTGACTCAGACTTGACTGGCGTTAGCTTGAGCAGGTGAGAAAGCAACACCCGAGCTTAAAAAATCGGACCAAAAGCAAGAGGAAGTCTGTCTAACAAATAAAAAAGCAGTCGAGGAAACATACATCTCCTTTTATGCTGCCACCACAGATATGTGGTCATGGTCAAATATGACCCCAAACAAAATGTTCCTAGAAGTAGTCTTACTGTACTGTTATATTTTGCAATCAATTAGTGGAATAAAATGGTCTTAAAATGCTAATGATATCATTTAATGCAATTAACTTTGGTGCGTAATCGGAAGTTCCTGTCTACGTAGTGCCAATACGGATTCAGCTCTGATGGAAAGTTAAGCTGGGAGGAACTTTGACCAGAGATCACTCAACATGAAGCAAGTGTACATTTTAGGACGCCAGTAGAGTAGATTAGAGGCAAGTTATATAGTGAGTTGTTTATTTTTTAATTACGTTGTTTTGTGGGCGTTGTTACGAAGGGAGTTTGATTTGAGATGAACGAGCAACACCTGATCACCAATCAAGCGACAGCAGCTGAATGAAATGATGAAGGGGGGTGGGGCACACAAGGGAAGGACAAAAGAAAATGTAACAGTTGCATGCACAAATTCTGAATGGATAAAGAATACTGTCCTTTGTTATTATTTAAATTGAAAAAAAAACAAGTCACTTTCTCTAATGGGATGGTGAATCTCTGGAAGGGATTGGGTCCATGTGTGAGCCCTAATATTTATATACTTTGTAATGGACATCAAATGTGTCTACTTTTGAAATATTTGTTCTAGTCTGAATAGCATTACCTACAATAAGCGAAATCCGCCCAAGATGCAGAGAAATGGGAGAGCTGGTGACAAATGCATTTTCAAGTTGTTAAATTTTCCAGTTGTATAATTAATGGATTATAAGCATTCATCCCATCACTCGTGGGTGTTCTCGGGTGTTCTATACTCCCAAGATTTAAAGGCTTTTGAAGAAAATAAAGCATGTGGTTTGTTATTGAGTTATCGACAACAATGTGTTTTATCCCCGCTACACATGCAGCTCACGCGCAGACACCGGGACCCGTGCATCACATCACCGGTTGTTGGGGGTTACCTGGCAGGGTAAATTCTTCGGACGTTCGCTCCCGCGTTCACGTTCTGCTCCCGGTTGAGGAAGAAGCCGACGGTCAGAGATCCCGCACCAATCAGTGACAAGATGCCAACCCTCCTGTTACCGGACAAAACCCGAGCGAATCTGCCGGCCATGTCTACCCTAAAAAAAGCAGATGAAAACCAGTCTCTTGGTAAAAGTGTGCTTGAAGAAGGGAATAAAAAGGAAAAAGACAACGCTTCTGTTACTGCTGCTGGGGAATGCTGCGGAAATCTCTCTCTCTCTCTCTCTCTCTCTCTCTCTCTCTCTCTCTCTCTCTCTCCTCCCTCGCACCCCCTCCTCTATCCGTCCCCCTCACTTTCATTAAACCCTAAACTTTAATGTCCTTACAAAAATTAATTATTATATTATAGTTAATCTTTCGCCAACCATGGTTATTTGGCCATATTTGGCAATAGAACACAAGCTGTGTAAATTTAACCTAACCAGTTTAAATGTAACCTAAATGTATTTGTTTTACATAAATTCCCAAACGCTATTATTGCTTATTAATGGGCGCGAAATCAAGAGTTGAACGTGTACGTGACACTGAAGCCCATTGGCGCAGCTTACCTGTACGTCTACGTGCGCGCGCATGCGCATTAAGAACTGAAGCAGATGACTGGCCCTGTTGCATAAATTAGATGGTCGTTTCATGTATAGTGTGCGATTTCTTTTCCTAAGGTCATATATTAGCCTACATATTTATTTAACTGTAGGTTATGAATGAGAAAAGCAAAAAGAACAATAACAACAAGTTAGCAATACTGTAATAAAATATGACCTATATTTATGTCATTATGTTATGTGATTACTTAAAAAAAATTCATTCATTCATTTTACAACCTGATTATTTCCTTTTTTGGGGTCATATGCCTATGTCCAGTGCACATTGGGCGAGAGGTGAGGGTACACCCTGGACAATTCGCCACTCTAAAAAATGTCACTTTAAATCAATACAAGCACTAATGCACCTCAAAAATGGTTTAATATAACAATACATTCACATTCAACCAATAGCAAACCTAACTCTGTGTTTGGTTATCCTGCTTAAAAGCATTCCACGGAATTAACATTGGCGAAATAGACTAAACTCATGCAACGGCCCTTATTGTCAAAGGAATTTATTCCTTTCAGATTAAATCTCAAGGATTAAATTTAAGATTGTGTACAGCATAGACATCATGAGGTAAAAGTGTTCAAAAGAGATAGTCAGTAAGGCCTAGAGAGATTAATATGTGTAAAACTCACCAGATGAAATGAATCTGCAGAATTTACTCTTCTGGTGGCACAAACACAATGCTTTTTCTTTCTGCTGTGCTTGAGAGAAGAAACAGGAGCGTCGATCCCTTCTTAAGACTTCCTTCTACTTGTACAGCCAGCATTACACACCAGGAGCTCTGTGCCATTTATTCATTGCTTCATGAAACACAATCAGACCTGGATTTCTTATCTGTCTCCGGTGTCATCATTGCTGAACTCATGTGTGGTTCAAAGGTTGGGGAACGGGATAAATGACACGTCTCTTCACCAAACATCAAATAAAAGAAGACACAAAGAAAGCAGATAAATGGCAATAAATCAATGCTTCTTGATTCAAGGGAAAGAGGACAAAATTAAGTTTAATTCTGCACCCCTGGGTTTCTCTGATCATGGAAGATGTGATTGTGAAGGGGAGGCAAGCAGGAAGCATTAAATGGAAATCAATTCCCAACATTCTTGTTGTGTTAACTTTAAGAGAGGACATAGGAGAGCCATTACACCCACTGGGTCCCATTTCTGTCCTAAGAACTTTATATGTGTAAATGTGTATTAAAATTGCTTCGTAAATACATTTTATAACTAAACAAATTCAAAATTTAATTATTTTTTAATTATTGCTTGTCCCAAGTCTCTGATGCTACTTTTCAGTATAAAATACGGTTAGTAAAAAAATAAATTACATTTAACAGGAAACAACTGTTTAGCTTTACAATCAAATGTACAGAAGCACTGTTTTTGGTTTTACGAAACTCTACTGTAAATTCTACACACTGAATAATATGTTTTTACAGTTAATAACTGTCTAAATTTCATGGTGGGTGGAAGGACAGAGAAGGGACACAGAATTACTAACTATATACACTTTTATTTACACTTTTGTCAGAAAGATGTCTCTTAATGGGAACAGTACTCAGCATTGATCACTCTGGAAAACACAAAGATCTGTAGTGATGAGTAGAGGGGAATATCAGAAATGAGGCAAACCGGAGTATCCAATAGGAGCAGATGGAGTGTGCTCCTTAGTTACACACAAAAGAGCAAGGAGATCCAAGAAGGCAGGAAGCTATCATGGAGAGTCAGTGTGTATGAACCGTAAGACTGACAGTGAGGACGTGAGAGCTTTTTAAGGGGGAGAGCGGACGAGAACAGAGCAGTAATATTGGAAACAAAGGGATTAGACACAGGTGTAGTGAATAATTGAGTGAATGATTAGGTTACAGAGAAACTACAAACACAGGCCTGACACTAAATTCTTGTGATCCCATGGGCTTCTGAGAAAAATGCTCCAAATACACATTTTAGAACATGTAAAACTCCCTTCTTTTCTTTTAGAGATAATGCAGAAATTGTTTTAACCATATAAAGTGGCCGGGGATTGAATGAATATTGAACACTTTGGAGAACCACCTTTAAGTTAGCGTGACAGGGGGCAGTCTTCCACTGGAATTGCTGGAGAAACAAAAACAGAATTAAATCAGGTGTTTTGAGAGCAGACACAGAAAATGATAGACGCAACATGGCCCTCTTCTGGTGCAAATGGGGTAAAAATAAAAATCAGTTGAGTTAAAATCTCAGTCATTAGACTATAGTCTAGTTTTTGAATGAATCAAATCTGTTCTGAGTTATGAGGACAAATGAAAGAAGCAGAAACATTACGTCAGCTAAGATCCAGCCCCTTTGCATCTAGAGTTTCATATAATGTCTTTAATTTTGAGATCTACTTTTTAGATATTGATTGAATAAATAAACATTTTTTTGTCTTAAAATTCTTTACCAAAACTGTACTATTTGCGCACCTTAAGAAGAGTATGTATCTGGTAGGTAAGTATAATAATTGTAACTAGACGGCTAAAGTGTGTATTCAAACTTTGATGTTGGCTTGTAAAAGTCCCACTTTTTAAATGTTCTTATGTGAATATGAGTAACTTAAACAAACATAGGCTGAGATAGAGATATGTAAAATTGGTTGCTATGGCAAACAGTGTGGTTGCTATGGAGGGATCAGTGACATCAAGTAATGTTACTTTGAGTAATATAAGCCAACTTCCGTGTCATTTACCAACGTTGAGATAAGGGATTCAGAGAATTTGGTTGCTAAGGTAAGCAGTTTGGTTGCTAGGGAGTTGTCAGTGATGTCATAAAAAATGGCTATACTATTTAAATTCATTCTAATTTATTCCTTAAAGTCTAGTCACGACTTATGGAGTATAGTATATGATTAATGAAGTATTACAGGAAAACAGCATGTTGCTATTTGGAAGTTTATTCATTTCCAATCATACAAAATATCTTAATCATTTTAAATAATGCACTTCCACATTTGAATTTGGAACTTTATCACAAATCGAAATGTTTCGCATAATCTTAATTAGAACAAAAATAACAAATTTGATCTAGCATTAAACCTACAGATAAAAGTTGTTAAATGGTTCAAGTATTGAGCTCACAGACTCCCAGCTCTCTATTTAGCCAACATAGACTGATCATGTGAACAAATCCTTCCTGAAACAGTATAAGCCTCCTTTAAAGATAGTCTGAGGTTCTGGGCAGGGAACCACCAGTTTCATCCAACCAGTGCTCTGCTGTTCTACTTAAACTTAATTTGGGAGTAAAAAGAAGGCACATTATTAAAAGACTTAATGAAATAAGTACTGGACCTTTATTAATTTCACACATTTGCCAGTCCATACAGGTATGGCTAGCTTTATTTCAACAGTGAGGTGCAGAACAACAAAAATCCATAATAACAAATGCATTTAAATAAGGCAAATGATGCAAATAGGTATTTGACCAAGACTTCTTTGTGGTATGAAACGATGTCAGAGGTCAAATATCCCATGCACACATCTAAGGAGGAATTTTGTTCCACTCTTTGCAGATCCTCTCCATATCATTTGTGTGACAGCAGAAGTATTCCTGACAGGAATTACAATTTCCCTCTCTATTTTTCTCATTTCCATGTCTGTTTGTGACTTTCACACCTGATGTCTCTTTGCTCGTTTTCCTACTAGTGTGTTCTCACCTGCCTTGTTGATTATTTCACAGCTGCTTCTCGTTATGTCTGGTGATTTCTATCCCTTTATATTTCCAGTTTTTGGTTAAGGATTCATTTCGGTCACATCAAGTTAGTGCTCTTGGTTCCTTCCAGGTTTGTGAGTTTCATCTGCGCTTCTTTCTTCACTTTCTTTAACTGCGTCAGTCTTTCTTCACTTCAGTTCTTAGTGTTGTTTTGTTCCAGCTCTAGAGTCGGCTTTTGTTTCTAGTTAGTTTATGTTGCTTTACAAGTTTAGTTTATGTGAGGTTCTCCCCCTCGTGGGTCTTATGTTTGTTCAGCCAGTTTCTGTAAAAAAAAAAAACATGGCTGCCTCGCATATTCTTACAACATGCTCTGCCTTCCGTCTATGAGAGTGATGCATGACACTTCAGCTAAGCGCTCAGATGTTTAATGAGATCAGATGTTTATCTGGAGAATAAATTATTATTATTCTTGTCACTAATGTCTTCCCTCAATCTCTTGTTTTTGGTGCTGATATGTTCTTAGTGAGAGAAGCCAGTTCCTGCCATTTTCATGTTCCTTTAGCAAAAAATTACATTCACAAGAACAAGGGCACCAACCGTTATGGAATACTTTTTTTCAGAGTAACTTAATAGCTTGTGATCTGATCTTCCGAAATAAAGTTTTTTTTAGGACAATGTGTATAAAATAACAATTTATGAGGGTGTGTGTGTCGGGAAGGGGGGGGGGGGTGGAGGAAGGTCGGAGGTGGTACAACCAGTTCAGTTTTTACATAAGCGCCACAGGCTTTCAATAGACACGAAAGTCTTTTTCCATGTTATTTTTATAGAACCCATTATGTTCGACCACCCCAGAAGATAAGGAAGGGTCTCTCTTACCAGTGGTATGTGAGAATAAATCTGCCACTCCTAACACAAACACCTTCTGTGATCTCTTCCAACAGATCTTAAGCGGTAGTGCAGCAGGAAGATGACAAACTAAAAACAAAACTGTTGGAACCTGGTCCGATTGGAGTGAACAGACTCACCCCACGGCATTACACTTTATTTTGGAGAGTGGCCTGCTGTTCTGTGTAGCCCAACATTGTTACGGAAAACAATGCCTTGAGCACCAAGGTGGATGGTACTGGAACTTGCTCCCTCACATCCATTTGTAGGACACCTGGGAATCTTCTGGTAGGGGATGTGAAGCATCACTGCCAGACATGTCAAAAGACGACTAGCAAACAGCTACCTCCAAGACAACCGATTCCCTTACCAATAACAGACATGGCCTTTCAGTGGATCGAGGACCTGTTAAGACATGAACTTTTCCTGGAAATCCCACTCTTCAGCAGAGTCAGCATACCAGAAAAGATTCTGACTGACAAGGGAACCCCTTTGGATGATGGCGAACCTATGCCATCTTCTCAAGGTAAAGCAGCTTCTCACTTCAGGCGGCCTAGTGTAGAGGCGCAACCAGATTTTGTTCTTGCCACTGTAATTGTAAATTAATCTAAACTACCATTAAATGTACAGGGTGATGAAGATTTCTCCTGAGGTGCAATGTTCAAGGCAGACCTGAAGATTCCAGCGACAAGGCTGTAAGTTCACCGTATAGCCAGAGAGAGTGAGAATCAAGGAGGCTATGAGGAGGTTGACAGAGGATTGGTGCAAGGCAGGAATGCAGAGATGAGGGACTGCAAGGAAGGCAAGGGTTGGAAGCAGCTGGAGACTAGAGAGCTAGTGGCCTTGGAGAAGCCACATGGTGACCAGCAGTCCAGGCTGGGATGGACGCAGGATTACACACAGTGCCTGTGCCTTATTTTGAAAACACCTATTTTGTTGTACAGTTATGCTGTCCGTCCACACGTAACCACTTTTTCACCATCAGTGGCGGGAGTGTGGGAGGAGCTGTGACAGTCTCACTCCTCAGCAGGATCCCACTGGATAAACTCCACCAACTCCCACACCTGGTCGAATGGAGTGTCTCATGGCAGGAGAACATGGAGGTTGCCAATGAGTGGAAGCATGAGAAGTATGCAGACTTGGCAGAAGACTGACTTGGAAGATGGCTGGAGAGCAATGACACGCCAGATGTAGGGGCTTCGTCAGGTCCTCAATGATTCGGCAACTCCATGACATGGGCTGCACATGGGCAGAGTGCCGGGAGAGAAGGAACGCTTTTGGCTGTTGTTGAGGAGGAAGCACATGGGTTGGAGCACAAATAACACCTAGGGCATTGGCAGGGGTGGCTGCCATTGCACCACCACCAGGAGATGGGGTTGAAGGAGCGAAACATCCATTACTGTTGGTCCCCAGCTGATAACCCGGCTGAGCCCAGATAGGTGTTCCAAAAAGTACATCCGAACAAGGCCCCAGAGGAGATGCGTAGATGACCAATCTGTAGATTGCTTCTGGCAGTGAACGATTTTACACACTGCCCATTGTCTGTTGTGAGTTCAATTAGGAGCGGATATCCACCCATATGACAGAGCGTATCTTCTAACCTACCAGCTGCTTGGAGGACCGGGCCAAACAAAATATTCTATATGGCAAAAATGCTAATTATTCTGTCATCGCTTATACACGCGCACAATTACCAAAGGGGTGATGACCATAGACTGTAAAACAAGATGGACGACATGACACCGCCTACTGCCATTGGGCTAATATGAAGCCATTCTCGAGCTGGAGAGGAGGCTGCCATGTGCACACGCAACATCCTGTGAGGATGGACCCATCATGGTTTCAGAGCTCGCACACGCAGTCTGTTATATACAACTTGTTTTGTAATTATAAACAAGAATTTAAGAGCGACTTCTCTGAATTTGATCGTTTGTGGCGTAAAGGATCTTTCACAACGACAGCGGTGAGTGAGCTCTGTTCTGTGTAGCTGTCAATCACATGGTCCCGCCTGTTTTTTAGGGGAACAATTGTGAACCACACGAAATAAACTTGAGCACTATTGAAGTTTGTTCACTGAATAGATAACTTTAGAAAATGATTGTGTAAACGGTGTACTTTCGGAGAAAATAATTTTTAAAGTTCAGCTTTTTGTATTGGGTGGTAAGCATTCTGCATCCATGGCCATAGGGCAGGGGTGGGCAAACTTTTTGGCTTTGGGGCCACATTGACTTATAAAATTTGACAGACGGGCCAGGTGTTACGGCGGAGGAAGCAGGTGGAACCCAAGAGCAGACACGTGGTAAGGCTGGAGAAGTTATATTTTATTGGATCCAAGTGAATTGTGGAGCGTGGTGATGTAGGAGCAGGCGGGCAGGCAAGATGACGGAGCAGGCAGGCAGGCAGGCAGGATGACTGGAGGAAAGAGGAGACAAAGATTACTAACAGGCATGGACGGAACCAAACTAGTAGGGAGCAGGAGCCGGAGAGGAATACCACAGGCAGTACACAGTAAAATCCTAAGAGTTAAATTAACTCTACTCAGAGTGTATTTGGTCCCACTCTATATAGAGTTAAACCAACTCTGAAGATGAGTTATTTAAATAAGTCTGTTTGAACTAAACAGTCTATTTTTGTCTGTTTTTACTCTTTCTGGAGTGGACTTGGTCCCTCTCTGAATAGTTAATATTTAGTTTGCATTTTCGATGCAGATTTGGAAAAACATGAAGAAAATAGTTTATTAAATTACTCTTTCTCAGAGTCGGTTTAACTCTATATAGAGTGGGACCAAATATACTCCGAGTAGAGTTAATTTAACTCTTAGGATTTTACTGTGTATAACGATCTGGCGTTGACCTATGGTCTGACGCTGCTTTAAAGCTGTGGTGGTGACGGACAACAGGTGGCGATGATCAGGAGCAGGTGTGATGCTTGATGAGGGAGTGGGACACGCCTCCAGAGCACAACACCAGCTCAGTACAAGATACAATACATATAAAAAAAACTGCATTTGTTAACCGTACATATCCAACATAAACAGGAAAAAGTATTGAAGTATTAACATACCTTTTAATGAGAACAGTGTTGTTGATCACCGTTGATCATTTTAGCCAGTGCATCGAAGTCTGGTGGCAATTCTCAGAACAGATCTGAGGTGTTCATCACTCATCTGGGATCTGTGGGGTGCTTTGTTGGTGTTCATCACACTAAAAGTCTGTTCACACACATATGTAGAGCCAAACAACACCAGCATCCTCTGTGCCATCTTCTGGATGTTTGTAAATTTGGCTGCACTTAATGAAGCATAAAACTCATCCAGTTTCAGGGAGGTGAACTTGTCCTTCAACACCATGTCACATTGGAGATCAATCAGTTCCAACTGCAACTCCGGTGGCACCGTTTCCGGGTCGTGTGAGAAGGGACATGATACCAGCTGAAGTGCCCTGTCAATTTTTCCAAAATCACAAAACCGACGGCAGAATTCCTCATGCAGGTCATCCAGTGATTTCCCATATTTTTTCACATGCTGTGGGGTCGCTTTTAATGTAGCCAGTGTGGGGAAATGAGCAAATGACTTGTCTGACATTTGCTTCGGAAAAAAAAACCAGCTTGGTTTTGAAGGCTCTGACGTTTGCTTGCATTTCATGAACAAACTGGTTTTTCCCTTGTAGCTTCACATTCAGCTCGTTCATGTGTGTCAGTATGTCCACAGTAAAAGCTAAATCACAAAGCCAATCTGTGTCATTCAGCTCAGGAAAATTGTCAGTATTCTCAAGTAGCTCCAAAAATGCAATAATCTCCTGTTTGAGCTCCCACACACGTTGGCATACTTTTCCCAAACTTAACCAGCGGACATTAGAATGGTAAAGTAAGTCTGTGTGATCAGCATCAGTTTCTTCAAGAAAATGAATAAACTGACGATGGTGAAGTCCCCTTGCTCGAATAAAGTTAACGAGTTTCACAACGGGCTTCACTACGTGGTCAAGGCTGCTACACAGTGCTTCTTGGTGAATTATGCAGTGTAGGAAAATTACCTCCTGCTCAGGGTTGTCCTCTTTCACCCTGTCCTGAATTCTCTTGGGCATCCCAACGTTTTTTCCCGTCAGATTTGGTGATCCATCTGTGGTAACGTTGGCGAGCGTACTCCAAGGTAACTTGTGTTTCTGTATGACCGCTGCCACGCTGTTAAATAAATCCTCCCCACGTGTTTTTCCTTTCAGGGATTCCATTGCTAAAAACTCCTCCGTTATCTCGAAATTCTCATTAATCCCTCTGATAAAAATTAAAAGCTGAGCGGTGTCCTGTATATCATTGCTTTCGTCCAGTGCCAAAGAATATAATGTAAAGGACTCCGCTTTTTTGTCTAGCTTGCTAGTTAAGTGTTCGTCAATTACTTCAATACGGCGAGTCACTGTGCTGCGTGATAAGGTAACTTTTTCAAATTTGTTCTTGCTTTCAGGACATAAAGTACTTGCTGTCTCTACCATACACTCTTTAAGAAACTCCCCTTCGGAGAAAGGCTTGCTGGCCTTTGCTAGTTTGAATGCCAGTAAATAACTTGCCTTCGTGCTTGCTTCCGCACGTTCTTGTGGTGAAAGGTTGCTAGTGTAATTAGCAAGCTTGGTGGAAAAGTGACGCCTGATGTTGTATTCTTTTAAAACCGCAACGGTTTCTTTGCAAATAAGACATACAGCCTTGGACCGGACTTCAGTAAAAAAGTATTTAGGCGTCCATTCTTTCTTAAACACCCGGCACTCACTGTCAACTTTTCTTTTCTTCGACATTGCTGCAGATGGGTTCTGATCTGACCAGTAGAAGAAGAACGTTAACTGGAAATGGCTCAGGCTCCGCAAAATCAAGACACTGCGCCTACTGCGCCCCTGGTGTTGAAATGCCTGTCATTACAACTCAAAATGAAATAAATGCAATAATTCACATCAAACCATAATCCTGTACCAATCTTTGGCGGGCCGGATTAAAAAGACAAACGGGCCGGAAGTTTGCCCACCCCTGCCATAGGGGCTCTCACCGTGGTTTGGCTTCACACCGCCGGCCTTGTGAGGCACACTTGGTCACGACACCTTGTTTGCCAAAGATATTAGCTGCTAGCTTAGCCTTCTGTGAACTAACACCCCATTTTAGCACAAAGGTATGCCCTATATATTCATAGATTAATACTATGCTGGTACTATAATGTTCTGTCTATATGTCAACAAATTCTCCCCTCAACAATAGAAGGAACATAAAGTACTTTAAAGTACTCCAATCTTTAAATTTAAAAAGTTTCTAGTTGCTGATTGATTGCATGTGGAACAATCAAACAAACCCTCCTCTACCCCCATGCTCTCCACATCTTGTGTTTCCACAAATAGTTTTCATGGAGGCAATGTTTATAAGCCTCAAAACCCAGTGCTGTCTTCCAAGTCTTCAACATTCGAAACAAGACCACGAAATGGAGAGCAGTCTGAGTTTGGAGTCAGAGTTTCGCTTTCCAACCCCACCGTTGGAGATCATTGATGACACCGAAGAAAGCAGCCAATCTGGGGAAGCTGAGATTTCCTCCACTCTGGGAAGAGGAGATGGAGGTTCCTTTCAAACACAGACCATTAGCTCCACGCTGCTGAGAATGCTGGAGGCAGCGACTACAAGACGAAAACCTGCACTCGTACAAATCGAAGATAACGACGAGGTGTTTGATGGAGCGGTCAGTGAAGCACCGAGAACGAAAAGAGTAAGTGCTGCTGTTGTTGGCCGTGCACTGGGTGTTTCAGTCTTTGAATGAAATCAGTGTCTAATAGAAGACTTCCCGAACTCCAGCTTATAAATGATTTGTCTGAAACCCGAACACATCCGAACGTCTGTAGAGTATTTTATAAATTTGAATAATTTGAAGTAAAGAAGCGACATCAAGTTTTATGCATTTTCTTTCCAGATTTATGAATAATAAAAAACAAACATTGACAATTATATTAAAGAACTCATAATAACTTTACAATTACATTAGAAGTGTGTTTTTTTATCTCATAGTTTCACGTAAGACCTGCTAATGATTAACCGACTTTCTCCTTTTACAAAAAAAAAAAAAAAGTATCTCCTCCTAGACTATTTAAGCTACAGTCACTAAATGTTACATTCAAACTGGTATAACTTGAGTTTCTATATATTTCGGACTGGTACAATTCAGGGAAATCGCTGAGAATGCTGGGAAATGTTCCATTGATATTGCATGGGGTCAAACTTTGTAAAGCTGTTAGGTCAACCTGACAAACTCATGGAAACTACAAACTCACCACACTTATGGAGGTTATCAGTCTGTGTAAGAACATATCAAGCACTCTGCATAAGTACATGAACCTTACACTCCTTAGTTCTCCATTGACATAAAATGGCCATTGAAACTGAATGAGAAAGATGAAATTTCAAGATGAAACATCGTAGAGAAATGGAGGTTTGGTTATGTTAATCATTGTAGCAACTTCACAATAATGTTCTTTTTTATCACAGAACATTCCCTAGCAATCAGACTGGTTACCCTAGCACCCAAATTTGTAGAACTCTAAATCAGCTTTGGAAAGCTATAGAGATTTGTAACATGCTTTATTTTACTCATATTGACAAGGGGAAACATTATGATATGTCAGTAACCCCTCCAAAGCAAACAGATTGTTTATCATAGCAACCAGTTTGGTATATCTCTATCTCAGCTTGGGAAAACTTTAGAGATGTAGGGGATGCTTCATTTTACTCACACTGACATGGGGAACATTATATTATGTCACTGACCCCTCCATAGCAACCAGACTGTTCATCATAGCAACCAGTTTGGTATATCTCTATCTCAGCTTAGGAAAGCCACAGAGACACGAGGGTTGTTTTATTTTGCTAGTATTGACAAGGGGAACAATATTTTATGTCACTGACCGCTCCATAGCAACCAGACTGGCCATCACAGCAACCAAAGTGGCATAAATTTATCTCAGCTTAGGAAAATAATATAGACATAAGTGGGTTGGTTTAAGTTACTTGTTGTGATATTGACAACATTTAAAAATAGTTTTAGACGGCACTAAGACACCTAGCCATCTAGGTTATTGTTGAAAAGCTTTCCTGTATGAGTAACAAAGAAATTGAAAACATTTATTAATTTGTACTAAGGTGAAGTGTATTGACCATGATTTTCCATCACAGGAACGTCTAATGATTGCGGGTCCTTTTATGAATTGCTGTTCCTATTATAGCAAGTAAAATTAGTAGTTAATGGACAATATAAAACTATTTCCTTCTTTAAGTTATGGAAAACCCCAAACATGTATGTTGAGAACTCTGGAACTTTATTAAAAACACTGGGAACACTGGTTACTATTTTGCCCTTGAACGAGGCACTAGGTTGCTCCAAGGAGAGTGGCCCTTTTGAAAGAGAACAGCAAGTCATTTAGGTTTAAACAAGCCTGTTTAATGTTGTGTGACTAAAAACCAGTTCTGAACAGCCCTGAACACTGGTTCCACACAGATTAGTGGTATGGGGCCAGAATTAATAAATGACTTGTGAGCTCAAAGGCTTTAACTATTGCCTGAAAGAGGTCTGACTTCACTAGGTTTTTGTCTCAGAGTGTAGGATTTCTCCTCATAATGATGGAACAATCAGCCATATAAAAGCTTATTTAGGAGATTTTCGGTGCATTTCTCCACACACCGGACGCCATGAGGAAGGTCTACAGCCTGGTTAGTCTGATTAAAAACAGGGTAATTTTATCTCTCAACATAAAGGAAGCATATACATCTGTGGAAGCTCTAAAATGTATTTACTTCAAAGTATCAAAGTAACGTTTTTTCCTGTATTTATGTTTTTTAAGGTATATTTTGTTAAAAAATGTAATCGTTTCCTTTCAAAGATTGGACAATGGAACTAAAAGCGCTAATTATTTGTATAATGAGCACAAATGTTGGGTATTTGGTTTGCTGTATGGGTGGAGTTATCCAGCTATTCTAGATCTACTATCTGTGCTTTAGATATTATTAGATATTTTAAGTTTTTGAGTCAATGCCTCTGTTAGGATTTCCCCTTTGTTTCTTGTTCCTAATATTCTGTCCTCTCTATTTTAATTAATTAATTCATTTTCCAACTCGTTTTAGTCCTGTTTTGGGGTCTGCCGATGCCCATCTCCAGCGCACATTAGGTGAGAGGTGGGGGTACACCCTGGACAGTTTATATTGTTTATATCCTTTTTATATTGACCATTTCTCCCATTTGTCTGATGGAGACCAGTGATGGACAGTAAAAATCTGTGGAAAATTAGTTGATTTTGTCCCAAAATCAAGAGTCCCCATTTTATTTCAGATAATTACATTTGGTCAACCAGCGCACCACAGCACACTAATGTGGCGTGGAGTTATACAATTTCACTTAATTGGTCTAATCAATTTGGTCTGATTGGTGACAAGAAATAAAAACGATTCTAAAATACTTTTCTTTGTGTTAATTTTACTTTAATGAAGATTATATTGTCAGAATTCATTTCTAAGATTTTTGTTTTAATTTATTTCTGGTCATGTGGCTCAAGATTTATTCAATTAAAAAAATGTGCAAAAAAACCCAGTGAATTAGGGGTTTATTAATGCAATACTGATGCTTCTCAGATTTCCCCCCTGTTATCTGATCATCCTACCCCCACCCAAACCTCCGCCCAATAACAGATAAGGTTCAGAGCTCCTTCCTCGATCTTTTTCTCCTATGCTGTTTTTTCTTCATCTCCAATGCCTCACCTCCTGACTCTTCTATCTTCCGTGCTCCTTCACCCCCTGACTTCAGCATTTTTTGTGTTCCTTCATCTCCTGAATCCTCCATCTCCTGTGCTCTTTCATCTCCTGACTCCTCAATTTAACGCAGAAATGTTCGTTAGCGAGCAGTTGTACCTAATAAAGTGGCCGGTGAGTATATATCACCAGATTAAGTGATTATTATTCCAAAAGTTCACCTCTGCCATTTCAACGCCGTTCGTCATTTTTCTCGACTTACTCCAAAATCTATTTTACTCAAACCAGCAAATCCAGTATCCCGATCAAGAACGTGAATTCAACAGTCGATTAACGAAGACGGGCCGGCGCTCTCTCTCTCAATCCTCATTAGAGAGCAACAGCTCAGGTAGAAAATCCATCTGTGTCTTTAAGTTAATTGGGTAATTTTATATTTAGCTTTTACGGCTGTTTTCAGGTGGGTCCCAGGGAGAAAATCAAGACGATGAGACCCCTCCTCGGGATAGGCAACAGATAAACTCCAAAGGGACCACAGACTTTTGCATCAAGAACATCAAGCTGGCAGACTATGGCCGTCGAGAGATCAATCTTGCAGAAGAAGGTAGATACACGCCAAACAGGAAGCACAGCTAGAGCACAATGTGTTTCATTCACTTTTGTTTGTTAAAGAAATGACTGCATTGATGGCCTTAAGAAAAGCAGCACAGGGTGAGAAACCACTGGCAGGGGCTAAAATAGTGGGCTGTACCCATGTGACCGCACAGACAGCTGTAAGTATCTTCTGTAATGCTTTAATCAGCCTGTAACCTCTTGGTGTTGACAGAAATACCAGTCGAGTCATAGCAAAACCAGTTCCTGAAGGTCAAAGAAACCCGAGCCCTAAACAAAAGCTTGTCATCTCCCTCATCTCCTCTTTGTTGATTCATGCATAGACATAGACTTACAGGATTCTAGAAAACATATGGGTTATGATTAACTGTTTGTGGCCAGTAAGTTGAGAGCAATAACAGGTAACAAGGTAAAAGTCAAGTATTAAAGAGTCAGATTTTGTTTAGAAATTTTTGATGGATGAATCTGATTTTGTTGCCAGTGCTTTCAGTCTCACAGGTCTAATGTATGAAGAAATGATAGTAACCTGCAATTGAACTTTGTGCTGGAGTTATTTCAGACTTGATTAAATAGATTTGACACAGACACTGGTTCTGGTTCTACTCCGGCTCGAAGGACCAAAATTAATGGGCAATTGTGGTTCAATGTACAAGGAGATGGACTCCTGGTCAGAAGATTGCTGATTCGATCCCCAGCTCCCCACATTTCAGGGTATTTATCCACTCCCTCAGGATTTGAACTCAGGTCCCACTGCATCATTAGCAGGTCTTTTGTGCACATTTTAAAAACCCTGGATGGAAATTGCAAGATGTGCATACATTTTGAAAATGTGCATAAAATTTGTATATAAAAAAAAAACTTTATCCAATGCGTTTTTCTGTCGGAACTGGGGCGCAAGGGGGGGGGTGCATTATTGGACTAACCAATGGAGCAATTTAATTGTACAACATCTGAAATTCTAAAATTTCTAAAGTCTGTTATCAAAGTGGTTCGGCATCCTCACCTCCCAGAACTGTCTCTCACAGCTCCCCAGAAATACTCCATCTCCCAGAAGCCCAGTGTCCATCCTCAAAGTCATTCCCTATTGAATCCCTTCCTGGACTCCCCCGTTGGCTTGCTGTTTGTATCATCCAAGAGGGTTATTACCCTATAATTCCATAGCAATCCTGAAATTGTTGCCAAAAATACAATCCCGCAATATTTAATTTTATTTTTTTTACTGCGAAAAGTTTTATAACAAAATAAAGAAGCAAAGGCATAGTCAAAAGAATGTGAAAATTATATTAAAAAGAAAACAGATGAACCTCTTCTAAACCTTTTACACTGTTCCAAGCACTTTTTGTGCTACAACTTTAAAAATACAAGCCATATCACAGGTGTTGTACTTCCAAGGGCTATCCCCTCTTTTCACCACTAGATGGCACTGATTTGCGGTCTGAAAATTAAAACTGAAAGACAATCGCACATTTTCTTACATTTTATTTCTTACCAAAAATATCAAAATTAAAAATCTTTTTGAAACCTACACATTATATTTGAAATCAAAATTAAACAATAGGTGATTTAAATTATGCCCTGCGATGGACCCCAAAAAGGGACTAAGTGGGTTGGAAAATGAATGAATTTTTTTAATTAAGTAATTCGTACTTAATTCAAAACAGCGGCTGTGATTGGCACACACACAGGTGCATGCAGAGACTTCTAAGGGTTAATTCAAACAAATAAATGATCAGAAAGTGAATTGAATAATTCACTCCCTCCCCCTGTTGTCACAAAATTGTTGCACCACTTGGAAAAGGACCCAAATGAGACACTCCAAGCAGAGCTCCAAAAAATAAAGTCTTTCTTTAATTAAATAATACAGGGATTCAAACTCCATGAGGGGAAAAGCAGCTGAGCAACAGCAAAAATGTAACAAAAAGAAATTCCCTTACTTGAGGAAGAGCGAGGAGGATTAGAGTTTACAGCACAACTGTGTCCAAACAAAATCCGAGTGAACGGCAGGGAAACAAAGCAGCACTTAAATAGCCAGTTGTGATTGAGCACAGGTGAAAAACTTTACACTAACAAAAAACCATGAAGAAAAACTAAGGCAACAAGTATGGTGGCCTCTAAAGGCAGGGAGAGGAATTACTGCATATGACACCTGTGGCACAGTGTGCACTTAAATGGGTGCAATGCAGAGCACAAATTCCTAGTATGGACCCCTCCGTTCTTGGTCCTAATGTCCCTTTCACTTCACTTGTTCAGTACAGGAACATTCTGGTCTGATATGACTATCTTGTGAGAAACAAAAGCGAATGGTTCCTGCTCATCTCTGCAGGTGCTGCTGGAGACTCTGGTGGTGCTTGGGGCTCAGTGCAGGTGGGCAGCTTGCAATATTTACTCCACTCAGAATGAAGTTGCAGCTGCATTAGCCGAGCAAGGTACAAGATCTTATTGTACCATCCATGGGAAACTATATTGCTATCAAATTGTTTCACAAGTAAACAAAATAGTGTATAGGAAATGGTTTAAAACTGAATTGAATGCCTCGCCAAAAATCAAGTTAATCAGAAATTGTTATGAGTTTTGTTTGTTTTGCCATCTCCATGGCAGACTTTCCAGTGTTTGCCTGGAAGGGAGAATCTGAGATTGACTTTTGGTGGTGTATTGATCGCTGTGTCAATGTGGAGGGCTGGGAGCCAAACATGGTACAAGCTCCGTCAGATATCTACAACAACTTTAACTTGTCATCCAAGTTGTAAATAAAGGACTATTTTATTAGATCCTTGATGATGGAGGGGACATGACACAGTGGATTTACAAGAAATTCCCCCAGCTCTTCAGGAAAGTCAAGGGAATAGTGGAAGAAAGCATCACCGGCATTCACAGGTTAATCCCATTCCTCACTGCACCACATCACCATGCAAATCACAATTATTAAAGATACCATCTTGTAGTTATTTGCATAATCAACCTCTTCCTGAAGGAGAGAGAATCCCTGACGAATGTCCAATTGGGGACTGCTTCCTGTGCATCAAAGGGCCAACGGAAATGTTTCACAGCAGTGTGGATTTAAATACAGAGAACCTTGGAAAGAAAACCTGTGGAAAAAAAGACCCTTCCTTACATGGCCGGACATGACTGGAACAAGTCGCGACCAAATTGTTAAACTATGCCACACTGGCCCATTGTTACGCCCCTAATCCTAAAAGATTGGCTCACAGGGCGCACATTGAAGTATATGGTCAGTTTGAACAAAAAGAAAGAAACTAATTGGGACCAAGTAAGTTAAATAAATACAGGTTATTTTACAGCAACGAAAAACAATGCCAATTACCAGAATTCACAACAAAAACGTTCAATAGAGAGTAAATTCGAGATATGTGATTCCCCAGGACTCCGGGAGAGGGGGAAAAACAAACGAACAGTGAAATAGCGCCAAAATAAATAAAAGCTCCTTAACTGAAACTCAACCCTCTTACCTAAACTATAACAAAAGAAAACCCGGAATCTTCAGCGACACGGCGCCCTAAATAACCTTCACTGTCTACATAAAAATACAACCACGGGCGCTATTTCACCCCTATCTAGTGTGTTTAACATAAATTGAACTATGTATGGTGCATTTGAAACTAACTAATAACCACTAAATCCACTTAAGCATATAAAAGAAAATTCATAAAGCAAATTCTCACAAAGCCTATAAAGAAGACTCGCTCTAAAGCCAAGACTCGCTCAATGTCTCTCTCTCTCTCTCTCTCTCTCTCTCTCTAGTGCGCTTTGATTTAGCGCACGCACAGGTACACAATTCGGAGAACGCTGACTTCACCTAGCTGGATGCTCACACACACACGAAAACCAGCAGACAGCGCTCAGCACAGATGCACACAGCAGCGTAGTGTTCTCAAAAGAAGCCGGGCTGAGAAGGGAGGCGGGGCGAGTCGTGTTCAGCTGAGAGGCTTTTGTAGAGCAGCCATGCTTCCGGAATGGTCTACCAGTTGCGCGTCATTCGTTGTGGCTCCAATCGGCAGTGTGAAGAACATAAATAAAGACGTGTTACAAAATACAAAAACATTTAATCAAAAACACTTATGATCTTGAGAAGATCGTAACACCCATGTCTTATGTAACACATTAGAAATGGTAAAACCTGAGTTGGGTAGTAAAATTCGAGAAGAAGAAGTCGGTGGAGCAACCTCCTCGACTGCCCATGTTGTAATCAGGGCGGGACCGGAGTGTGGTGGAAGTACTGCCAATAAATGCTCAACTGTGACTCTCAGGTTATTGAGCAGTGTCCTGTTCATTAGTGATGAGACGTTCACGAACGAATCAAATCTTTTGAACGGCTCATTAATATGAACGATGGGAGCCGAGTCGCGTTTGGTCGGGAGCCATTCTCCTATTGGGGGAAGAGGGATGAATGTGAACCTCTATGAGCAGGTAGCTGGAACAGTGACAACTCGGAATCCCACATCAGACACTGTCATGGAGGTGCGGGAGTACTTTGAGGAGCCATTTGTTCCTAAAAATAAAGACCCTTTGAAGTGGTGGGAAAGTCAAGTAACTGTGTATCCAAGGTTTAGCAAACTAGTGGCTAAGAAGCTTTGTGTTCACATCAGTACCTTCAGAAAACCTATTCTCCAAAACTGTAGAAATACTCACAGAGAGGAGAAATCGTCTCAAGCATTCCAAAGTGAGAGCACTTGTGTTTCTCAATTCAAATTTACAGAAAGAAAAGAAGGAGAGGCCATAAAACCTGGAACTGTTTTACCATTTTGGAAATAGTAGTAGGTAATTTATTTTGTTTACACTTACGTATTTTGTTATTTGGTTTAAATCGTTTTAAAATATTGTTAATTAGTTTTTCAGTATTGTTAAAAATTACTTGAGTGGAGGTTTTTGCGTTAAACTTTATTGAAGCCTGCTTTGTTCTTTGTGTATTTATAAGTGTTTAAGTGTTTCATTAAATAACAAATCAAAGTAGTTTTACACACTTACATTTTATACAAAGAGTAAATAGTGAACTCACGGTCATCTCAGTAACATGGCAGTGGAATATTTATAAAGAATCCATAACAGACTTTAAAATCTCGTCCACATTTGTCAAATGAAGCAATAATCAATATTTAAGAATATTTCAAACTCAAGTATTGGTAAAAAAAATCTCAGCCCATCATTCCTATGATTATTTCCAAAATAAAAAAATTAACCCCAGGCTGGTTTTTCAAAGTCAAACTCAAAAAGGGAGCCAAATGAGCCAGTTTTTGAACGGCTCTTTAAAGTGAACAGATCCCAAAGATCATGAGTGTTTTGCAAGTCTTATCTAAGCAAGATTACTCTACATCCAATTATTTCCAGGCTTCCTTTACCAAGGCCGGCCTAGTTAGACAAGGTTTTTTTGGCAGTCTTACTGAGTAAGACTTAAGACAGAGGAGTGAACCTAAAAACCTTTGTTTGAGTAAAGCAGCAGAGTGCTTTTCGTCTGCTTTGAAGAAAATATTGGTGCATTGACACTCCCTGTCTAAAGATGGCTTTAGCGGAGCTCACTGCGCCAAATGGGGTAAAGTGAAACCAGTCGACGACAACACTTTAAAAAAATCCTTGGAGATCGAGCTGTTCATTCTGTGGCATCATCAAAAGAACCATCTTTCATTGGTTAAAAAACAGACCCAATATGGCACCCCGAAATGTGGAAGGCAGGGTTTGTGGGGACAAATGTCAAAGTGGATTAGTGAATTAGCTGCAGTGGAGTCACCTGAAGAGTCAAGATTAGCTCCTCCCGAAACTTGTTTTTCAAAAACCTGGCATTCAGTGTAATCGATTCTGTGTCTATGTTCTGTAAAAGCCTGACTTTTTTTTTTTTGTTATTTGACTGTGATGATGGTACTATAGAGGCAAGATTCCAAATATGACTCTATACCCCTCCTACATCACTAGACTCTAGACGGACCATATGCTCTATGTCTGATTCCAGTATTATTTACAGCATGTTTTATTTAACGGTAAAGATGACATTATGAGAATATGTTTGTTAGCTGATATTCCTGTGCATGATTAGAAAAAACATGATTTTTGATGTTGTTTCACACCTCTAGTTTGTTTGTGTCGAAACAAAAAGAACCTATTGATACATTGTTGCAATTGTCTGTAGATTTCGCTGTCATTCACACCACACTGACCACTCTGGTCCGCACTAGTTGAAAACAGCCCTGTGACAACATCCATTATGTGTTTTTTCGACTGCTTTTTGATTAGAATGAACACGCACACAGAAGTGAACAACGTCTGAAGACTGCATTCAACGCTGACAGATTTTTGACAATATCATTTGGACTCGTAACGAGACCACGTCCTAGAGCAGGTCTCGTTTTTTTTTACGAATTTTTTTGTTTAAATGTTGCTTTCTTACCTGCTTAAATTAACTGAACTAAAAGGAAGTCGAATGACACAATAAAACAAGTCAGGTGTGAAAGCACCCTTAAAGAGAAAATATCCCAGTAGAGAATGGGGAGGGGAAAGGAGCAGTTTGAGGAGAGACGCTTTTCTCAGAGAAAGATGGACGCCTCATAGCAACTCTTTTTAAGAGCTTGTAACTTCCTGTTTTTGATATATTTCCTCTTCTGTCTCAAAGATCAACCTCTTTCTCTTCTAACTCGCTTATTATTCCCTTTCGGGGTCACAGGATCTCCAGCGCACATCGGACAGGTCACCAGTTCATCACAAAGATCAACCAGAAATACGATTTTTTTCCATTTAAGTGTTATTTTGATTGTTTAACAAGATTGTGTCATTGACTTGTTAATTGTCATGCCTCAGAGTAACCCAAACCTGGTCTAGCAGAAGCAGGGCATGAGCGTATATAGTTGTAGGCAAGTTCAATTCGATAGGAGAGATGAAGGGAACAGAAGCACTGTGAAACGTCTAGGTGACAAGAACGGAAAGCTTAGAAGAAAGGATTCAGTGAAATTCGGCGAACAGCCTGGATGAGAAGGACTACATTCATACGACTGTGGAGAGTCGTGAGTCTTTGCTGCTAAGCGTGCTGTCTAAATAGTTTCAGTGTTTTGTTTTTACATCTCTTATTGGTATTTATTGGTTTGTTAGATTTTTTTTCTTCCAAGTGTGGCACTTATCTAGCATATCTTTACGGTCTATATGCAAGATAAAGAGTAGAAATAATGCTAATGTTTTTATTTCCTCACACTGATCAGGCTTCATCACCTCTCCAAAGCCGGAAAACTATGCGTACCAGCCATAAATGTGAACGATTCCATCACAAAGCAGAAGTTTGATAACTTGTACTGCTGCAGGGAGTCCATTTTAGATAGGTATGATTACAGTACAAGAGACTATCACCGAGTGAATCTTGATAAAAAATGCTAATTCTTATTTCCTCAGCCTGAAAAAGACTGCAGATATTATGTTTGGTGGGAAACAAGTGGTCGTTTGTGGATATGGAGAGGTACGGCTCTCTTTTTCATTTAACTCTCCAATAATAACAATATGAGTCAGTACATCAATATATTACACTTATATCTTCCATGGCTGGTGGCTACAGGTGGGAAAAGGTTGTTCTGCAGCTCTGAAGGCAATGGGATCTGTTGTGTATGTAACAGAAATCGACCCGATCTGTGCTCTACAAGCATGGTAAAGCAAGTTCTTTAAAGAGCTCATCCAGTAAGATGGAACAGTATCACCATTGAACCCCTGTTATATGTTAACCAGCATGGACGGCTTTCAGTTGACCAAGCTTGAAGACATTGTTCGACAAGTGGACATGGTCATCACCTGCACAGGTGAGCAGTGTATTATTAATGTATGAACATTAATTATCAGTGAAAACTGTGCCATGCTTTGACAGTTCATTCTCCTAAGGCAACAAAAATGTTGTTGTGCGCGAACACATGGACGTAATGAAGAACGGCTGCATTGTTTGCAACATGGGACGCTCCAATACTGAAATTGATGTAGTAAGCAGCTAAAAAACGTAATTTAATTAACACAAAGGTGATCAGCCATCAACGTAATTGTAATTTGTGCGCTTTTCAGAACAGTCTGAGAACCACAGAGTTAACCTGGCAACATATCAGAGCACAGGTGGACCACATCATCTGGCCTGACGGAAAAAGAGTAGTGCTTTTGGCAAAGGTGACAAACACAAACCACATATTTAAACATCTTCAGGTTTACTGCGTTGAGATGCCATCATGAGCATAGTGACCTTTCATGGACTACCTCTTTCCAGGCAAAAAAGTGCAATCGTTGAATAGGAATTCCATAACCAAATGGTCTGTGACGCACTGCCAGATTGGTTGTCTATACTGGACCATACAATATTTGCTTTTTTTTTTTTTAAGAGTGATTTGTACTTCGAGATTACAGCAGCATAGTTAATGCCATAGCTAGCGTTTGTAGCATATGCTATTTCTACTTTTGTTCTCTGTCTTCTTAGTTCCACCATAACAGGTAAACCGGTATTAATCTCCTCCCAATGCTAATCAGAATCACCTGCATCCACTTACCTTATCAGCCAATCAATCTCACCAAATATCCCTATAAAAGTACTACAACTTCCATCAACCCCTTGTCTGTCATCAATATTTCCTCTCTGTTACTTCCTGGACTCCCTCGCTGGCTTTACCTTACCTGTGTAGCACTTACTCTCCAGATCCAGAAGCCTTTCCCAATTGTGTTCTTAATGGTGCGCAATCTCCACACTCGGCTTGACACATTAGTTGAGCCAATACATATTAAATTGGTTTAATAAATACTGTTGATACTATGTCGGTTTCCTGTCTGGTGTATAGTCACTCTGAAATGTGATCGTATGAGTGACCACACAGAAATCACCATGACCATGGCCGGGCCAAACCAATTTGGGTCCTTTGCATCGCAGTAAATTTCACTTCTGTGTACATTCATTCATTCCTTTATTTTCCTGGCCACTTATTCCCCAGTGCTACCAACTGCACCGCCGTGCCGCCCTTCTGTGTACTAAAAAAAATTAATAGCTTTGCCTTAGACATTCCTTTATTTAAGTAAAGCAACTGCACATGCAACAGAACTTGAAACAAATACAAAAAATGAACAGAACATATGATGAACAATATTAAAAGCCTTCATAAAGTATCGAGGGGGTGTTTTTTAAAGCTCTTGAAGACGTCGCTTGTCAATAAAAAAGACCAATTTTTTTTTTCAAAACAATACTTAATCTTCATTTGAAACCATTATAGACAATGATATGTTCTATTTGTTTCTAGGGACGTGTCCTCAACTTAAGCTCCTCCACTGTACCCATATATGTGCTTTCCATCACAGCTACCACACAGGTATAAAAAAATATTGATTTTAGGGATAATTTTATTTACCTCAAACAAATAATAAGGGTTTTTTAAAACAGGCATTGGCATTGATTGAGCTACTCAATGCCCCCGAGGGACGGTACAAGCAAGATGTCTATCTTCTTCCCAAGAAACTGGGTAAGAGTCACTAGAGTGCTTAATTGTTGGAAGATTATTCCGAAAAAAAAAAAAGATCAATGCTTTATGTACTAGATGAATATGTTGCAAGTCTGCATCTTGAGACGTTTGATGCTCATCTGACTGTGCTTACCGATGACCAAGCCAAATACATGGGCTTGAGCAAATATGGGCCCTTCAAGCCAAGTTACTACAGGTGAAAATTGAGCATGATGAGTCTAAAATGATTACTCTAATAATCAAGAGTTTTAAACATTTGTATTTTCTGTTTTAGGTATTAGGATCAGAGGACTAACTGAGTCTTTGGGTTAGAGTTACAAAGCGTATTCCAGTATGACTAAATTTCCTGCCACACATGATACTATAGGCCTGGTGATGGTGGGTCTGGTGAAGGCTTTCTGTGCTCTGTTTGATCCTTTTAGGATCCTCACGTAATGTTCCATTTCATCCTTATACACATCCTGTAATACAGTCCCTTCTTTATAAATTTTCTTTATTCATCCATTGTCTGTATTTGTCTCCTTTTTAAATGAATAATTAACATTTGTGCCCAGTTTTTTCTTATATATCAGTTATTTCTATGAATCAAGATGATTAGTACAGGTACAGTGTTTTACAGTTTGGCCTTGTTAATGCCCCCGCTATCTTTCAGTCTATAAAAAATTATGTTCTCTGGGATACATTTAATGTGTTTGTTTTTATCTTGGGAATTATATAGATTTTCTGTCCTGATGTGGTTTTGCATGTAGTTCACATTCTTCAGCATTTCCTTGGGAACAGTCTTTACTTCAAAGCAAAGGAGTGCTTGTTACACTAGTCACAGAAAACGATTCCGGCTACAGGATCAATGGTTAAGGACTTACTTACAGACACCGATAAGGTGCTTGCAGTTACGGTTCCCTAAAGGTTAATATACATCTACACAAAGTTTTGGTGCCAAGTTTCATGCGACATCAAAAACTACGGGGGCCAATGTCATCTGACTGAACAAGTGGTGTTAACGAAAAAAAACTTTCTGAGCCTTTTCGGATCTATATTTTGCAAGGAGAACCAACAATGAAAGCTGGCTTTCTACTACTTGCATGTATGACGTAAAAGAGCCGCTCGGTGGAGCTCATCCCACATTTTCATACCGACTTTGCACAGGAAACAGGAAAGAAATAACGTGCCACAAATTCTCCACATTTTCCTGTCATCAGCCCCAATAGTATAAACGACTTCATGCCGTATGTTGATTTCTTCTCTGTCGTCGTCTTCTTTCTTGTTTCCTCGCGTGCCTCTGTTGTACAGCAAACGCCACCTTCAAGCAGGGAGCGTCATTGCATCAATATTTTCTTGACCCTGTTGAAGAGCACCCTGCTGAGAAGCCATCGGAAGATTCGTTCAATCTCAATTAGGATTGCTGTGTTGAGGTATTAAGTCCCATGAAGCATTACTGCATTTTTTGTCAATTGTTATGGAGGGTGCATCACAACTTACAGCTGGGAAACTGGCTCACTGCATAGTGGCCATCAAATCACTGACACTCGAGACCCCCTCATTCTGATTAGTCAGTTAACAACAAATCAGGACTAAAAGGAAATAGTTCTCATTAAAGATTGTATTTAGCCGTAGTTTGTTTGCTTGAAATGACACAACATTCTGTTTTATAACATTCTACTCGAAACATTGTTCTTCAAGCAGAATAGGGAGGAATGAACAAACCATTGGTTTATAGACTAGATGCTTTAGAACCCGTCGGCACCAGAGAAGTAGAGTGATCCTGCACTACACCTCTAGATGGAGTCACACCTCCTCTCTGTCATACAATAAAAATCTCAATCTCATTGTTCCCAGACCAGCAGAATTTCTCCAAAACTAGTCTAAGCTTTTCCCAGGTGACAGAACTTCTCTCCGCATTTCTTTTTTTTTTTTTTTCCCTTGTCCTGTCCTGCTCAAAGGCCATCACATGGGGGAGTACATGCCTTGCTGAGTTGGACAGTTTTGCTTTCTCCAGAGGAGTAAAACACCTGGTGTGGTGTTTTCTCCTCTGGATTGGAAAATTGAATGTATTTATTAAATATTTATTAGTTGTGGTTCCCGCGAGTCAGTTTATAATAGTTGTGTCAGGACAAGACAGTGCCGAACCGAAAGGGGGAGTGGACAAAGGATTGGGGAAGGGTGAAGGTACACAAGTGAAAATGAAAGAAAGGAAGAGGAAAAGACGAAGAGAGGAAAAAAAAATAATAATAATAATTTAGAAGAGAAGAAAAAAAAATTGCAAATGAATAAAAAATAAAATAAATAAATTTAGGGGGAGGAGACCAGGAAACCAGGAGAGGGCAGAGAGGGAGACCGCACCAGGCGCAGCGGAGCCACCCCCCCAGCAACAACCCGGCCCCGCACCCACCACGACGATTTCTGAGGAAATGCATATCAATCATATAGCTATAACTCACAGATCATAATCATGAGAGAGTGTGAACCTAGACAAGCTATTTAACAGCAGATATACTCCATCTGTCATCTCTCACACTTACCGTGTTATACTTCTAAACAAAACCCCCAGACACTTGAACCGCTAAAACTAAGCAAAGATCTCTAATGGCACCAGGACCGGATCAGCCAATGGCAAAGTCTTATCCATAGTCTGTTAAGGATCCCATTGGGATCCCAAGCTGACCTGATAATTAGGGCTTGAGCACTGTGAGGGAAAATTCACACGTCAGAACTTTTGAAAATCTATGTCTGATTTGTGTTCGATAAGTAAGCTCTATAACGCCACCTCATGCATTTGAGCTTATGGTGTGCAAACAGTTTATACTGGGCGCATGACTATTTAACTATGTGCACAGTGGCCATCGAAATTCTAAATTTCACTATAAAGAGGAAGTTGTTATGACTCAGCCATACAATTTCTGATCTGCCCCAAATTTTCCAACCAAGTTAACAGCCCATGTCTGAACACCGTACAGTCTATCTACACCGTACAGTCTCAGTTATATTGCCACCAGATGAGGAAACAACATTTAATATTGATAAGGTACATCTTTTTAATAAATTTTGACATATTTGACAAGAGCCTTGGCCAAAACAATACCAGAAAATATTTACACTGATAAGTATTTACACTCAATAGTGCTACCCTGTGGTCATGGCACTTTGGGATGTGGTTTTCATTATCTAAATTGCCCGTATTGTTCAATAATTTTGACAGTTCTCGATTGTATACATATCCTAAATAGGGATTGGGCATAGTGCTTGAGGTGCACAGCTTTAATTGGACATTAAAACTGGTTCTTGACACAGGGTAATAGAGAAGGATGGAATTCCCAGCATGCACTGGTGGGTGTGTCAATCACACCAGCTGTTTTGATTTAAGTAGGAATGGCATGGAATGGAAATGGCATCTAAATGTAACGTGTAGGTTTCAAAAATATGGATATTTTTGGATTTAAATGAACAATACAAGTGTTGAGGTAATTCAAATTAAAATGTGATAAAATAGTCTTTCAGTTGCATTTTACAGATCACAATGCTGTGCCATGAGTGTCATCTAGTGGTGAAAAGAAGGGATAACCCTTAGAAGTAAAAGACCTGGGATATGGCTTGGAAAAAAGTGTTTGGAAGAGTGTATGAGGTTCACAAGACATTTGCCTGTCTATTTATATAATTTTTACATTGATTAATGATTTTTTTTGGTCTCAAGAAAACCCTTAATTCACTATTTTTGCTGTAAAGAAAAGCTGCTCATAAAGGTCATAGATTTTTAAGGGTTGATGAATGAAGTACATTATCACAAACAGGCAATTAAAAACATTATTTGGTTAAATAAATGGTTTTATTTTTTTTATGGTCACATGGTTTTGTGAAACAGGAGAGCAGAATTGAAATTTCTTTTCATCAGTTGCCTTTGTTAAAAGTATCTCTTGTGTTTTGAAGTTGTTAGACATGTGACTGTAACATAATTTTGCCATGGCTCCCTTGAGCTCGGACTGCATAGCTCAAGTTGTTTCTGCCCTAAATATAGTGCTGGCTTTTCCCCACAATGTCAAATGTAACTTGATTCCACAAGTTAAGTCATAGCACGTCAGTTGCTATCCGACCAGTTGAGCTCTTCTCATCCTCTTTCACATTGCCTGATGGAGTCTGTGGGAGCGCTGGTCAGCCCCACTGGGGTCATCACCAACCTGCTGAGCTTACCGACTCCCTGCCCCTGGGACGAGGATGAGGAGTCGCTTGGACTGGAAGGAATAAAGCCAAAATTATCACCTGTGCCGCGACGGCGGAGTTCAGCTTCCTCAGACGACTCCTTCTCTCCTCTCTCAAGCAGCCGGAAAGTGTCCTTTGCTGATGCCTTCGGTCTAAGTCTAGTGACAGTGAAGCAGTTTGATGCTTGGGGAGCAACTGCACCATCGGGTTCTCTGGAAAGTGACTTGAATGATGACAAGGAGTATTACATGACTCCTCTCTTCACATTTCCTCAGACTGCCGAGAATCTTTCACAGCGGGTTTATGAGCAGAAGCTAGAACTTGAAAGTTTGGAGATGCTTCCTGGGACCACAACAATCAGGGGAATTATACGGGTTCTGAATGTGTGTTTCGATAAGATGGTCTATGTACGTACCTCTTTGGATTCATGGAGAAGCCATTTTGATTTGTTGGCAGAGTACGTAATTGGCTCAAACAGTGGTGAGATGGACTGTTTCTCCTTCAAACTTACACTGGTACCTCCATTTGGAGAAGAAGGTGCCCGGGTTGACTTCTGTTTGAGGTGTGAAACATCTGTTGGGACTTTCTGGGCAAACAACAGCGGAGAAAACTACTCCCTGTGCTGTTGTGAGAGAATAAAGAAGAAACCTCAAAATGAGGGTGAAATACGAAGGAAAAGCTGTCTGAAAGCTATCAGGTGAGTGGTCACGAGAATGTTTCACTCAGTTCTTCACAGCACAGCCCTAACATTTCAATGACAATCAACATTTCTTTTGCAGTACCACTTTTTCAGAACCATCTGTCACAGCATCAAATAATGAAGAATCCCCCGGTAAATAATCACTCAAATCCACTGCGAAATTTGGAAAAACAATGCTTTTTAATACACTTTTTCCAACAGATACATATTCTGGAAAGACAACCGATCCGATACTTCTGAACCATAAAACTGAAAGACTTGAGAAGGAAGCCAAGGAATTAGTGGTGAGTTTTTTTTATTTTAAAACAATTATGTGAGTAAAGACATGTTTGATTAGGTTACATTTAGTTCTAAACTAAAGGTTTTGGCCAAATCCCTCAAAAATTCTAGTGAACCAACAGACCAATGTCCGGTCTTTTCTTGATACACTACAGACCTATTTCCCGTATAAGATTTGTGTGTTTACACTTGCCATACCAACATGTACGAGCATGTGAAATACAGTTGTGTTCATAAGTTTACGTACCCTGGCAAAATATTTGATTTCTTTCCCATTTTTTTGAAATGTGAATGATGACACAAAAACTTTTTCCCACTCATGGTTGAAATGATCCCATCAAAAGTTTACACAGCCCAGCTGGTAATTTTGTATTCCCCACTTTAACATCACGAGCAACTTGAAGTCTCTTGGGGTAGCTGTCGATGAGGTTCTTTATCTTATCTGTTGGTAAACTCTCTTAATTGGTCTCTTAACCCACATGGAAAGTTTGATCCGAATCGGACAATGTATGTATTCGTTAAAGTATGACATGCAAAGTGGCCATTTTTAGAGATTAAAAAAAAACAATAACCAACTTCCGGTTAAGTTTCGAAATGCAATCCAGATGAAATATTTTTAAGTCTTGGTACACTACAAATTTCATTCACAAACAAATCCCACTAGCTGAAATAAGTTGGGGTGGGGGGGGGGGGGTGACATTTTTCAATACTCACTTTTCGAATCCCAGTGAGATGTAAGTTTTCACCAGTTCTGACGCGAAATCCAAGCTGTTTGAGCACAGTTTAGACCCTTAAAAAGGCTCTGAAAGCCACAAAACAATAATACTCTGAGCAATTACAATAGGGTTCTATGGACAACTACTCTTTATTCCCCATACCACTCATAATGATGTATTTTGAGATTTCTAATAAATTATTTTATTAAATAGCAACTATATTTCTCTTCTGATTCTTGGTAACCAGGAGGAAGTCAGCAGAAACCGGAGCCAGAGGAGCAGAAGAAGAGCTGCACGGTTGAAGAAAGTCAAGGAACACTTTGCTAAGAGAGAAGAAGAAACAAAACAAAGGACCAACATAGAGGAGAAAGACATTAAGGCAGAGGCTGGCATGCAGGATCAGGCACCCAAACAAGAAAAGACACCATGTAGCCAACCATTAAAACAAACTGATTCATCATCAAAAAAGAAGCAACCACCACTTATACAATCTGCGGAGCATTTAGGAGAACCCATGGAAATCTACTCCCAAGCTCTTAACCCAGAGAAGCCTGAAGGAACTATTATAAACTCTGATTTATCCACAGAAGATGAAAACGTGGAGCTGAAGCAGTCTGCTTTTTCAGCTTCTGAAGTAGATGAGGACATTAAACACACAGAGGAGCTTTATACCAAAAGACAGTCAAACAGTCAGCCGTTTCATGAAGGCCAAAATTCAGAATTCATGTCCATTAATGTTGAAAAAGCATGGGAGCACTTTGAGAAGGATGCTAAGCTGAGAGTAAACTGTTTGCCACGAAGTCATAAAATGAAAAAGGAAGATCAACTTTGTGAAGAGGGAGTAGAAAGTAAAAAATCTCTGCTTCCCCCTTGTGGTTTCACATTTGGGACTATTATAGCTCCACTTTACCATCATGTTTTTAAAAATATGGAAGCTGAGAAAAAGGACAGCGTGCTTAGGAATTCACAAGAAGATTTGTTATTTAAAGATCAGGAAGATGGGAGTCTAAATGCTGTTACATCTACTGATATTTGGCCAGAGTCACGAATATCTATTGAACCAAGAGCACATGGTGTCAGTGAACGTCCATTTGAGGAATCAACAGACCGAAACTCACAAGAAACAGTAAATACTACCAAATACAACCCTTCTGATGAAAACAGGAGAACATCTGTCACAGTTGATGGTCCTCAAAGACAAAAACACACAGATGAATCTTTAAAAAGTAATGAAGTGAAGCATCCTGAAGTTTCACCCAGGAAGCGGAAACCACCTCTTAAACCATGTCAGAGTTTGTGTTTATTTCCCACGGAAGATCCCAAACCTTTAGTCACTACAGACCCAAACCTTCCACAGAAGATCCATCCTTCATCAAATACACCCGTTTTAAAATCTTCAGTACTTCTGGGTAATCAAACCAACTGTATTGGGATTGAAAAGCCAGAAAACCAAGGCTCAACAAAAAGCCAAAACCAAGAAGAGAATGTATCAGAGTATTCGGCCACCCAATTTACCAATGAGCTTAACTTTGAGATCTCGCCAGGATTAACTGAGGATAACACAGTGGGAACCATCGATGAAATGTCTTTCCCTTCAGAAAGCATGCACACACCCAAAGGGTCTTTCCAAACTTCAGAAGAATGCAGATCAAGCCAAAATGATTGTGTTGGAGAAATAAGTCTATGTGCAGAGAATGTGCAGAAACTTGAATATGTGGTAAACATACAGGTCAAAATGGATCAAGAGCAAAATGCTAACCTGGAAAGTGCTAAGAAGCTTGAATATAATGGAGGTATATACACCATTGAACATGGTTTAAAATACATAGATGATGAGGATGATGATCTGGATGAAAGAGGACCAGAAGGTGAGAAGGAACGTGGAGAAAATTTGCCTTTTCTTGAGAGAAAAGAGGATAAAGTCATAAGTTCCTTCCACTGTAAAACAGATCCTGAATGTAACGATGAAAAGAATAAAACACTAGATCTTGGGATATTTGAGTTGTTGGAAAGCGAGGACAGAGAAATGTTTGAGGAAACTGCTAAATCTTGGCATAAATCTCAGAAATGTGACTTTCAACACATTGGAGAGTCTCAAGCATTACAGGAGGAATGGGATTTTAGTGAATTTACTTCCATAGAAGCAAATCTGTCTAATGATACCCACAACATAACATATGTTACGAAATCTAAGATGGAGTATCTTGTAATTGATGAAGAACAAGTCTATGAAGAAACTGCTGCATTTACAAGAGATGCTGAACTAAGTGATATCAATCATGTATTGGAGAATTGCAAGGACTATCATGAACATAATGTTGAAAATGAAGCAAATGACTCAGTGTTCAGAGATCTTCACATAGAGGATGACTACAAAGAAGAGTTCAACGAAGTGTCATTCAAATCATGGCAAGAATCTTCTCAAAAGATTGTCTCTGAACTCACTGGAAGTACACAAGCACTAGACGTGTGTGAAACTATTGAAAGAGAAGGAATTGATGTAAGCAATAAGCCAGAAGATGAGGAAAGCTGGCGAATGACCACAGTTGTTCAAGATGTCAAAGATTACACGGAGCAGACTAGTGAAGGAACTTGGGAAGTAACCCTTGGGAGTTCTATCTACAACATGGTGAAAAATGCGGAAAGGGTAGCCAAAGATTCAATTACCCAAGACCTGGCAAATGATGACGATTGCAAAAAACAGATAAGTCAAGGAATTTCTAAATATTTGCAGGAATCTTCACAAAAGATTGTCTCTGGACTCAGTGGAAGTACACAAGTACTGGAAAATGACTTGGACAACCATGAAACTATTAAAAGAGAAATAAATGATGTAAGCAATATGCCTGAAGATAAGGAAGTTTGGCATAAACACTTGACCACAGTGTTTCAGGATGTTAAAGACTACACGGAGCAGACTAGTGAAGGGACTTCAACAACTTGGGAAGAAACAATTAGGAGTTCTATCTACAACATGGTGGAAAATGAGAAACGGGTAACCAAAAATTCAATGACCCAAGAATTTACAAATGAGGATGATCGTAATGAACAGATCAGTAAAGGAATTCCAAAATATTTGCAGGAATCTTCCCAGAAGATTGTCTCTGGACTCAGTAGAAGTACACAAGTACTGGAAAATGGCTTGGATATCCATGAAACTATTGAAAGAGAAATAATTGATGTAAGCAAAAACCCTGATGAGGGTGAAAGCTGGCAAATGAACACAGTGTTTCGGGATGTTAAAGACTACACGGAGCAGACTAGTGAAGGAACTTCAGCAACTTGGGAAGAATCCCTTGGTAGTACTATCTACAACATGATAGAAAATGAGGAAAGGGTGACCAAAGATTCAATTACCCAAGACCTGGCAAATGAGAACAATTGCAAGGAACAGATTAGTGAAGGAATTTTCAAATATTTGCAAGAATCTCCTCTAAAGAGGAACTCTGAACTTTGTGGAAGGACGCAAGCTCTGCATAATGTCTTGGATATCCTTGAATGTATTAAAAGTGAGACTATCGAGGATGTAAGTGATATACTGGAAACAGAGAAAAGTCAAGAAAATGACTCAATGGCCACAGAATTTCAAGATGTAAAAAATGGCAGGGAGCAGATCATTGAAAGAACACCCTCACATTGGCAAGAATCAACTCAAAAGAGAACTGACAATGTAGTGGATAAAGACCATGCAGACTTTGAAGACCATGCAGATTACAAGGAACAGGTTATTAAAGGAATTTCAACCTTTTGGCAAGAATCTCCTCAAGAAACACAAACGAAACGCATTGGAAGTAAACAAGATCTAAAGAATGACTTGTACATCAATGACAAGGTTTTTAAAGAAGAAAAGTCTCATCAGGACTATGATGACATCTACAACATGGTGGAAAAGGGGGAAACTCAGGAAAATGGATCAATGACTCAAGTTAAAAATGATTGGGATCACACAGAACAGGTTGGTGAAGAAATTCCAAAATCATGGCAAAAATCTTCCCAAAAGAGGGACACTGAATTAAGTGGAAATACCCAAGGTTTGGACATCCATGAGACGATAGAGAGTAAAACTACTGAGGGTGTAAGCAAATTGTTGGAAACTGAGAAATTCTGGCAAAAAGACCCAATGTCCACTCAAGATCTTCAAGATAAAGAGGAACCAATCGGTGAAGGAACTCCTACAACGTGGCTGAAAACAGCTGAGATTGACAAAGATTCACTCAACAAAGGCTTTGAACACACTGAATATTACAAGCAAGAGAACAGTAAGAGAATGTTTGCATCACGGCAAAAATCTTTTCCAAAGAGTGACCCTGAACCCAGTGGGAGTACACCAGCACTCGAGAATGGTGTAGACATTCACAAAACTATTAAAAGTGAGATGGTTGAGGATATTGACCAGGAACGGCTTGAGACACTGAGCAAAGAGTTTGAGGATGTTGAAGAGATTAGTAGAGGTTGTACTGAAATCAATGGGAGAACACCAGCATTGGAGACTGACTATGACAATGAGCTTCAAGGGAAAGAGGATAAGGTATTTTGTGAAGAAGAAGCTTTTGGTCATGTGCCTACCATTTTAAAAGCTGAGGGATGGGAGGGAGAAGAACTTGAAAACTCAGAAGACAACACCTCAACCGAATCACAGATTGATGATGAGATGGAGCTGTATCTGAACAGTCTGAGGAATTCACAGTCAGTATTCAGTGGAACCTGTGTCAAAAGACCCTCTATAAGCTGGAGGAGGCCTTCCATGCCTTCAATCTCAGAGTCTGTGGATGAGGACAAAACAAATAGTTCTCAAGAGGATTTAACCAATATGGAGTACACGATGGAACTGGAGAAAGCTAAGCTGCCCCCTGTGCATGAACAGGTTACTGGACGTAATGTCTTGTGGTGGAAAGAGTTTCTGTCGTATGACAACATGACAAGGATGATTGGATACACTGTTTTGTTGATGGTGTTTCTGGTTTCTGCATATTATTACGACTTCATTGCTTGCTTTGCTCTATATCTTCTTACAGTCTACTGGCTTTTTCATCAGGGAGAGGGGGAACCTCTAAACAACCCTCAGAAAGGTGAAAGAGGGATGCAGTAAGAGCTTGGATGAAATGTGGGTCTGAGGGCTACATTAACGTGATTGTTGAATGCCAACATTTATTGAGATTTTCGTCATGTATTAGGGGCCAAACAAAGAAGCTTGGATTTTAATCAAAAGTTGCATCAACATATCTTTACAAAAGTTAGCTTGCATGTTTGCCAACATGTCCTAAAGTCACCCAACTACATTTGTGGTAGCGCCACCTTGTTCATCATAATTACATTTAGGAAAATTTGAGTACCTTTTGCTAGCTTTAACATATGTTTTTAAAACTATGATCTGAGTTTGCCTATTGAGTTTCAGCACTAGTGGACAGGAGATTAGCTTTTTGTCTTTTAATTCCATACCTGTTTATAATAAAATCATAAAGTTAGCCTCAAAATGCTCTGACGATCAGGCTGAGTCTGGTCATTTTGAAAGTCTGCTCAACCAGTAACGAGGCAGCGTCACCTTGTGGTTACAAGATATGAACAAACTTGTAACATAAAAAATATTACGGTCAAAAATCTGTCCTTGACTTTTTTACTGGACTATGACAAGAACACAGAAACTAAATTGACCAGTATTCATCTAAAATTTGTTGTTACAGGTCGAAAACCTACTCTTTCGAACACATCCCAGACTGTAATTCTGATTCTTACGAAATTCGAATCAGAGCATCCTCAGACCTCGCTGGCAAAAAAATCTGGAATTCCATATCGATTGCCATTATAATTTTAGTTTAAAGTTATGATAAACTCAAAGTTTACGTGGCTAGTTTAAAGATACATCTATGCAACCATTGAAATATTGGCCCAAACACCTGTGAGTAATCAGCACTTAAGGTTGCCCTCTTAATAAAGCTAGCCACAGCGCCACCTTAAGACCAAAGTTTACAAACCTCTAAAGAGGCCTAAAGCTCTTGATTTTAGATTGTTTTCCCTACAATCCTATGAAAATGTGTTAATTTGCCTCTGCCAAATCAACACATTTTAGCTTCTTGAAGTTTGGCCCCATATCACTGCTTGCAGTTTATGTTAGGAAATGATTTGGATTGGTTGATTAAAATCAGCTCAATACATTTACAAAAACGAGTGGTGAAGTTACACCTACTGGCTGCATCATCCAAAAAAACGACTAGTTTTATAGGATGGTGTCGAAGTACAGATGCATCATGGGAGTTGTAGAGGATTCATAGAATTTAGAAAAATTTTATGACTAGCTAAACTATTTTCCTCATATTATGACTTACATTTGTTTGTAAAGAGCAAAAAATACCCAAAAGAAGCACTTCCAAATGTGATGCATGCAAAATTTGGCTAGTTACCAAAATTTAAAGAGCCACACGTGAGACTTAATTGAGAGATATTTTAAATGTACTTAAATGAAAGTTAGAAAGCGCACTTTAAAGTATGCATCCGGCCTACTTCACTGGTCATACTCTCAGCATCATGTGACCAACCTGCATTAGCGGTTTCATCCTGGAATTGTGCCATGCACATTTTCTCATTTACTGCCTACCTACTTTGGTTTGACAGTATTGTTCAGCTCACACACAGTGTTTCACATACTATACAGTATGGAAGTAAGAAGTAAATACTTGTTGTCCATTACATTACTCCATTACACACTCCTCTTTGAGCCAGTTGATATAGTGTGTGGTCTATCTATTCAGAAATGTTTGTATTGTAAACTGTTTGCAATGACGAACTACAGAAGAACAGACCTGGGAAAAAAAGGATAAACCTATTACAAACACTTTGATCCTTGGTCCAAAAGCAAGCACACAAGATTATAGTACTTGTAACCAAATAAAAGTGGGGTTTTTGACATTTTTACAACATAACGTATGGTACATTTCATTAACCCTTGGTGCACAACCCCTGCATACTTGTATTCCTGTTTGTTGAAAAGGGTAAACACAAATTTCTACTAACAAGAACAAACTGTAAAATAAAGTATTTATTTCTCTGTGAAATACTTTTCCTTGTCGCTTATAACTGTGCTCCTGTTATTATTTTGAGACATTATTCAAGCCCCATTATTAGTGGACATGACTCACAAACCCTGTCTTATCTCAACAATGACCTCCTCGCTATGATTAAACAGTGACATGCAGAATTAAATCAAAGATTAGTGCCTGAATAATTTATAATGCTTTGGCTAATTTCACCATATACACTCTTTAAATTATTAGCATCCACATTGGTTGCAATTATAAACAGTATGGTTGCTATGGAGAGGTCAGTGACAATATATTGTTGCCCATGTTAATGTGAGTAAAATTAAACAGTCCCCATATCTCTGATTTTTCTAAGCTGAGATAAGGAAAAGCCAAACTGGTTGTTATGGTAAACAGTATTGTTGCTATGGAGTAGTCAGTGACACTATGTGTAAAATAAACTCCCATGATTGGAAGAATACTTCAGAGTTAATCCACCGAGAGAGCTGCATGCATACCCTCTATATAACAAACACTCAATACTGAGAGCAAACACATCAGGTAGTAGTTGTAAATGTCATCAAGTTACTAGTGCATTCAGTACTAGTATATTTTACCAATCTAAATATTTTACCAATATAATAGTCTTTTACCATAGTAATAGCCAGAATAGTCAAAAAGAACTATGAATCTGATCAACTGGTCTCTGAATGCAAGTGAGCTGTGATAACTGGGTTTCTGCTGATATGTGGAACTCTCGGCTATCTTGTCAAAGACGGTCAGTGCTCAAAACCCCACTAAGCTGACCGGCTGGAATGAAATGTTGTCTGGACTTAAATCTGACGGGACTCATTCAGTGGTCTGTGACTGCAAACTGGATATCATCGGGGAGAGACTGACGGCTACGCAACGGATGTTGGATAAAATGGAAACCTGTGGTGGACAGTAAAAATCTGGGCAAATTTACAGATTTTGACCCAAAACCAATTTCTTTCCATCTGGCCTTCCCTCATCAAGGAGTCAAAATACTCCCCAGATAGAACGAGATAACGAGGCGATTTCTTCTCCAAGGACACTATGCCTCCCCAAGCTTTTCCCAACCGCTGTAATCTCAACTTGCCATCTGTACAGCTCCTATCATGGCAGCAGGAAAATGTCGGCTGTTGACTGCAGTGGTCCCACCTACTTTCCCCAACCCTACCCTCTCTTGAAATGTTTTTTTTTCCTGTATTATCTCTATATGTGCTTGTTTTTTTAAACTCAGCGCGGAAGATGCTGTTTTTTTTGCCACCTTACTCAATGTATACCCATTTCTCTGTTTCTTTCTTAAAACCTATACCTCTCAACAATGGCCTGTCTTCACACCTTGTCTATGTTTGTGTCCAGAGGGGTCTCAATTTCACTCCATGTAACATTGTGACAGATAAAGGCTAGATTGATTGATTGATTGATCTTGATTGATATAAAGATGTAGTACTAAAGACAAGAGGAAACACTGAAGCCACATTGGTTCATTCACATGCTAGGCAAGTGAAGCTACTCAATGGGTTTAGTAGGCCATACCAGTACATTCTTATCCAGTTATGGCTGGTCAATCGTTTCAAAGAGGGATTCTTCAGAGGCGCATGTGCAACATCCTTCTGGTTTTTCGAGTGTATAGCCATCTTGTCATTACTGGCAAAACAACGAAAGAACTTAGTGGACTTGTTGAAAGAGAATTCTCAAAGGAACTGCGGGAAATCACTTCAGCGCCTGTTAAAAGTTCAAAGTTTACCTCATGGAGAAGGCGAAAGGAATTTATTTCAAGAAGACAGCATCGAGGGCCTTCCCTGTGAGTTGTAGAGAAACATCTCATTAATGCAGGATTTGGATAGCAGGACTGAGAAAAAAACTGAGATTAATGAACTGGGTTCTGAAAATATGGCAAAAGTCTGGCATCTGAAGAGCGTGTCAAGCTTTTAAAGAAGATTGAGAATGTCAACAGCAAATGAGATGATAGCGAAAGAATACAGTGATGACAAAGTGGAGCATGCGATGTAAATTTACTAAATGGTGGGTAAACATCTTTGAGAATGATCTTCAGCAGAAACTGGAGTCAGGAAGCCAGGGAAGTTCTGGTAAAAGCAGTCCAAAAAAGACAAGAACATGAAAGACTAAAAGGCCTCTCACAGAAGAGACAATAAAGGATCAGATCAAGACTCCCCAAGCAGAAAAGGCAGAATATGGTCCCAATATTAGTGAATCACTGCTCACCATGCAGCCATTAGATTTTCTGGATATGCCAGTCGACCCTAATTAACCAACTGTTACATCCAAGCATGTATTTGATTTCCAATATTGTATTTCTTCCATTCTAATTAGTTCCACTGTTTCCCAGAGGTAACATCTTGCACCTGACTTCAATATCCACCCTGGTCTTTATTGGAGGAAGAGGCGGGGGCAGTGGATATTTAAACTCCAATTTGGAGCTAGACCGTGTGTTGTGTTGGAAGCTATTTGTTATTTTGTCCAAAGGGATTTACTTTCTGTTTAGTTGTAACCATTTCTATGTTTAGGTTTATTGTTAGGTTAGAATAGAGTTCTTTTTTGTCTGTTATTTAGGATTTGGAATGGTCTATAGATGCCTGTGTTTTGTTTGAGCTATGTTTTGAACTTTTTTTTTATTTGAGATTAAATACCCTAGAATTTTGGTGGCTTTTATGTTTGGGTTGCTAATTCCTGTTGTTTTTTTCACAGGGTTGAACCACAGACAAACAACTCCAAACCAACATTCTGTTGCATTCCCTTTAGAACCCCTAGATTGTGTGATAGGCGACCTAACACAACATACTGTTTGTGTAGTCAAGTATCATATGGAGAAATGATTGGAGTAACAATTCTGATTGCCCATTCGAGTGTTTTTACACTTTGCTTGTGTTGGTCCCAGAACCAAACCAAAGGGGACATGGTTCTGTCCTCGATGCACCATATAGTTGCAAAACACTCTGATCTGTGTTCATGAACAAAAACCGTCATCTTTCTGGGATCACTGCCTGTTTGAGATTGTAAGACAAATAACTCAGTCTTTGAGTGTATACCAGGATAGAGCTTTACATGTTTTCCTGACTTGGGGCAGCAGAGTTCATTTTCATTTGGCTTTGAAATAAAGTTAATTTATGACCCTGACTAAAAAAAACTAATTTGGAGGACTTGTTTCAGGCTCATACAGCATTGGTTAACACAGAGTGGTCACGTGACAAATGAACGGGAAAAGAACTAATTTTAACCAAATAGATAAAATCAAATCTCATTCTAGCCTGGACTGGATTTGTTAAAGTCAGAAAGAGGTAATGTGTCGTACGTACATAGAAGACTTGTCAGATCAGAAGTAAGGTGAACTAGACTTAAGACCCAGGTACGTTTAACTAAAGTACTTATGTATTTATTTGTCTTCTAGTATTATAGTTTTGTCTTATAGCAGATGTGTTATGTATGTAACAGATTTTATTGGTATTTCACTAAAATAAACAAAATAATTCAAAAATTGATTTGTTCTTTTTGCTAAATGACACTGAAAGGTGGGCGGCACGGTGACAGTGGGTACCACTATGGCCTTCCAGTTAGAAAGTTGTTGGTTTGAGGCTCGCCCGTGACCTTCCTGGAAGGAGTTTGCATGTTCTTCCTGTGCTTGTGTGGGTTTTCGCCGGGTGCTCCGGTTTCCCCCACAAACCCAAAAACATGCTGTTAGGTTTAATGCATAATCTAAATTATCCTGTGTGAATGTTGCCCTGTCTTCTCGCCCAATGTGCGATGGAGATAGGCACCGGCAGAGCCCCGTGACCCCAAAGAACGTAATAAGCGGGTTGGAAAATCCGAATCGGTAAAATGATCCCATCACTATCTCGACTTTCGTTGCAAAACTGCGCGCGCAATAATAATATCACGTGGGCTGTTAAAAGGTCTATAATCTACAGTATATTATTGAATATTTGTTAATTAATGAATGCTACTCTAAATTATTATTTTTTATTCATTTTTACTCTAGCAGTTCCTCGTACTCATTCGCCGAGTTAAAAAATTATATATTCGCTATAAACTAATATGTGAATTTTTGACACTTCCGCATGCTCTCAGAGAGGCGCAGGGTGGCGCGTGCGTACTGCTGACCGAGCCGGTGCGCCTGTCTATGTGCTACGCTATGGACGGTCTCCGGTGCAGCGCAGAGACGGACCCAGATTTCTCCGATTACCACGCTGATTCCATCCCAGTGGAGCGAGAGTCTAGGAAGCAGGAGCAGGAGAAGCTGTCCGGGGTAGTGAAGAGCGTGCACCGAAAGCTCCGCAGGAAATACATAGAAGGTAACGAGTAGCTGGGTAGCTTAGCCCCAGGCTCTGTCTCACTGTTCTGTCTGTCTTTCTGCGGGGCAACGTAAACACTTGATCAACAACACTGACGAACGCTCTTTGTTTACTATTTTAGACATAAACGCCTACATTAAACCTGCTTGTAACAATATGGAGTTTGTGCTTAAAAACAAGATACGTTACTGTTTCTCGGCCTGACATTTCACGTTATTTTAATGCTGACTAAAAGAATGTTCCAGAACATTTCAGACAACGCCAATTTAGAAAGCTATATATGTATCGGTTTTGTCTTATCCTTTAGTGTCAGTATACGAGAAAACAACAAATAAATATTGTTTTGAGCTAACTTTGGACTGTGTAGCTAACTCTTCTTGACAGTTTAATTTATTAAATTATGGTCATCTTTGGCTATTTATAACTTGTAAGTCAGTAATATGAGGCTGCAGAAAATACAGACAGACCTTACCTCACAAGTTATTGATATTAAGTTATTGAATACCCTAACTGTGTAAAGAATTAAAAATAAATATTTGTGATAAAACTAAGAAATGTAATTAAAGTAATCTTAAAATGAACCCGATGTCTCGGGGGATTAAAGGGCCACAATTGCCACCTTTTTCAGGTCTCTCCTGCTAGAGAAATTTTTAAAAAATGCTATGTTCATGACACTAAATCTATGTTCATGATACAGTGGAAGGAGGTGTCGTCACATCGGGCACAGCGGCCATTTTGTTTGTATTCTTAGTTTCCACCAGGTGCCTGTACTATGAAAACAAATTAACTGACTAACCTGCTAAGTTTAGTTTTAGTTTGCACCAATTTTGGGTACTCTGAAAGATCTCGGATTTAACTCCAGTTTCTTATGCGACACGGCTGCTCCAGGGCAGGTTATGTTCTGGATTAGAGAACGCATGGTTACACTAGTCTAATCACCGGTTATAAAAGGAAATTTTAAGTGATGTTACACACCATCACCTTTTCTTCGCAGTCCTGTGGATATTTCTGAGCACAAGTTTTTAGGGACAAATAAAATCCCTTAGCCTTTCCTGACACGTATTTGCATGAAAGATACAGGTTCTCTGCAGAAGGTATTGCGCACATTCGTGAGCTTCTTCGACTCTTCTTCTTCGCCTACGAAGAGTGACGTGTGACACATAGACGTCACGCCTGTATGAATGGCGTGCATTGCACTGAATGTGCTTCTTTGACTTGTGCATTCACACAATTCACAATTTTCTCTAAGGCATCTCTAAGGTAAGGCTTCAATAAGACTGGGGCTCATTGGACGCTAAGAGTCAGTATCCGGGGCTCTGAGCTCAACAATAACTGACATCACCCACTTTCACAAATGCGGGAGGGAATAAAACGCTTTCCCACATGGCGAGCTAACCCTCAGACCCAGCAGCACCAGCTGCTTCATATCAATATATCATATTTAAAATTATATATGCATAGCCTTTAACATAAAAGTTGATATGTCACATGATTAGCGCAGACGTTATCATTGTGTTCCTACATGTTCTAGCTATATGCTAATAACAAAGTTACACAATATAAGTTAAACATATCAGATGCACAGTAGCTGTTAAAATGGTAATATTATGAGGTAACTGTCTCCGTAACAGTTAAGGGGATAATATCTTAAAATTAAAGAATCCACAACACTGTTTTTTGTGTGTTGTCATTTGTTAGCTAACGTTAAAGTTAGCGAGCCTCATCAGACTACCTTCTAACTGGGAGGCTACAGTGCTACCCAATGCGCCACTGTGCCACCCCAGCCGCATCCAATTGTTTTAATTTCTTTGGGGTTAAATATTTACAAAATACTAAAAATACAAAATAAACAACTATTACTTAATAAAATAGAGTCCTAAAACCCCAATGTAATTTGGTTAGTTATAGTTTCTACTGGTAGGAGTCGCTCAGTTTAATGTGTAGCCATGGCAACGGTGGTGATGCACTATAAGTATGGCAGAGTAACGATGTCACTCGTCTTGCTCTATATCGCAAACGTTAAAGACGGATGGTGATTGCAAACTAAGTAGCAGCAAAACATATTCACAGGGTTCTGTTGAGGTCGAGGACTTCTCTCCTGAATTACTTGAAAAAAAAAAATTAGAATTTGTTGCATTAATTATTGATGACCGACTGCTTGTAAAAGATAAGCAGAGGATCAGGATCGTGGGAACATTCACAGGCAACCCACAGACCAACTTCAACTTCTTGCTGCAGATGTACACACGGAGATGCTGTATGGGCGAATGATGAGAAAAATCCTTTTCCCTGCACACGCCACAAACAGTGTCGCTTGAGGTCTGATAAAGTACACGGGTTCGTCTGCTATTGAAATATTTAACAGAAATTTCAATGATTTACAAAGCATAAACGTGAAAATGTACAGGGGTGCTCAAACTTTTGCATACCACTGTATATACTGTATATTGTATGTTAGGGTTTTCTCATGGTTAAATCAGATCATTTTCCACTTTTCTACAGCTTTTCCACCACTTCACGTTTACCCTTGTACAACTGAATACATGTGACTTCTGAAAAGTACTCATAATTTTGAGGATATTAATAAATCTAAGTATAAGTTTCAAAGTCTAAGTTTGTCAGCATTAGAGGCAAGTATTAAACATCTTTTTTTGCTGGAAAATAAAAGCATGACATGAATTTTAATGGACCCAAACAAGAAAATGCTGTTAGACGGATTTTGTCTCTAAGTCATGGATTTGTTTTCAGAGCTGCATGTCTTTAGTATCTGGTCATAGTTGTTATGAGCATGCTGTAAATCTGGATTTTTTTTAGGTTGCCTAATCTTACTTCCCTTGCATCACCTCTCAGCTGACGTTTTAAGATGTGCATCATAAAATGAAATCTTAAGGGAAATCTAGTAAAATCCAGCCAAACTCCAGCTGTTTGGCAACACCCAAATTCGTTATGTTTGGAGAAGAAGAAATGTTGCCTATGAACCCAAATCTACAGTGGCCAAGAGTTTCTTAAAATAAACGGACCTCACAAGGAATAGTCTCGAACAAAAGAGATTTTTAAACAATGTTTTTAACCATTACATTGAGAAATACACCCCTGGTCACTTTTTTTAGGTACACTTTGCTAGTACCGAGGATGACCTCTTTTGCCTTCAGAACTGCCCGAATAGATTGAAAAAGGTACCGGAAACAATCCTCAAAATGTGTTGGTTTGAATCGTTCCAACTCTCCCGTTCCACCACATCCCAAAGGAGCTTTACTAAATTGAGATTTGGTTAGTGTGTAGACCATTTGAGTACAGTGAACTCATCATCATGTAGCCCCCCACCACCACCAGCCTGAAACCGTTAATACAAGGAAGGTTGGATCCATGTTTTCATGTTGTTGATGCCAAATTCTGACCCAACCATCCAAATGTTACTCATCAGAACTCATCATTTCCAATGCATATTTCCTCCACATAAGACAATGTTGTTATTATGGCTGCCCCAGAGTTAATACCAGACAGAATTATGGCGCTGATTGGCTTTCGAGGAACAAACCAGATACAGGATATCCCCGCATGACTAAATCATACCCACTGATTGGCCTCTGAGGACTCATACACTTCTCCTCTACCGTCAGTCATATACTGTATTATGTAGATGCATCTTCTGTGAGTTTTCTTTTTGAGATAGTAATACTCGATCATTTAAAATTGCACATTGTCAAAACAACGCCTACGATATATCGTGCCATGATGAAGTTTCGTGGCCAGGTTGAGGAAGTGGAAGAGATTTTATACCAAATTTAACTCCACTGCAACCTGTTGACACCTTGTGTAGCACTAATGAGTCACATGACACAGGGGAAGGAGGAAAATGGCTAATTGTGCTCCATTTGTACATTTTCACTTAGGTTTGTTTTCACTTTTGTTGCCAGGGGTTCAGTTATTAGTGGCTTGTTGTTTTGAAAGGACAATAAATTTATGTTACTATAGAAACTTTACACAGACTATTTTTTGTGTATAATTTCTGCAATGTTGTCCTATGAAAAGATCTACATACACTACCTTCAAAAGTTTGGTGTTTTTCAAGAAAAAAAATCACACTTTTATTTACCACACAAGTTGAAAGATGAATAGAAAATATAGTCGAGACATTGATGAGGTTTGAAATTATATTTATTTGAAATAAAATGCTTTCGTCAAAGAATCCCCCATTTACAGCAATTACAGCATTGTAGACCTTTGTCTTCTAGCTGTTTTTTTTTCTGGAGAAACGTCCCCCCAACGCTTCTAGAAGCACCTCCCACAAGTTGGATTGGCTGGATGGGCACTATTTGCGTACCATACAGGGCACAAGCTGCTGTCACAATAGCTCAATGGGGTTTAGATCTGGTGACTCTATTACAGGTAGAAGACCAGCTTCTGCTTCTTCTCTAAACAGTTCTGGCACAATGTGGAGGTGTGCTTTGGGTCATTGCCCTGCTGTAAGAAGAAATCGGCTCCAATCAAGTGCCTTCTACAGGGTGTGGCATGCCTTCGCAAAGTGGAGTGATAGCCTTTTTTTTATCCAAAATCCCTTTTACCCTGAACAAATCTCCCACTTTACCAGCACCAAAGCAACCCCAGAGCATCATGTTACCCCCACCGTGCTTAACAGATGACATCAGGCAGCATTTCAGCATCTTTTCAGTTGTTCTGCATCCCACAAATGTTCTGAGTGATGCAAACACCTCAAAATTCGATTCGTTCATCCACTTCTATCCAATCTTCCTCCATCCAATGTCTGTGCTCTTTTGGCCTTATTCATCATTTTCTTTTATTGGCTTTTTCTTTGCCACCTGAAGGCCAGCATCCCGGAGTCGCCACTTCACTGTAGATGTTGACGCTGGTGTTTTGCAGGTTCTATTAAATGAAGCTGCAAGTTGAGGAGCTGTGAGGCGTCTGTTTCTCAGGCTAGAGATTCCACGTCTCTTTCCTCTCTGGTTAGAGCCTGTAGTATCCCACAAATGTGATGCTCCAGATACACAACCTGCTCAAAGGAAGGTCAGTTTGTTTGCGTTTCTAAGCAGCTAAACTCTTTTCAGCGGTGCTAACATGATGCACAAGGGTTTTCTAATCATCGATTAGAAACACATTGTGCCATTAGACACAGCTGCTGGAAATGGGCCTCTATACACCGACGTAGGTATTGCCCCAAAAACCAGACATTTGAAGCTAGAATTTACCAAATTAACACTGTATAGAGTGTATTTCTGATTACTTAAAGTTTTATTCATTGAAAAAATACAGTTTTTCCTTAAAAAAAAAAACATTTCTAAGTGGCACCTTCTTCTTGAATAAAAGTGGCCTGATCACTAGCTTTCACTTTAAAAAATCCTGAAGTATCGACTCTTCCGGGAGTTCACTCAAGGGGGATGAGGGATATAACGCACACAGTAGTCCATTCACCAGACCCCGTGATGGTTAAAAAGGAAGGCGTGATCTGCACTTCTTGGCACTGTACAACAGTATTTATATGTGACGACGCTGCAGTCTCTTCCCTTCTTGTCTCATTCTTTGCAAATCTGATAAGGCTTGTTTTTTCCACTCTGTCATGGGATGGCATTTCACGCCAGCTCTTCTTGTGGGTGGCATCAGCAGGTTTTAGAGCTGCTCTAATGCTTCGGAGTGTTTTGCAAGGCTACAGTTGCGGAATCAAAAGTTGTGGTTAGGCTTTAAGTCCAGTAAGTGTTCTCAGTTCATTTTCCAATCAGTCGTGTCACATGACGGCACTTTGTTTTTCTCCTCATTTGCAGTGGGGGATTTCGATAAAATATGGCGAGAGCATTGCGAAGACGAACAGACTCTGAGTGAGTACGCCACGGCCATGAGGAATCTTGCCGACAACCACTGGGCGAAAAAGTGTGAAGGAGAGGGGCGCATCGAGTGGTGCCGCAGGTACTGATGGGGAAGGTTGAGAAAGGAAATTCTTGTTCCGTTCTTGTATTTATTCGGTTAAATTTGTATTCATGTAGTGTTTGTCAGGAGTACTTTCAGGATGGTGGGATGAGACGAGTGTTGGAGAAGGATGAGAGGAGTGCTAGGCTTGCTGCTGCTGGAAACACCTCTTCTGGAATTCCTCTGCCACAACTGTCTCTAAGGTAAAAGGAAACTGTCTCTAATATCATTAATTTATTCTATATTCACTGTTTACACATACTTCGTTTGCCAGTTCTTATAATAAAAAGATACATCTCTTGATGGTTCACTCCTGTCCAAACATAGTGTTTTTGTTTTTTTTTGTTTTTACACCTAGTACCAGCTCAGCTTTCCAGCCTGGGAAGATACGACTTTTGGATGTGGGCAGCTGTTTCAACCCCTTCCTGAAGTTCGATGAGTTTTTGACTGTTGGTATCGACATTGTGCCAGCTGTCGAGGTTTGCATCCCTTACATATACTTTCATGTCTTCAGTCAAGATTTGTACCTTTTACAAACTGTAACCTGCTCTGTGGCATTTTTTAATACTCAAATGTACGAGTGAAAAAAAAACAAGACTGAGAGCGGGCTGCCATTTGTAGACCTCGATGAAAATTCTCCCGCTAGATGTGGTTCATCCCGCTAGTTCTTCACGAAACCGACTACATCAGAAGCAGACGGCATCAGTTTGTCGGTTAACATTTGAGCATAGTGTTGCATTTCTTTTACTGTTTTTTTGTTCTTCATGCGAAGTCATTCTGGCAAATTTAAAAGATCAAAGATTGTAAAACTTTAAATGTAAATTATATTTTATTTAATTAAATAATTATGATATATATTAATTAATAGTAATGTATTATAGTAATAATTGTAAGTAAAATTATGTGTATTTTATTTACTGTATTATGATATACATATCTTTATATAAGTGTGTGTAATTATATACTATCTATGTATATGTATTTGTATATATAAATTAATTTGTAATTATAGTAGTAAAAATATATGTAATTTATTTTAATTATTACAATATATATTCTATAAATTAGTTATTTTACATTATATTATAATATATTATAGGGGTCGACCGATATGTGTTTTTTAGGGCCGATATCGATTATTACAGATCAAATGCACCGAAAAATGATATTTTGAACCGATATGTGTCTAGTGTAAAAATGAAATTTGTCATAATTAATAACAACAAGAGCTCTGACAAGAACTTTCTTTGAATGCTTTCAAACATATCTTTAATTCTGAGAACTGTTAATAATAACAATATTAAATAAACATCAATATTAATAATAACAATAATGACATAAAAAGTACAGGGAGCCCCCAGCAGCATTCTGTAAACAATTGTAAAACTTAAATAAGTAAACAGCAAGTAGCAACAAATAACAAAAAATAAATGTAATAGCTACCTATAGTTTTATAAGCTAATACATAATTAGTAGTCCCAATCTAGCAGCACCAATAAATTGTTTAATAATTTTGGTAGTAGTAGTAGTATTATGTTACGTATATTATACTGCACCTCAGTAATATTCAGGTTCAGTTTGCTAATGCTATGATGAACTTTTACATTTCTGTTGCCTATGTATATGATATAACGATAGTTTTACTCAAATGAAACTGTCAAATGCTTATGAAGTGATTCTGAGAGCAGTTCTGGGGATGTTGTTAATGTATACGTCCTCATTTAGCGAGACAGTAACGTTACATGCTGAAACACCGCAAGTATACAGACAGAGACAAGCGCTGGATTCATAATGAAACAGTCTGTTTGCGCCTTAATGTTTATAGATACTAGTCCATAGCATGAGTCAATTCAAGTGTATGGTAGGGTTCTGCGCCGGACTGTTTTTTTTCAGTCCCGCTCCCACGAGGTTTTATTCCGCACCCATGCGCTCCCGCTATAGGTTCACTCTTTGGTCGGACTGAAGTGTTTTTGTAACTTCACCCTAAAGGATTGTGAATTACTCAAACACAATGAACTTCTGCTGCTGACTTACCTTTGAGAGACAAGTGATTTCTGCTGGAGTCTACCGCACGCAACTCCAGCAAGCGCGTTCTGTCTGTCTTCACTTCCTACAGCCTTGGAGTTGTTTGGACGGACTCGCGACTTCCAGACTGGGCGGAGACTACTCTAGGGCACAGACTGGTGAGCTCTGACATGCTGTGTCGGAGCCAAAGAGCGCTTCAAAAATAAATTCTTTTTATCTGCAAATCGGTTTTGAAAATAACCGATACCGATAATCATGAAAATGCTTAATATCTGCGCCAATAATTGGTTGACCCCGAATACATTATATGGAAGTAGTGAAATAATTTAAATGATTATGATCATTATTAGACCGCGTGCATTTAAATGTGACGCAGCTGAGGAGGGGGAGTCACAGAGTTTTGCATACTGGAGAGTGCAGACCATTTTTCTCCTGGAAACCGAGATCGCGGGAGCTGAAGGAGCCCAGGAGGTACCCACCAACTGGGTCTATAGGGTTGCTGCCGGACCAATTGAGTCACTGAGAGAAGGCTCCCTGACAGAAGGCTTCTGGAGCACTCTGGCCATTCATGGCTTGGAAGGCTTTGAAGCGTACATATATCTATAAAAATGTTATGAATTAGTAGTAATCAATTATAGAAATAATCAGTTGTAAAATTGTTATTAGTAAATATAATTTATTAAGTTTTTACAATGCATTCTAATCTGAGCACCATGTGTTCTGCTTTTCCTTTGTGTCTCCTTTCCATGGTTTCAGAGTGTCTACAAATGTGACTTTCTCAACCTCCAGCTGCAGCAGCCTCTGCAGCTTGCCAGCGATGCCTTGGATACGTTCCTGCAGCAGCTTCGCGGCCCCATCGATTCTTTACCTGCTCAACTGTTCCATGTGGTTGTCTTCTCCTTGCTTCTGTCCTATTTCCCTTCTCCCTACCAGCGCTGGCTCTGCTGCAAGAAAGCCCATGAACTTCTGACTCTCAATGGCCTTCTCCTCATCATCACCCCTGACTCCTCCCACCAGGGTCGTCATGCGATGATGATGCGCAGCTGGCGCGTCGCCGTGGAGTCACTCGGCTTTAAGCGATACAAGTATGTCAAGTTCTCCCACATGCACCTCATCGCTTTCCGCAAGGTGTCACCCACCACCAGCAACGACCTTGTTAGCTGCAACTACCCGGAGATGCTTTACATTCCGCAGGACTTCCACACGCTCGACGAGGACGGGTTCAGTGATTCCTACGAGCCTCCGCGCTCCGATTTTGAAGATGACCAACTTGCTTTTAGCTTTGCAGAATTGCCTGAAACACCATACGATTCAGACTCCGGTGAGAGCCAGAGCAGCTCGATACCTTTCCATGAGCTGGACGACCCCATTCTGCTGCAGAGCTGAACGTGTGCCTGTTGGAACCCTGCTGCCAAAATAATGGTGCATTTATGTAGCCCCTTTTTTAAATGGCAAAAGTTTGCACAGTGCGGTTGAGAAGGTGCAGGTGGGGGTTGTTTTTAAGAACACAAATATCAACAGTAAACTTTCTCACGCTAGCTATGAAACCAGTGTTTTTAACGGACTCCGATTGCTCATTTACATGTCTCTCAACAGCACAAACACTGAGATTGAAGTCAGATGTCTCCTTCAAAAGATCAAAACCGTCTAGACGTAGTTATTTTGGTATACTGAGGAGGTCATTTCTTTAAGCATTGTCCAGGGCTTCACGTCGCAAGTACAATTTTTTGCTTAGTCTCCCTGCAAAGTTTAACACTTAAAACATTTTATCATCAGTGCAGTGATTTTCATAAATGTGTTGCTAAAATGACACTTTTAAATGGTACAATTTTGACAGAAGTAACGCTAGAACAAACAACCTTGGAGGGGACGATACTGAAGGCGTGTGATTCTCTTTCAAATTTACTGATTAGCTGTAAAGACACTAGCAAAGACATCTGGCTTTCTTATTATTTTAACCTCTGTAATATTGTCGTATAATCTGTCGGTAGTATGACGTAGGAAGAATTTTCTAGATTTAAGGCATCTACACAACGGTGTGAAGTTGTGTTACATCCGACCGAACGGGTGGTGCAAAATTTTTTCTGTGTTCTTTGATTTCTTCTCTGTCGTCCTCTCTGTTTCCTGTGTGGTCAGGCAGAGAATGCCATCTACAGGCAGGGAGCGTCATTGCATGAATATTTCCTCGACTCAGACAAAGAGCACCCTGCTGAGAAGTTGAAGATTCGTGCGAATCTCTCATTGTGAGTGTGCTGAGGCCTTTACTTTAAACAAAGACGAAAATCCTGGATGTCGAGTGTTTTTTTTCTGATGGTGACTGATCACAGGGAGCTGTTTGGCAAAAAACGTGGAGAATAGAGAGGATTTCTTTCTTGTTTTCTGTATGGTGTCGCTATGAAAATGTAGGATGAGCACCACCAGGCTTCATCAAAAGAGCCAGCTTTCATTGGTCGCTCGTCTTGTGAAAGACCAAACCATGTAGCAGTGCAAATCTTATTTTCGTTGGTACCACTGGTTAGGTCAGATGAGGGAGCCCCCATGGCCCCCATGGTTTTCGATCGAGGCTCGTTGTTCCATGAAACTTCGGACCGACAATTCGGATCGGTGTGCAGTGGCCTTGATTCTACTTCCTGTGTTGGTCTACGTCTCTAGCATCTCGTATTTGTATTCAGTTATAAAAAAAGTAGCTACAGGGTACTGAGCCCAACTGTAGATCTCAAGCACTGTGGTGCATACAGCTGTTTTTAATTGCAGCATTACATTTTTTTTGTTATTACAGGTCGAAAAGCACTATATTTAAGAGATACTTCAACTAAAATTGATGTTTGCTATTGAAGGAACGAACTTTTTGGGCTCATTCCCCAGATTCATTACTACATTGTGTTTTATCATTTTGATATCTGTTCATTCATCCTTCGTGATAGCACTTTTAGCTTGGCATAGATAGTTTGTATTCAGAATGATCAAACACTAGCCATGTTTACATCCAAGAATGCAAAAGAAATATGTTTATCAAGTACCGTTTCCATCCAATGAGTCCAAGAATACAAAATTGGCACTTTCTGATAAAATGGAGCCAAATATCAAAAGAAAATAAAAATTTCTGCATTAGGAGAAGCTGTTTTTCACATATAACAACTTACTTGCATCGTAGAACACGTAGACGAAACGCAATATGCAATATGATGTCATTTCAGATGTTCTGCAATGAAGTTGTTCTGTTGGTTTAGTCCATTAATGCCGCCCCAGTTCCGACAGAAAAATGCATTGGGATTGTATTAGGGTCTATTTAGTAAATGAGTTTCCATTGTAATTTATCCATTTTTACTTATCAGATAAAAACTGTATTTTAGTCAGTTGTTTGCATACTTTTTTGTTGCATATGTTCAAATTTTATGCGCCTCTTGCTGTTTTTTTCATACGATGATCCAAAAAGCGCACAAAAGTAAGTGGATGGAAACGCTGCTACTGTTGTTTTTGTTCTTTTATGTTTACGCATTGACTTTCTATAATTGCACCAAAACCACTAAAAAAGGAATTGTAGGTCTAGGAGCTTTTCTCTCGCTATAGAGTAGTACTAAAACAATCTACACCAAAGTGAGCCGAGGAATGCTCCGTTTGCCGGACGTCGGTCACGTAGACGTGTTGAGGGAAGTTGCTGCGTGTGATATTATTGGTTATTCCACAAGTGTAGTTTTAGCCAGAAAATGGCAAAAATGTCATCTCTTGGATTGGTTTGAATGGAAACGGATCTAGTTCAGTGATCTCCATTCAGTGATCTATGTGTACATTACTTTTTATAGACCTTCAGAATGCCTCAGTAGCCTTCACAGTGTAACACAGTGTACTAATGAGACTATAGAAATGTACAAAACAATGGCTCATGGTACACTGAGGACCATTCTTTTAGGGGAAACGTGTGATTTACAACATCAATTGGTTTGATAATAATCTGAAGTTGACTCAATAGAACCTCAATAACGCTACATTACTCTTGGGGTGAACAAACAAACAGATTTTCATGTGAGATATCCCTTTAACTGTCCGAGCACGTTTGCACATTTCATGATAACGCCCCCTGAACAGTTGGGAAGGATTGTTGTGAACCTCAAGGGTCAAAAATGCACATAGCCACCGCAGTTCTGGAGAATGACCAGACGGTGAGCTCTTGAAGGGGTCTGCTGAAGTTTCTCTTGGGTTAAGGTCTGAGTGCTTTAAATGTCAAAAATGAACAGATTTGAATCTTAAAGGTGCCTTCAAATCCAATCATACGTTTGCGTCGGTGGTTGCAGACGCAATAACAGCTGAAAGTTCTCGACCGTTGTTAACAGCTGAAGCTTTCGGCGCTTTAACCAGCTTTGTGACTAAACTACTGCCCAAAATTGCATTTAAAGACTGTATTTATGAGGCTAAAAAGAATATTTTAAATTATTAAAATGTACTGTATTTTGTTTACTTGTGGTGTGTTGGTTCACATATCCAGCGTCTGTCTTCCCCGGGATCTACTGAAACACTGTTTGTGTGATTGTCGTTGGAAGGGTTGGTCTACACCACTGAGTGTGAGCGAGAACGTTTGAGTTATAACTTTTATAAATAAAGACCAGTTGCCTTTCTCAAGCACTTAGTATCTTTTTCATAGTAAGTTCTGCATGCATTGCTCTATGTTGTCTAAACCTTCTGACAAATATAGTTTATTTAGCTTTAAAAAGAGTAATCATACACGTGAAGCTGAAAAAGTTTCCATGCAGAAATTCCTGTTCAAGAGTTGCTCTAAAGTTGGTACATCAGTTGGAAACAATAAGGTCATTCTAAAAATTCTTGACTATTATTTCTTCACAATAGGTGCTTGGTCCCGCATCACTGCTTGCGGTATATAGTTAACTACTATTTAGCTGAATTTCATTTTGAATGCTGTTATTTTTAATAGTGATCCTGGTCCAAGCACCTATTTTAAGTTGCAGACAGAAAGTTGATTTGAATGAATTCAAAGAAACACTGTAAATCAAATTAAACTGGCTTTCAAACAGTTTTCAAAATGTTGTGTAGTCAATGTAAGGTAAAGATGAATAGACTAAAGGTTTCAAAAGAGAACAATTTTAAAATGTAAGATATCTTCTGACCACAAGGTGGTGCTGCAATTAAACATTTTGTGTAACCAAAAACCACTCAGTGCATAAAAACATTTCAATTTTTGTAAAGGTACGTTGATTCAAAACGTTTTAGCTAAATTGGACATTATTCGACACGCCATGAAGCTCCAAATGCATGGAGACAAATTTTATAACTTTGGGGCAGAAGAACACAAAAGCCATTTTTAAATATCTCCTGAACACTAGGAGGCACTGTCCTGAAGCCTCTGAGGATGGTTATGACCACACCAAGTTTATTTATTCATTTTCCAACCCGCTTATTCCTTTTTGGGGTCACAGGGGATCTACCAGTGCCTATCTCCAGCACACTTCGGCCGAGAAGCAGGGGTACACTCTAGACAGGTCGCCAGTCCATCACAGGGCAACATTCACTCACATATTCACGCCTAAGGGGAATTTTGATTATTTAATTAATCTAACTGCATGTTTTTTGTGAGGATTGTGGGGGAAACTGGAGGCAACCCACGCAAGCATGGGGAGAACATGCAAACTCCTTCCAAGATCACAGGCGCGCCTCGAACCTTCTGACTAGAAGGCCACAGTGCTATCCACTGTGCCACAGTGCTGCCACACCAAATTTAATAAGTAAATAATGATGCTTTATTGATTTACTCCAAATCCACACACTGCTGGTGAGAAGCTACGCTGGTGGCCCCCAGATGCCCTACGGCCTCCTACCCATCACCAAGCACACCCATAAGGAGCAATGCGGGTGAAGTGGATTGCGCAAGGCCAGAATAGACTTGGCGGGGGTCAAATTGGGTCAGGTGACAAAAATTTCATAATGTGGTGCGTGGTCCACAAATACGTGTAAAACTGCCTAATACTATATAAAACACCTCCCATGCAGCACATTATTACAGTTTCACGAATGAGCTGTTGTGAATGGTCTGCCATTTGAATTTAAAAAATAGTTAAGGAAAATAAATAATGAGCATTGTTTGCTTCCCTTCTTTGTGAAATCCGAAATTCAAAACGCGTGTGAATTACTAAAACACTAATACAATAAAACAACAAACTAAATTTGTGTCGAATATCTGTTTTTGAGTCTTCACAAGGTAAACGTAACTACATACTACATTTCACTTTTCATAAAAGTCGCTTTGCTGGGAGGAATTTATGTATTGTCCTGTCTGTGGCTCCGTACGGCTTAACGCACACTGACGTACTATACTCATAGACATTATACAGAAACATTAGACGTAACGCGTCCGCCATGTTACCCGGGGCAATATTTCGCCCCAAAAATATTGCGTTACTTTTTTACTTGGTGTGCACAAAATCTACAATGACTTCAACTAATAACTCAACCATAGAACAAATATCAAATGTGAAAATGCTTATTTAGTTCACACCTCCCTGGGAAATCCTAAAATGTACAATAAACAATTTACCAAAATGTAGATAATATATTATATTATAAATATTAAATACTCATTTTTTTTTTACAAGCACGTTGTTGAGATGTAGTTCAACAAACTCTAAAAGCAAAGATTTAAAAAAAAAAAAAAGTGTTTTGTGCTGATATTTTACCAAGTGCAGGAAAATGCAAATAGTTAATGAAAACACTGTAATAAATATTGTTGAATGTTAAAGAAATAAATTATATATTATAATATATAAATTATTGTTTATATAAATATAATGTATAAACAATCATTTCTATATTCATTCATTCATTTTCATACCCGCTTCTTCCCTTTTGGGGTCACGGGGGTATGCCAGTGCCTATCTCCAGCACACATTGGGCGAGAGGCAGGGGTACACCCTGGACAGGTCGCCAGTCCATCGCAGAATTTCTATATTATAATATATAATTTATTTCTTTAACATTTAACAATATTTATTACAGTGTTTTCATTTAATTTCTTTATTGTTTATAAAAAATATAATGTCTCGCCCAATGTGTGCTGGATATAAGCACCGGCAGACCCCCGTGACCCCGAAAGGGAATAAGCGGGTTTGAAAATTAACGAATGAATGAATAAATATAATGTAAAGCAGTAAATAAATATTAAACATTAGAATAATGGAAAATTCTTAATTTATATTGGTTAATAAAGAAAATTTTCAAATCTGATTATAGGAAATTTGCGGCATGGCGGCGCAGTCGGTAGCGCTGTTCGAGTCTCGCCGGTGACCTTCCTGGAAGGAGTTTGCATGTTCTCCCTGTACTTGCGTGGGTTTCCTCAGGTTTCCCCCAAAAACATGCGGTTATGTTTATTGAATATTTTGACATTCAAATTTTTCCTCGTTTCAACTTGTGACATAAAAATCTCGGTTGGTTATGGACTACAACAAAAGCAAAAAACCCCATCATCTGAAGGAAACGTTTACCTAAGTAAGATGGCGGCGACATTGTCGCACCTTCCAGTGATCCATATTTGGTCTACTGTGTAATATGATGTCTATGACTACGATGGCGGATGTTAGACAAAGTTTAGACGATGGTTCGGGGTTGTGTTGGGGCAAACTTTTCGTTTTTTTTATTTTATTCCTACGACAGTACGCAGTGGCTTAACGTTGCATCTCTACTCGCGAATGATTTGAGCTTCACGCAATCCTTGTGAGGAGATACAGCACATTCTTTCAACTGTCCATGGCTCTGCTCAGGTCAATCAGACGGAGAAGTTATCAACATTTATATTTATTCATAATTTACTCCTTCTGACGAGTTCTACAGCTCTACTTCACGTATTACTTCCAGTCATTGAACATGACATTGATTTGAAAAGTTCACTGTCAACAAAAGAGAACTCTTAAGTTTTCACTAAAATGTTTATCAAACGTTTCCAAATTCGGAACGAGCAGACAGCGGGAATGTTTCCGATATCTTATGTTGATTAGTAATGCCTAGTGCAACACTGTGTGTTGTGACGTAACAGTTGCGTCATTTTTTTGCTTTATTTCGGTATTTTTAGTTGATTGTATCTTCATAACAATGTGCAAATTGCTCAAGTATTGTTTGAGTCACTTTCTTTACGCCGCAATGACCCGGCTGGATGAAGCCAATAAAGGTGTCAATATGTGGTCTTCAGTTAGATACCTTGGCTACCTGTCCAGCCTAAACTCCCTGGTGGCAATTTGCCTGGGAATTTATGTCCAATGGGAAAAAACAGCGGACACCATAATTCTAATAATTTTTATTTTGGCCCTCTTTGTTCTCGGTGGTGCCTGCATTCTCCACTACTACTTTTCCATGGAGAAAGTCAGTCTGTTTCTATTTCATCTATGGTTCGGTTTCCTCCTGGGCTTGCTATGCTTCATCAGTGTTCCTCCCAAAGAGCTTGATATTAAGGAGCAAGTGTCCAACTACATGTTAGTCGCAAACATGGGGATAAGAACCCTATGGGCTTTGGTTGAACGAATGTGTGGTTATACTCAACACCGACCTGATTTTCTGACCTCAAGAGAAGTTCTGGAGCTTGCAGGCTTCGCCGTGGCCAGCACAACTCTCGTCGGCCACAAATCCTTTAGCCTTATAATCCTAACTCTGGCTTTGTCCGCTCTAATCATGAACTTGCGCACAAAAACCTTCCTGGCCATCGAAAACCTGGCATGCTTCTGCGCAGTTGCTGCGTACTTCTTCCAGGAGACTTTAGGATTGTCCACCAACCCATTTGCACTGGCTTGCTTCTTCAGCCACCTAGTCTGTGACCCGCTCCTAGATGTCTACTTCAGTGGTCTTTCGGTCACAGAACGTTGGTCTCCGCTTCTCTCCAGACGAGGACTGTGGAGACGTTTCACTCTCCTTCCTCTGATTGCTGTGGAGGTGTCATTTCTGGTCCTTGCAGCTCTGAAGATGAGAGATCTGGATCGATGGTACTTGGTCATCCCTGGTCTCTTGGCATCACTGATCTTCTGGATCATCTGTCATCTGGTTTTCCTCATCACACTCTGGGGGTTTCACAGTAAGCTGAGCGACTGTCAGAGGATGTGTGTGATGGACCCATCTGAAGCTGGGGAGCTGGAACGTGTCATGGCTTCCAAAGGGATGCGCCACTTCTGTCTCATATCCAAACACCTGGTGCTCTTCACCTTGGTGTCCACTGGCATACTTGGAGTTCTGGGGTGGCAGGTAATGATTCTTGTAAATGTTATTTGGCTTTTACACCTTTGAATACTTAAACCTTGAAGGGGTGTGTTGGGAATGTTTTTAGCCACTTCACGGTTAGCCAACTTTTTTTTTCCGTTTTATCAAATTGAATGATTTTTGGTGACCCATTTTTTCTTTACACATATTTTTGGAAAATGCTTTGAAAAAAATGCAAACGCACAACCCTCTTCGTGTTTGTGGCTGTTAACAGCCTCTAAATTAAACTGCTGTAAAAATCTATAAGATAAAAAAGATTGTTTTCCATTTTGTGCATTGATCTCTTGATATACCTCAGCTCTAATCAAAACAATTTTTTTTAAATCCAGGATTTTTAGTTGCCAAGATGTTAGATGATGTCACTGATTTCAGAAAAAAGCCATTTATCAATAGGAAAAGTGACTGTGACCTAGATTTTTTACATTTTTTCACAGTGTTGTTGGACATGTTGGGGTTGATGGATTTTTAGTTTTTGTTTAGCACCAGATTTGAATTTTTTTCTCTCCCTCATTTATTGTTCATGTCCCATTGAATGACCTTTTTAATAACGTGACCCCAAATAATCATGCGCTCTTGATTGTTGATCATTCCTTTTTGGAAGAGGTAAAATTTTAAATTTTTACTGTTGATCACCGTTTTGAACCATTAACCCTAGGGATAGACCTCTCCAAAAAAGTTTCTGACTAGTTTACGAAGGTTAATGGAGTACATTTATTTATAAAATTAGTAATTCATAGTAAACAACATACAGGGTGTTTCTGAAAAATTGTGATGATCCATTATTACGAAGATGCTGGAAGCGTCAGAGCCTAGCTGTGCTGTAACTTCTTGTTTGTGATGTAACTTCTTGTTCTATCTCAGAATAATAGGATTCGAAATATTTGATAATCTGAGTCATCGAGTTAAACCAGAAGACCGGAAACAGTTTATTTTTATTTATTAGTAGTATAGTGAGTATTATAATACATATCGGTTTTTATCATTACATCAATAAAAACATCAATGAAGCCGCCATAAAGGGCCCAACTGGGAATGGTTTATGCCATTAGGACCTGCTTTGTTACCACTCACTGCTTTTTACCTATTTGTATGAGAGTCTAAAGCAGGTCAAATCAGGTCAGTTGGAAAAAAAGATATTATGCAACTTCCTGTTGATCACTGACTGGTCAATTGTTAAGCTCTGATTGGCTAGAAAGAATAATCACTGCATCAAGCATTACAGACATAAAAACGAGGTGCAACCACATTCAGAATAGCCAACAAACAATTCTACTGTTAGTTTTTACTTCTCTAGAACGGAATAAAAGAGGTGCAGATGTAGCTTTTTTTAATCACAGAAGAACATGTCGACAGACACATTCACTATGATCAGCGATGAGCGACAAAAAATGCTTAACTTTAAGCTAATGAGAAGCAGCCATCGTGAGCGACATCCAAAAAAAGGGACGTATTGTCCCCGAGATTCATCAACTACGGAATGCAGCTCGTGCACAGAGCTGGTGGTGTTCACCATGCCGACGGGTTTTATTTCGTGAGCTCTATGTTTACACTTTTGGCTGCAATGTAATAAAGCACACGCTGTTTGACGTTCATGACTGATAATGCACTGAATTCGATTGTATTTTTTATTCACTTTTACTCCATGAAATTAAATAGGAAAATAGCGAATTTGTTGTTAGAATACGTCACATTGCTCAACTACTCATTGATAAGCGACTAAACATTCTGACGAGGTCAATTTTTAACTTTCTTTCCTTCAAAAACACTACAGTGTGGCGTCAAGTGCCGTCCATTACCCTCTGATTATTTAGAATCGAGTAATGCGAGTATATTTACTGTACAAAATAAAATGATAGTTTTTAATTGATTGTAATCAAGTTAAAGTGTTCATTTTATCGAGATTTTGATTTCAGCCCTACCTTTTTTCATTTGTTTTGTTAAAATTCAAAGACAATCTTGACAAAGTTACCATTCGTGGTATTTAATAAGTTTTAATGTAGATGTTATTGGACATTTCTTTGTTCAGACTACTCATTACCGTTATGCTAATTGAACTATCTGAGGAAATGTTTCAAGCAAACCGGCAATGCCATCAGGCATCATCACTAGAGGCAGAAGATTAAAAATGGACACCGTCATTTACGCTCTTTTTTTAAATGTTACTAAATCTGTTTCACTTTCAATTCTCATTTCAACTCAGCGTAGCGTTAATGACGATTGTAGCGGTGGGGAGAATCAAACATATTGGGATAGTTTTGAAAGAAAGAAAGATTGAAATTTCTCAGTAAAGTGTTCTACTTGCTAAACCCAAAAGATTTTCCTTGGTTTTAAAAATGGCTTAATTTCCCCCACAGCCGACCAACAGTCTGTTCATAGCTTTGTTTCTGCTGGTCCTGCCTCTGGAGTCGCTAGCACAAGGCTTGTTCTATGAGCTGGGAAACAGTCTCGGTGGAACCTGCATCGGTTACGCTGTGGTGATCCCCACCAACTACTGCAGGTACTACATTCAAATAATAACTCGACAGTGCACTGTGTCTCTTCATCTTTTGTTGTCCCCCAGCCCAGACGGTCAGCCCACACTTCTTCCCCCGGCGCATGTGCAGGAGCTCAACTTGCGCTCCACTGGAATGCTAAACAACATCCAGCGCTTCTTTTCTCACCACATGATCGAAACGTTTGGATGTGATTACTCCACCAGCGGCCTGAGTCTGGAGGCCCTGAGAGCCAAGCTCTATGCATTTCTGGAGGCGCACACGGCGGATGGTCCGCGACACGACACCTATGTGCTCTACTACAGTGGCCACACGCACCGCAGTGGAGAGTGGGCTCTTACAGGTGAGGGAATTCAGGGTATGTGTATGATGAGGGATAAACATACACGTCCTTCACAAAAAATGTGCATATTGTAATACATTTTCTGTAACGTACTGATAAACATTAGACTTTCATATACAGTGGTACCCCGAGATACAAACTTAATGTGTTCCAGGTTGACATTCGGATCTCGAACAATTCGTATCTCGAAGCAAAGTTTTACATGGAAAATGCTTAATGCGTTAGCATTCAGCTAATGAAAACCCAAATCTAAAAAAATTTGCATATCATGAAAAGGTTCTCTAAACGAGCGGTTAACCTAATCGTCTGAATCAACGAATTAACTGTAAACACCTGCAAAAGATTCTTCTTTAAAAACTCCAAGCCTGGTTTATTACTCAAAACCACAATCACTGCCGTCCAGAAGAACATCACTGACACCCTCAAGCAGGAGGGTGAGACACAGAAAGAAATTTCTGAACGAATCGGCTGTTCCCACAGTGCTGTATCATAGCGCCTCAGTATGAAGTCAGTGGGAAGGAAAAGGTGTGGCAGAAAACTCAGCACAACTACAAGAGGTGACTGGACCCTGAGGAAGATTTTGGAGAAGGAGCGATTGCAGTGGATGAATCTGGAGTAGAAATAGTGTACAGGCGTGTGCAGGAAATGGGCTACAGGTGCCCATTTGAACTAGAGGCCACTTTTGAACAAGAAACAGTGGCAGAAGCACCTGACCTGGGCTACAGAGAAGCAGCACTGGACTGTTGATCTAATGTCATTCAGAAATCAAGGAACCAGAGTCTGGAGGAAGACCAGGGAGAGGGAAATGCCAAAATGCCTGAAGTCCAGTGTCAAGTACCCACTGTCAGTGATGGTCTGGGGTGCCATGTCAGCTGCTGGTGTTGGTCCACTGTGTTTTATCAAGGGCGGGGTCAATGCAGCTAGCTTTCAGGAGATTTTGGAGCATGCTTCCAGATGGAATGTATGTTTAAACATGAATAAAAGCCCTAAACTTAAGATTAATTAAACCGACTGTTTAAACAAGTAAGAAGAAAAAAAAATGCATATGTGTCACACACGAAAGAGGTATTATTGAGCATAGGTAGGATGTGTAATTATGGAACGCCGGCGGATATCTGGACACTATATTAAACCTTGTATTGCACAATGTGCCACCCGCACTCGGTGTTGTCCAGTGAATTGGCACTGGAGTTCCTTTAACTGATGCAATGATGGATTATTAAAGTTCATAGTCTCTGTTCTCTGCATTTTCCAGACACATCAATATTACATGGGTTTAACAAGCGCAGTGGACCGTAAAACTTCTAAAATACACACAAAATATAATTCAGTATGAATACAAATAATTCATTTTTTTCCCCCCTTCTTCCTGAGTGCTCTTTTAAACGTTCATATTAGAGCTCCCCCCAGTGGATATGCCATGCAGGACATGTGAGGAAGAACCAAAGACCTTTTCGTTCAGGAGCTGCTGAACAAACGGAGAAATCTCACAGTAAAAAGTCACAAAGCTGCAAAAACAGAGGGAAAAACAAGGATCTTTAACCTCTGGAAAGAGAAACAGTCGGGAGGAATCCTCTTGTTGAGAATGAGCTTCCCGACAGTGTTCACGTCAGAGCGCGGCGTCACACATTGGCTTAAAAAGCACATTTATACTTTTGAAAATGAAACGTAATCAACTGTTTAGTATTTATTTTCATGTAATCTATTTATAGTCACTGATTAAGTCATTGGTAGCATGCGGTACGTGGCCGAGGTGGACGCAACTGCTTTGGAACCACTGCTCTATTAAATATACAGTGGTACCTCGAGATACGACGGCTTCGAGTTACGAAAACTCTACAGCTAGATTCATCGACATTATTCGTAAAGACGACTTTGTATCCAATCAGGTGGAGATGTGCTACGTCTGGACGAGATTGTGCAGCTGTGGCGAGAGAAGAACTCTGGCTTCTCCTCCCGTCTCCTCATCATTCTAGACACGGAGAATGCCCTGCCTTGGGTAAATGCGGCGTGGAAGCTCCAGGGGCTTTATCTGGCTGTTCAAGGCGCAGAACTTTCCCGACCATCAGACCCAGAGGTGCAAGACGCCCCCCAGCTCGGAGACTTTACGGCTCATTGGGTGGATTTTAACTGTAATCCTGAAAGTCTGGTACGCTGGTCAGAGCGAGGGAGGACTGTCCGAGCGGCATACGGTTTATCTACTCACTGGAGTGACTACAAACTCCACCTGCCGACGGAAAGTGACGTGACCCGGCACTGGAGGATGTATTTCCCTCTGGTGACTTACCCTGTGGTGCATCTGGCACACTGGTACGGTGGCTTGAGCCTCTGCGGGGTGTGTGGATACTGCGTTCGGATGCTGCAGAGGCTCAGACTGGCATGGTTTCCTCCAGCGGTGCTCGATACGGGCCAGGGATTCAAGCTGGTCAAATCGTAGAATCGCAGCCCGTGAGTGGATTGGTGATGCAACTGGGACGTAAAGTGGCACAGGAATGTGGTAAAAGCTCAGGGTTCAAACTGCTTTGTGTTTTTTTGTCTGTGTTTGTTTGAAACGTGCACTAAAACCCTCTAGCTTTACAATCTTGACTTCTCTATGTTCAAAAGTAAATCTTATGGCAAAGAAAATAATCAGGATATAAGAAAAAAATTGGGGTCTTAAGGAATCAGATTTCAACAAAGGAGCTCAAAACATACGATGGAGGATAAAAGTGTGTAAAATAATTTGAATTGGTTGAGCTCCGGAGGTTCGGTGGGAGTCTTCCACCGCGCCTTCCTCCTCCCACCAGCTTCTTTTTCTGTCGCCAAACTGTCGTGTTTGTAAAATATAATGGCAAAATACCATAAAGAATAGCGCTAATAAGACTTCTTAATTCACAAAATAAGGTTTAAATCATTTACTTTGAATTTCTGATATAGGCTACAATGGAATATTTCAACAGTTTACTTTTCTGATTGTGCCACTCACACGACTGCCTGGAGGCAGGCGTAGCAGTGTAGTCATGCTGGGACTGATGCGTCACCGTGAGATTTCCGTTTTAAAAAGTGAGCATCAATAATTTTATCCAAAAATGTATGGCATTTTTACATAAATTTAGTTTATTGGTTGCCAAGTAAACCAAAAAGTCAAAAGTTGCTCAAATTTTAAATCATGAACTGCTTTTTCATTCCTTTCATCTCATAATTTTAAGTGAAAAATAGTAAAGGAAATGTCGACAAACCTTATTTAGAAGACGTGTTCAAGCAAGACTTGTTAAAACTACCAATAAGTACAGGCAAAAAAAATTAATAATGAAAACATCTCAAAATGTCATGACCCCTAGGCAGCGCTAATGAGTATAAATTGTTTTTGGTATTATTTTGGCCAATATTCCTGTCACTTATGTCAAAATTGGTGAAAAAAAAGAAGTGCCTCATTAATGTCTTACGTTGTATTTCCAGTGGCCAACTGGTGGCGCTATAACCAAGAGAGTACATTGTTGATGTGTTCAAACATTGACATGGTTGGTAAATTTGGGACGGAGAATTTTTAACGAAATGAAAAAGCTTTGCAATTTTGTATCAGACTTACCTTTGCATGAGGCAGATGGAATTTTGAGGTAAACGGATACAATCTCTTGGAGGAGTTCGTTTAAGTTTGAGACGTGCCAAAGTGCAATTTTTTAAGGCTTTTCGAAAACGATTCACTTCCTGTTGGTTCAGGAAACTCATTCCAATACTTGTTTGTAGGTCCTGGTCCCGTACATAAGTCCTCCAAAGGCCAAACAATGCTACTATGCTATATAATGTCTAGCAGTTCGTTAAAGTATGACACAAGCAAAAGCGACCATTTTAGAGGTTTTTGCAGAATAACCCACTTCCTGTTGAATTTGAAAACACAAACCGAATTTCATGCGCCTTCAACAAACTGTTAGCGCACCTGTCACACACATGTTAGCGTCATCTTGCCACACACATTTTTCAAACCCCAATAAGATGTAAATATTCCGGAATTGTACCGTGTGCGATATCCGGTGACTGGCACTTTTAGGCTCTCAAAACTGCACAGAAAGCCGGAAAACAACAATGCCGTGAGCGAATACAATAGGAGCTAAGAATTGTGTTTCAGATGATAAACGAGAAATGAAACGTACCACTCCTCCAAGGCCTGGCAATGTTACTCGCCCATGAGATTCACTTACAGAACGTTACTGATCTGCTCTCGATAAACAACATGTTCTTCAGGCTGCTACATGTTCATTTCACTGCTGCACGTTACTTGTTTGAAACTTTTAAGATTATTACAGTATCAAACTTTTTCACAAGCCTGGGCCGCTAAAGACAGCCATACGGAGAGACAATCGGTGTGGAAACCCACTCGCAGAGGCCTGTTCCTACTGATGGTAGTGTTTTAGCAGGTTTTGTACTTTTATAATATTTTATAACATTAGATTTAAGGTGTGTGTGTGTGTGTGTGTTTTTTAGCACTTTCTGCAATTTTAACATTTGAGACCTATGTAGATTTTAACGAGATTAATTGTGTTCTGAAGTGCCTTTTGGAACGAGAGTCTACACCAAAATATGCAAGTACAATATGCAATATTTATTGAGCAATTTTGTTTTTATTGTATTTATGAAAATCAATTTTCACTGAAGGATGATTGCTGATGAAGAAATGTGATTTTTATATATATATAAATTTATTTGAAATGCAGGGAACACTACTGTACGGTTTCTAGTAGAAGCAGTGATGTTTTTAAAATAATTAATGAAACAAGATTCTGGGGTGATTTTTTTGTTTTAAATCTGATAAAATAAAATTCTTTTTAATAAAAGTCTGTGTGCTGACTCGTGTTTTCAAATCACAGTTTGCTATACTCCTATCATATTAAAAGAAAACAAGTGTTATCAGGTTGAATTGGAATCTTGTAGTTGAAATACTGTTATAGCTGAATAAAACAGAAACTCTGCGACTTTTATATTATTTTCCATATGAACCACAGACTGCTTTCAGCTTTTCTAAAGAGTGTTTTCAGTCATTCCAGCTTGGTAAACGGGATCAGGAATTGGCCTCAGTATATAGTGTTACACAAACCATATCTAGAAAATTCATATCATTTTTCCAGAAATGTCCATCTTTAATGGGTCCTTCCCTTTCTCTCTACCCACTTCTGTCTTGTCCGTTCAAAATAAAGGCAAAAAGACCAAAAAAATATTCTTGAAAAGAAAAAAAAATCAACTGCATTGACAGTGGACTTTATAAAAGACAGTGGACCCACATTAGATTCTCCATCTCTGACTGTGGAAATGTCACAGTGGACTTTTTAAGCAGGAGTTCCTCTCCAATCTTCCTCCGGATTCTGGAACCTTGATGTCCAAATAAAATCCAAATTTTGGTGAAATACCATGTTTTGATTTTGAACCAATAATGATTAAAATTTAAATAAAAGCACTTTTCCATAACTTAATTGTTGCAAAAACAAACAAAAATATTCTTAACCCTTATGTGTTGTTGGGGATGTTTTCAGACACTTCTGAGTGAAGTTTTTCTTTGTTTCATTAAAATGAATTGATTTTTGGTGACAAATTAAATTTTTATACATATTTCAAGAAAATGTTTAGAATATTTTCAAAACTCAAAAATGATAATTTACTACCCTTTTGCAGTACAATACATGGCTACAACTTTATAATGTATATATTTTTTTACAAATTCAAGATTTTACTTGCCGTCACTAATTTTTGAAAAAAAAAAAAAAAAAAACATGAAAAAAATTGAAGCCTAGGTTTTTATGTTACATTGTATCACACCAACAACATTGGCGTTGGTGGAGTTGTTGACTTCTGTTGAAACAACCCTTTTCGATTGCAATGCCATGACACCAAATAATTATGAATTCTATTTCTGTTGATCACCATTTTTTAAAATTTATTGTAAACAAGGCTATTAAGTAATGTTTTTCACTGTAATTGTTAAAGAGAGATCATTTCATAATCTTTCTTATTCAAAATAGGAGTAAATGATAAGTGTCTCCTAGTAAATATTACATAAAACAAGAAAAGGTACAGAAGTTTCAGAAGTGACTAGAATCACTTTGCTTCAGCTCCTAGACAAAAGCTCCCAGTAGCTCCATGATACGTATCGTGACATTGTGCCATGATACACCCCCGTGATATATTGTGACACTTATGTGAGGATGCCACGTTTGCCAACCTAGCACCATATTTTCACTATTTTGACTCAAAAGCCAACGCAACCCTAGATTTGTGCACCAGTGACTAGTTAAGACTGGCAGTAATTTGTTCTTCCAAAACTGTGGATGAATGTGAGAAAATAGTTGTCTGATGAAAAAATGATGATGATCTCACAGATATGCAAATAACACGACACTATCAATATTTGGCTACTTTCACCATTAAATCCAAGATAAAACATAAAAAACATTTGAGACTGGTCATAAAATGTTCACCTCTTGACTATTTGTCCGAACAAATGTACATAAATAAACTTTATTTAGCTTGATTTTCATTCTGCTAGCAGCATATCGTTCAACACACAGCGTCTTTGTCGTTACGGTGAAAGCGATGACTTCAGCTGGTGGCGCTCTGGTCTTTGAGAATCCTGCTCAGCACACTGGTCTGCTTCAACAGCTGCAAGTCTGAAAGGTCTTCGGCAATCACAGGAACGTCTGAATGGTGCGGACCTGAAGCTTCCGAATCACTCTCGCTGTCCGACAGAGCTGTCAGCAGGGCGTCGTTCTCATAAGTAGGAAAATAGTACCTGACGAACAATACGCAGAGAGTGAACACCATTTCAATACATTTCAAAGTTCTTGCTCAAAATATCGCTATAGCCCCGCCCATAATTTGCCGTTTAAGTTTTTAACTCCATGGAAAAATCAGGCAAAACTTTTCCTCATAAATTGTTATTTACACAAATGATAAAAGCAGAAATAATCATTCGACCAATCATAAGACAGGGGGCGGAGCTAAGTATCGAGTCAGTCGTCAAATAGGAAATGAAAGTGTGTAACTGACTGTGGTTGGTCCCAGTGCGAGAGCTCTGGGAGCTGCATCGCATGACCAGTAGAAAGCAGATGCTGAAGCAGCTCCTGCTTGTTTTCCAGCTTCTCCTGACAGCAATAGCAGCGCCTCTGGTGAAGCTGGCGGCGGATATAATTCACCAGTTTCACTTGCTGGTAGAACTTCAGATCTGGATGTGCGACACAGAGAATGTTAAAGAGCTTCTGTAAAGTCTTACAAACCACCCAGAATGGGATTAAACTCACTTAAGTCTGTTTTTAATTTGTGAAGGTCAAATTCATGAATTTCCTGAAAGAAAAAAACATCATAGCATCAGCACCCACGACCCACAACAACTCGGCTTTCTTAAAACATCTCTAGACATAAAGAAATCCATAAACTTTATTGATAAATAAAGTGACCCCCAGATGGTATTGAGTGTAAATACTTATCAGTCTGTATCTGTTCTGGTATTTTTTTACCCAAGTCTCTTCTCATATGTCTGAATGGTAAAAAGAAGTTCCTTATCAATGTTAAGTGTTGTTCCACTTGTGGCCACCTGGTGCAACGTAACCAAGACTGAATGATGTAGATGTGTTCAGACATTGACTGTTAACATATTTGGTCATTTTGGGACAGATCAGAAAGTTTACAGCTGAGTTGTAACAACTTTCTCTTTATAGCAAAATATGTCACAATATGTACATAGTTTAATGAAAAAAAAGGATATTCATTTTCACCACTAGGTGGCGCTATAACTGACAATATAGGTTGCTAAATAGGTCTGTTCAGACATGGACTTGTTACACACGTGGCTAGCTTCCCGATCAGACATTTATTAACAGCTTCCTGTTTCATGGTAAAACATCGAAATTCAACAGACCGCCAATCATGAACCTTTTAACGACTTCAAAAAAAGCTTTCCAGAGTTTTATCTATAAAATAAATGTAACACATCACATCCTGTTTTCCTGTAGTTGGCAGTTATGTTGTGAGGACATCTAACAGCAGATGGCGATCTTCTACCGGTTCTTTATTACTTTTCCTGCAGTTCCCGGATGTGAGCTGTCGAATTTGAACCACTGAATTTTCGGAAACGAATTTGTAAAGTGAAATAAAATTAACAGAAAATTGTCTGACGAATGTTATTGTTGGAATTATTAAACAAACCGAATATTTTGGAAACGGACTTTGTGAGGTGAATATTAATTTTTGAATTTTTTACCAATGAAAAAGTTTTATCAGATTTAAATATACACTACTTAAATATACAACCATGTTACAATGCAACCCCCGTAAATACAATGCATTAAAATGTAAGCACTGTTAATTGCAATGCATTTTTTTCCCAGTTGTGTAATTCAACAAGCTTTTTATTTCACATACTTTGGCATTATTATTGTTCCTTAGAAGTCGTCAAAGTATGACAAGCAAAAGTGGTTAAAGAGCGTTTTTTGAAATTAACGAGTTCCCGTCGATGTTGTAAACGCAATTCGTAATATTTAAATCTTTGTACCCTACACATATGTGCCGAATTTAATTTGCCCACGAAAATTAGTATATGGCCATCAAAAATAGAAAAATGTTTACCATAAAAGGATTTTACCACACCCAATTTTTGAACCCATAACAGGGCACCTGAAGCTAAATGAGTAAACACAGCAACGCGCGCGAGAGATAGCATGTACCTGCATGTGCGCGTACATCTTCTCCATGGTCTCCGCTTGCTGCTCACAAAACAGACACACGGTGCACACGGGATGATCTCGCCAGTCTGACCAATCGCTGCAGAGAATGCTAGACGTGAGCACACAGCTGATCACAAGCAGCATTTCCTAGAGCTTCTGAAGATCTTACTCGTCTTCCTCCTCTAGCAGATCTCTGTCGTCTTCAGACTGCACTTCCTCCCAAGTCTTTCCCAGCTCCTACCGAGAGAAGAGTTAATAGGCAACACGGCTGTTGACGTGTCCATATGAGAGCGTTACCAGGTAGTTGATGACGTAGAAGCGGTCGTAGTCGTGGTTCTTGGCGTTAATCCGGCGATGCTGTTTTTTCCTCATGTGATCTTTAAGTGTGGTTTTATCTCTGAAGGTTTTCTCGCAGTACAGGCACTGCATGCTGCACAACAACAACACAGAGAACAGTCTCACCCAACACGCCTTGATTGAAAACCATGGGCGCCAACAGGACATCACACATCTGACTGAACAAGTGGTGCCAACGAAAAAAGTTTGTTTTGGATCTGTTTTGCGCAACAAGAACGACCAATGAAAGCTGGCTCTTCGTACAGGAAACAGGAAAGAAGAAGAAGAAGAAGAGCAGGGACAAGAAGACAGCGTCTGTTGTACTTTAAACGTCAGGCAAGGAGCGTCAATCTCAATTAGACAGCTTCAGAGCGTCTTCCAATCAGTATAGATGTTTTGATTCACATATCCTTTAGGTTTCAAGCATGAGCCTTGGAATAGAAGATGGTAATGAGGGGAATTTGGGAGTGAGCGGGCATCATTTTTGTGGTGAATCATCGTAGCTTATGTTTGAATGATACACGTAGACATGCTGTGTGTAAAGGTACACGGATCCGAATTAAGATTCGCACAAATATTCTGATGGCTTCTCAGCAGGGTGCTCTTCCTCAGAGTGGAGGAAATATCGAAGCAATAACAGTCCCTGTCTGAAGATGGCGTTTTTGCTGTACAAAAGATTCACTCCGCACCATACAGGCACATTTATGGCGTTAGACGAACAGCTCCCTGTGATCAGTATAAACCGCTCGACATTCAGGATTTCTTCTATGTGCTCTTTGATATCTTTTCTGCTCCCTTTGCGTGGGCAGTCACTATGTAAATGTGGGATGAGCGCCACCGAGCGGCTCTTTTACGTCCAATCTGATATCGGAATCTGAAACTCTTGCCAGACTCATTGGCTCCCCTCGTTTGGTCACAAGTGTGAGCTGTCGTTGGCGTGCATGGTTTTTGAGGTGCGTTCTTGCACAAACTTCGGACAGGTGTGTAGAGGCCTTAAGTAAACAGAAGTTTATCTCCGTCCTGCTCTTCAGAGGTAAAACACACACAGTATGGAATTGTTGACCTGCTGCACTCAGGCCATGTTCACATAAACACAGTTTTTTTTCTCACACAGTGTAAAAAAAAAAACTAACAGCAACCACATACGTACATATAAAAAAAAATGCATCCCCACGGACACTCGAATGCCCCTGAAATGCTGTAGTGACTCAGCACGTGGCATTCGATTTATGATGGTAATTCAAATGATGTCATTAAAATGATTATTTAACACTGCTTGAGGAAAAACAATGACGCCTCTGTTTGGTGGTCAAATATGAAACATGCGCATGTAACCTTCAGGCTTTGGCAGCCATTACTCTGGAAGTTGTCAACATAGCGTGACGACAACGACAACGCCCTGGACATATAATACTTTGGTTGTTTTGTCCAAACGGTCCCCAACTGTGGAGCATATTCGATTTACCAGTGTTTTCAAAAATGTGCGGTTACATAAAAACGGTGCAGCAGTTACGTGTGGACAGAGAGCGTTACTGCACAGAAAAAATAACCCGGAACATGTGGACAGGGCCTCTCACGCTCCTTTTAGCTCGGATTACTACTAAACAACAAGTAATGAGGCTTTAAGTTATTCTCTGTCCTGCTCTTCAGCGGTATTGTGTGAACAACACAGAGAGAAGTAACTGAATGTAAACTGCATAAAAAGTCTTTCTGGATTCATTAGTTACAAGGTGACCAATTTAGTTCCTATTAAAAAATGCAATCTTTGTTTTTGAAATATTTCTACTTTTCACCTTTTAATCAAAACGTCTAGCCATTGTTCTCTGTAACTATATTGTGAAGGTTGAAACTTTGAAGCCTAAATATGGAGCCACACATGAGGTTTATTCTTCCTCTTAAATAAATGAGAAATTCAAAATGAAAGTAAAAAATAAGCATCAACTCACATGAACCTAGTTTTTGAGTTATTAAGTGAGGAAGAACTCCAAACCATCGCTATTCTAATCCTTCAACAGTAGATATGGGCACGTGAACTCACTTGTCCAGTTTGCTTTCGAGCAGGTGCAGGAAGTCGTTGCAGTAGACGATGTTGTCAGGCAGGCCGATGCTGAACGAGTGCTCCTTAGCCATGTGATTCAGCAGTAGAGATCTGCAATGAGAACAGCACTTTACATCCCAGCATGCACTGCAGCCAGCTCGTAACGTGACATAATATTTCAGCAGTAACAGGTGCGGAGACAGAAGGGATGGTCTCTGATTCATACAATGACTGTACAGTATGAACTTTTTCATATACAGTAACTTTTATAACTGGTGTTATTTTAGCTTGCCATGACGTTCACAGGTGCTACAGCTTAGAATATTATGAAATACTAGATGGCTCAAATTTGTACACAAACATTGATGTTAAAAATATTTCAAGTTCTTTAGGATTTTCCTAAGCTGAGATATGTATATGCTAAACTGGTTGGGATGAGGAAATATGTTTCTTGTGTCATTGTGAGTGCCACACACCAACTACCATTTCTCTACAATTTTTCAAAGCTGAGCTATTGATATGCCCATACGGTTGCTATGGTAAACAGTCGCTATGGAGGAGTCAGCGACAGAATGCAATGTACACCATGCCACCGTGAGTGATATAAATAAATCCCCATGCCTCTTTGTTTCCCAAATCTGAGCTATGGTTCCACCAAAATGGTTGCTAGGATAAATGGTTTGCTATGGAGGAGTCAGTGGCAAAATATAATATTTCTCATGTCACTGTGAGTGCCACACGCAAACACCCATTTCTCTATAATTTTCCAAAGCCGAGATAATGATAAGAGCTGAGATAAAGATAAAGATATGCCCAATTGGTTGCTAGGATAAACAGTCTGGTTGCTATGGAGGAGTCAGTGAGAATATAATCTGTAATCTCTAATATAAACTAGGGCTGGACAATATGGCAAAAAATAAAATCGTGATATATTTTTTAATAATCCTGATATCGATATGGACAATATTAAAAAGCTAGAAAAAGAATGATCACAATGGATGTCTGTATCTGTGTCTACAAACTGAATTTGCAAAGTCTATAAAGCCTCCTGGCTTTTTTTTTTTTTTTTATAAAAACAGTACAAAAAAATATGTTAACTTTTATTTGTATTTAGCATTTAGAAACAAGAAATGTGAAACCGAGGAGATGACATTTTCCTGAAGTGCCATCCACCGTGATAAATGGCATCATGTGCTCAGCTGAGAAGTTTGTAACAGCCCTAGTGATGTCAGGAGTATCCAAGTCATTTCAGCTCGCCGGCCACATGGTGCACAGCTCAAGCTTCTGGGGGTCGGATCTGACAAATCATAGAATAATCCATTGATTACTGCGATTCATTATTTTAATTACTAGATTTTTCTGTTTGGATTTTTGGGGGTTTTTGTTGTTTCAAAGAACCCCTATTCTAAAAGTTAACATTTTTATGAATAATTTCCACAAAACAAGTTTTGAAAAGCATTGGATTTTACCACTATTTGTCCATTTCTAATGTGCTTTAGAAGTCAGAAAACAACTATTTACTTCATATTGAACCTCTCTCCACATCTCTCAACTATGGTTCAGAAACTTGCTCAGTTTCCACATAAAAAGACGAGCTTTTAGCACCCCTATAGAGATTATATATTATCGTTTTTCCGACTGCGTTTCTATCAGTTTTATGAACACTTCACGGGGAAACCAGTCTGTTCCCGCACAACACGAGCGTGTTTCTTCAGGAATTCTTCTGCCAGACAAAATCATATTGCTGCTGCGATGTGAGATGAAATAGTCACTTAAACAGTTTATTAGCAGTATGATGTTTCTTAAAATGCTACGTTAGAAATACTACACACAATGATTGCTCTCAATCTCTCTCCAAAATGATCCCGCGGGGGTACTGCCTCATCCTCATGTTCTACCAAAATCTACTGAAGTCATTACTCAAGTGACATCACGTTTTCTGATAATAAATGTATGTCAAAATATCGGAAATGAGTTTAAATATAAATAAAAATAATATAATTATTTACTAATATGACCCCCCCTAATACAAACACCCATGTTTTTTCATTTACCGAAGCCAAGATGGAGTTAAACAAATGTGGTTGCTAGGGAGCTGTCAGTGACCTCATAAACAAACCCCCATTTTTTATGATGTTACATCTTAAAGACTTCTACACTGCCTTTTCATTTTAAACCAGACTCAACCCCTTCTAAAGCCTAGGGTTCAAATACTTTTGCACAGTATGTTCTTGCAGTTTGAAGTTTCTACGAGTTGCAGTTTTTTTTTTTACCTTGTCCTGTCCTGATCAAAAGCAGGTTTGCAGTTTTCCAAAGTTTGACCCCATGTTAAGAAATTAAATGGAAAATTTCCCAACATTCTCTGCATTTTCCCACAATTCCACTTATAATTTATTTATTTAGTGCTACCAGTTTGAAAAGACCCAAGTCAGACCAGTTTGGATGAGCTTGAACAGTCTAGGAGTGCCAACAGTGCCAGAGCCATTTATGCTCCCGGTCCAGCCCTGGCTCCGGCCTAAGACAACAGAACAGCACAAAGATGATTCAGAAGCTGCACACGGACCTGTTTCCTGTGAACTCCTCGCTGCAGAACATGCACACACGATGAAACGTTCTGTCGTCCCTCTCTTTCTGCTGCTGTTCCAGAACTTCTTCCTGTCGTTACACACAAAAGCAGAGAACTTTTAAACCCTGTGCGCCATCCTGTAATTACCCGCTAATCACCACAAGTGATTGGTGTTTAACAAACAGAGCTGATCCTGAGCGAACGCTTGAGAAAGGTCACAGCTGCACCGTTCTACAGCTGCTCGTCCGCCACACTGCAGAAGTGCAGAGAGAAAGAGGCGGTCGCCTAGCAACCACAGTCGCAGGGATTCCATCGACTGCAATATCTCTGCAAACTGTGTGAGGTTTTCACTTAACCGGCTGAGAAATCGGCTACAGCATCAAAACGCAGAAGAACAAGTGGTCATTCTGGTTTGATTTGTCATTTAAACTGTTTTCAAGTAATGAAGATTGATAAAGATTGGGTAAATGTGTAAAAATAAACTAATCATTTTGATGCGACAGGAAAGCAGAGTGTAATGTTTGGTGCAGAAACAACGACGGAGGCCAGGAACCACTTTTGCTCAGCAGCAGGGTCTGCAGCCAAACATAATGCACCAGACTATATAATTCATATAATATCAAAATATAAACCATTCTTTTTTAATTAAATGCGCCAGAAAAATGTGTTTCATCGAATCTGCTTAATTATTAAGCTGCAAACCATGGGCTTTTTCTTCATAATTTTCACCAAATAACAAAATCCATAGAAAAACATTGAAAATATGCACGAAACGTTTGCTTAAAATATTTTTTTTTCTCCATTAACTCTTTGTGACCGCCAGAGAATATTTTACATTTGTACCTGCAGTGGGACCATTTTCTGAGTATTTTATTTTTCCATACATCAATACAACCCTTACATCCTAGATAATATTAATAATATTAATAGAGTTAATTCATTATTAACTGAAGAAAACTAAGCCAAAACTACAAAAAATAACACATAAAAAAGAAAAACCTCTTTTCTCTCCACATATTTTTTTTAAATACAGACACATCATAGCTTTATCCCTTACAATTGTAACAGTAAAAAGTTGCACAGAATTCTTTTGAATCACAGTGAATTTATTCTGAGTGAATTAATTGCTTAGTTTTTGAGATACACTCAAATTTTTAAAGAAACACCAAAAAATGGGCACACTTAGCACAAAACATAAACTATTTATAACTGTGCAATCAAATCACACATTAAAAAATGTTTTAAGATACTTTTGATCACAGATGGCTTTGTATTAGAAAATTCTAATTAATATAAAGTGCAATAAATAACAAAAATTTAATTTTTACTGTGTGAAACTTCAGAACAGGAGAACACAAAAAACACAATCAGGCATAAATATAAATATATTTATAAATGTATAACAAAATATAAAATCCCAAACCAGTGACTACACAAGATATTTACAGTGGAACAGTATTGTACTGCACTCAAGAGCTGTGATTGGTGGTGTTCCACTTCCTGTCCACAACAACACGCCTCACACATGAAGGGAGCTCTCTTTCCACACACTCTCTTCACCCCTGTGACGCTTTTTTTAAGCCTGATGCCCCTCACAGATGGCAAAAAGCATGTTATGGGATGTTTAGGAGAGATTTAGATACCGATTAATCGAGCACAAGCCAAAAGATTTCGCCGCAGTTAAAGTCCCGGGAAGATGACATCACACCGTGATTCGTGGGTAATATTGCGAGAGTTTATCACTTTTACAATGTGACGAGGAAGTGCTGTTAACACCCGCGGTGTGGATTATAAAGGATTTTTTGAGACTTTTTACTGGTTTTCTACACATCCACTGGTGTAAAACACGGCTCTCTGTTTATGATGCAAAAAGAATTACCGGTATTACTCTATCTGTTGTGGTTATAATTTTACAAGCAATTAAACATTGATATAATCTTAATACATATAATCAGGGCTGGGCGATATGGCCCAAAAAATGTTTAAATCACGGTATAACTTTGGTAATAATAATAAAAAATAGTGCCCCTGCAACATGTGTAGGTTTCGCAATATTAAATGCATCGTTTAATATTATTAAAAAGTTATTATTATTACCATCATCAAAGTTATAGTTTGCTTTGTTTTCTTCAGATGGATTTTAAATACGGGTTAAAAAAATCTACTTAAATGGTTAATTTTCTGTAACATTCGTAATTTACTGGTTTTTTGTTGGTCCCATGGTGGAATTTGGAGACTTTCAAAAGTAATATTTGTATTAATGTAATTGTTGCATCAAATGATGGTGGTAATATTTATTTTACAGATTGTTCAATCCTTTTATATTATATGTTTGATCCGGAAACCCATCGAGTTCGATACTCGCTTGGAAATCGGGCGCAGAATCCCTCCTCTGACCTGCATTTTCAGCAAGCAGCTCAAGCAAATATCGTAAAATAGCACAGTCAGACCGTGGAGGTGATAACCCAAACTATTAGCAAGCTCCATCCTAGATGCTTCGGTATAGCAACGGCCCTGCTAGAAACTTCAACCTTAAGAAATAACATTTGTGCCTGATAAATACATTTCTTTTGTACTTGCTTCTGTGCATCTTTCAAAAACAAATCAACAAAACAACACACGATAGTAAATGAAACACAGTTAATAGACCTATAAAATGCTCCACCCATGAGCTCATCCAGATCAGACCTCTAGAATCAATGGTGTCCTCACTCACCAGGCGTCTCTGCTGAAGCTGCTCCCTCAGGACCCGGTCCTCTGGCAGAATGTCACACAACAGGAAGTAGTCCTCTTGTTGTTCTTAACGGAAACAAAGTAGTTTCTGATTAGCCAAATCAAGACAAAAAAAGACAATACTAACAGGTCTGTCTCTGGTTTTGTGGGAGAAAAAGAAAAGTTAACTTTTGGACATTGGTAGCGACAAGCTAAACACACGGCTCTGCCTTCACTCTGGTATCAGTCAAACAAAGGCAAAGTCACAGCTAGCCGCACTAGAGATAAAACCAGTTCCTTAAGATGAACACAGGGATCGAGAGAAGATGCTCTGTTCCATGTTCCAGCCACAAAACAACTGTTCAACCGACAATCAGCCCGTAAAAATAAAAGGAGCAAGCCAGTGTTTGGAAGAACACACACTTTTCATATTAATTTTACTCTAAATTAGTCTTTCTAACATGTTTATGAATGCTGTGTTTGTTGTTTTCCTATTGTAAATACATTATTTTTACATTTTAACTGAAAACTTTACTGAAATTTTCATAAGATGGGATAAAATGTCACCAAATTGGTTGCTATGGTAAACTGTCTGTTTGCTATGGTGAGGTCAATGACATAACATAATGTTTTCCATTTCAATAGGAGTAACATAAAGCAACCCCTATGCCTCTGTGAATTTCATGAGATAGGGAAATGCCAATTTGGTTGCTATAGAGGGTAAAGTGACAAAATAAAGCGTTCCCCATATCAATACGTGTAAAATAAAGCAACCCCCATGTCTCTGACTTTCCTAAGCTGAGGTGGAGATGTGCCAAATTTGTTGCCATGTTAAAAAGTCTGGTTGCAATAAAGGTGGTGGGGGGGGGGGTAAGTGACCTAATATAATGTTCCCCATGTTAATACAAGTAAAATAAAACAAAAACCCATGTTGCTAATGTTACAACTGTTAACATGATTTTTGCTAAATAGAGATATGCCAAATTGGTTGCTATGGTAAACAGAGCTAGAAGATATTTGACATTGAAAGTTATGCTGCAAAGTGGGTGGGGCTCGGTGAATGTATTCTAATTCACAAGTAATGATTGGCTAATGATTTGATCCATCACTAAAGACATGCCTCTCATAAGGGTCTTACAATTTTGAGATTCATGGCCCATTGGAAATGAATGGGACACATTTTACACTGATTTCCAATGGCAGTGTTGTCTCCATGGTAACGCTTGACCTTGAACTAATTACTGTAATGACCGACAGCTGCTACCAACTGCCAAAAGTCTCAGTTAAAAGAGCATTTACAGGCAATTTTATCAAAATAATCCGTTCAGCACCAGAATCAGAATTTTTCAAAGAAGAAAACTTTTGTGAAGCTACGATTAAATTAGAAGAATTTATTTCAAGATAGAAATAGCCATCGATTGAGTTTTCAGAACAGCATTTATGAAAAGCTAATGGAGGAATTTTCAGCACTGTCTGAAAAGAAGAAACTGTGTGTCTTATAAAAATTAAAATAACACACAGTAATGTGAATTAAAATAATGAAAGAGAAGAAAAATCTCTTGTTAATAAAGGTGAATGTTTCATAAATTAGATTAAAAAAAATTAAAGCTGTGGTTTTTAAACATCTGTAAAAGTTATTAAAAATATGATTGAGACAGTTTTAGCTGAAATTCAATAGACCCATATAACATTTAAACAGAGTTTCCAGCTAAAAGCATGATGGGTTATTAAAGCACAACGATTAAGAGAATTTTTCTCAGTTTTCCCAATTGTTTGTTAAATTTTTGGGCCATTTTTAGAAAACCATGGGTCCATCTTTGCAAAAAGATATAGCAACTCGAAGTCAGAACAGCTGGGATGTCTGCTGTAGCTCGAACAGGCTAAAACCAATATGTTGGCTCACATGTGGAGGCACAGGGAGAACTGGCCCTGGTTGCTATGTTTGATCTAAGATTATACTGCTTTTAATTTGAAATTTACTCAAAAGTGCCTTACCAATCGGACCTTCAGAGTTGGTCTTGATAACGCTGCAGAAGTCGGTGAGAGGCTGGTCTTTAAAGCGCCTCTTCCAGTACATCATGTACCTGAAGCAACACAACACTTGAGTCTCAATCACTCGAAAACACATTTAAAACGTTAAGAAAGCATGCTACACCTCACCGGGGAAAGTCTGCAATGAGTTTAACATCAGCGATTACTAGTTTGTGATCCAGGACCATGTGCTTGAGAAGCTCATCTTTTTCAAAAGAAGGGAAAGAATCTGAACAGAATGCACAGGACACAGGCGGGGCATCGCAGGAGGAGGCGAGAGAAACAGCGCCTCCGAGATCCTCCGGAAAGCAAAGCGGCTCCAGTATACAATCCTGCTTGCCTAAACGGTAGAGTTCAAAAATAACATTCTTTCAAATATTGAAAGGGTACAACACAAAGGGTTCATTCGTTCCTGATGATACTTCAGAAGAAAATAAGAAGCATTACTAAGAACTTGGCTACCTTTGTTTGTGTTTATAGCCAAGACAACAGCAAAGGTTATTTCATGGCTATATGTTGTATTTGGTATAAAAAGGTTTAAAACTTATTTAAAAATATATATTTCCTCAACTATTAAAACAAGTATGGTAAATCGTTTTTTTGAAAATAAAATGTAACAGTCTGCTAGGAACTGAGAGGATTTTTTTTAAGTTGTCAGATTTCAGATGGAATAATACACAGAGGCATTCTATCAGCAGATGTCTGACCGAGATTCTGCATTTACAATGTTTACATTTTGGGGCAGTTTCTCCTTTGAGTAAAAAGCTGTGCGTCAGTCTAGTGTGACCTGTTCTGCTTCTAGTAAAGACGACTTGTTCTCTTCTGATCTCAGGTTTATGATATTGTGCTCCAACTTTAGGTTGAATTTCATAGAACTTATTTCTCTGTTGTTTCTCCCATTCTGTCTGAGTAAGAGAAATTATTTTTGGCTTCAGGTCCGATGGTGGAATTTCTCTGTGATCTTTTTCTTGGTGGCAGAGTCTGCCCTATCATTTCATACTACACCAATATGACCAGGGACCCATCAGAAGATGATGTGGAAGTTATTCAGATAAAGTTGGTTTACTTTTATCAGAATAGAAGTGATAGCCGGGTGATTTCATCCCATGAATGTCATTGATTGAAGACAGGCCTTTGAATCAGGAAAAATAATGTAGCATGGCTACCTTTAAACAAGAACCTCAGCAAACCTCTGAATGCTTTTGTATCGCCGCATGTGATCCCATTTAAGTAATTGGAATTTTTTTTTTTTTTTTTGGTAGAGCGGCCGAGCCTTTAAAGTGTCACGATTCAACGTTCAACGTAGGCAGGGCTTATCCCATCTGTAGTTTGCAGACAGGGGTAACTGGATTTAAGACTTTTCTAAGGCATTGTGACTTTTTAGCAATGGAACCCACAGACACCCTCAATCACTGACTCTTAATTAGAAACAATGAAAACAAATGCACAAAATAAAAAAAAAAATTATCAAAAATTGACTTACATTCCAGAGAAAGAACACATTTTTTTCACAGTTCTTGCTTTCCATTGGGTTTGGACCCACAACCTTTGTGTTGCTAGCAGCACGTGAGAGAAATGGAAATGAAGCTTGGGGCCTCTATACACTGATCCGATTTTTGATGCAAAATTATTGATCAAAGAACACATAGAAAAAAATCCAGGATTACAAGCTGTTTATTCTGTTGGTGGCTGATCACAGGGAGCGCTATTTCTTCACTGTTCTCTGTAGAAAGTCACTATGAAAATCTGGGATGAGCGCCACCAAGCAGCTCTTTTATGTCAGTGACTAGAGGCCTTCAATCTGCTTTTAAAACCAAGTCCAAATAGGTGCGATCAAAAATTCAAAATAGTACAATGCCCAACTACACCAGATCCTTAAGAAGTGAATATAACACATAAAATACCCGTGTTTGTCTCCATGCAGAAAGTACAATGATTTATTTTCGGTACAATTAAGTTATACAGTACTTTACACTTTTAATAAAGTGCCAGAAACTCAAAAACTATCGCAAAGCTATCTTCATTCGAGAGAATCGAGACTTGAAAAATATCAGTCTGATTAGAATGGATGTGCATTATACAAGTTTCACTTTATGCGTGGAATTACAGAAATAAATTTCATGATATTGTAATTCTATGACCAGTAGCTGCACAAGCTGCCCTCAGTATTACATGAGTAACGCACTTTGTTGTGCTCTTTTAGAGCTGAACTTACGCACGTACCACATTTCGAAATGAACATAAAAAAGTACATTATACCAGTTCAAGCAATATTAATGACACAAAACGACAAACCTGTCAAATTGTCGTTGTGTATCGAAGCAGCCATTGTTCTACCTCAGATCATGTGGTCTGAAACGCGGCCAATCAGAGTTTAGCTGCAGCTGCGCTCATTGTCTGTGGGAGTTGTAGTCATCCAGTCATGAATTTACATGTATTTCCTACAGCTCCCGAGAGGCAAAGGTGTTTTTCTTCAGGGCTGTGAAGTGTGCTGTGTATGGGATGCTGCTGTGGCTCCTCCGTCAGAACAATACAGTGCAGCCCAGTATAATAACAATATGGATAGTATCCGACGCTATTGGTTTGTTTTATAGCGCGCTTGGCTTTTCTTCTCGAGGAAAATATGTGGATACCGACTGAACATGAAAAATATGGCGTTGGTAAGTCATGTATTTGCATTTTATTGCCGCATCGTTATTAGATCGCAAGTTAATCACTGCAGGTGCGATAACAAGCTGTGACATCCACAACGCGATGCCAGATGTAATGTCACATTATTTACCATTCATTCAAATGCTTCCAGTCAGGTGTGCTATTAACAAACATGCAGCATTTTATTGTTTTGTTTTTATTGTGTATGGTTTTCTTTTTTATACTGGTACCCCATCTTAATGTTTAATGGTTACATTGGGAACAGCTCTGGTCTATATGCTGCTAGAAGAGGAACAGTCGCAAGATCTTTGTCTCAGACGGTTGAACACATTCACTTAGAAAATTGATTTATTTAAGAAACATTAAAAAAGTATCATGCGGATCGGTGGATTCTGGCTGTTCTTGCATTAATGTTTGTAATATTTCGGCAATACATAATTAATATTTCTCTATTTATTCAAAAGCAGTGTTTGTATTGCAGTGTTTGTGAGATTCTCTGGAACATTGAGGCTGTTTTTGGCTTTATTATGGGTCTGTCTGTGTTGCTCGGTGACTGTCTGACTTTTAGGCACATTTTTAATTAACATATGTAATATTGTGCTGTGGCAACATAAGAGCAGTCACATGTAACATTTATATAAAGTAAAATAATGCTGTAAAAATCAATTAATTTATAAAACATCTTTAACAACACTTGGCGAATGCTATAGCAATATATCATGTGGATCTATCTGTTCTGTGTGATGGGTCGGGCCCTTCAGCCTCTATCAGAAAAACAAGTTGACCACAGTAGGAATTACACACACACACAAAAAGCAATTTTATAGTTTCACCAGAAGATGGCAGTAGATGGCAACAGAGTGAAAAAATAATGCAACTAAAACTGTTTTGCAGCTTTTTGCAAAATTTATTGTTTTTTGAAGTGAATACATTTTATTTTGTTCTGAGACTTTTTATGCCAGTGTTCTTTTACAGCGAGCATGCTCAACAGTTAGTGTTGAATAATTGTGAATAATGTCTTTTTCAAATCATACATTTGCTTCTTTTCTAAATTGCCCACATTTAATTTAAATATAAAAAGCAATGATTTTGTTAAAATTTGTTTAGATTTATTTGTGTTTTATAAGAGCCTTTTCTTCTCACTCCCATAATACAGAAATTCCTAATGTGAAGGATACTACGCAACTGGAGCTGGTTGGTCCAGTGGTAGTACGTGAAAACGTCAAAACTCAACGTATGCTAGTGTATTCATTACATTTTTTATTTCAATTTGGCACAAGCAAAAAAGAGCCTTTTTTGTGTATCATGATGAGCTATTAAATGAGAAATAATAGTCCTTAAATATTGAAATGTTTAAACCATTAGTTTCTTTCTTTTTGTACTGATCTGGAAAAGGCATATGACACCACTTGGAGGTATGGAACCCTCAAAGACCAATTGAGATTTAGATGAAATATATTTATGTTTTTTTATCACATTGACAAACACGCATAAACAAAATCAACCACTGGGTGCTATCAAACGGCTTCAGATTCTCAAAGGGAAAAACAGTTTGCATCCAGTTCTGCCAACTTCGATCTCTTCACCAAGACCCAAAACTATTGACGACGTAATCATTCAAGTGGTAAAAGAAGACTAATTCCTAGGTGTCATATGGGTCCACAAGATGATCAAACAAGCAAATGTAAGAAAACACTAAATATTACTAAAATTCTGGCAAGACCAAAAGGAGTACACAGTTCTCATAAGATTATACAGTATGATCAAAACTGGAGTAGGGAAGCATCATGTTTGGTTCTGCAAGGAAATCTTTCCTTAAGGCCTCTACACACCAATCCACAAATCTTTGGATGGGACAACAGCATATTGATGCAATGACGCTCGCTGCCTGAAGATGGCGGGAAACGGGAAAGAAAAAGAGCAGGAAAGAAGACAACAGTGAAAAAAAATTGAAGAAAACGATTGCGTTTTGACAAAAATGTGGAGAAAAGATTGAGCGCTATGTGAGCGGCACCGAGCAGCTCCTACTAACATCATCACAAAAGCCAGCTTTCATTGGTCGTTCTCCTTAAGAAAAACGGATGCAATATGGCTCTCTAAAACCTTTTTTTCATTGGCACCACTTGTTTGGTCCGATGTGTGATGCCCCGTTGGCGCCCATGGTTTTAAATTGAATTGCATTGGCGCACAAAAACGTTGATGCTTATTGGCCTTTAAACTTCTGGATGTCGTTCACCACACCTGCCTAAGGCTTTGCTTTAGAGCATTTAGGACCTCTCCCATTGAAAGCTTTTAAATAGAAGCAAATGAACCTCCAGTACACATCAGACGGACGAAATTGGCCCTCCAATACACCACCAAACTGAAAGCAGACCTGGCAGATCCAGCCTATACCTTTTTCCCCTAGTACAAACAACTATACAAAGTTAAAAAGAGATCTAAAAAAAAACATTTGGAATTTGCATAGAAACATTTATTGATGCATTGTGGATTTAAAAGTAGATACTAGAGCAGACAAGATTTCTGAAAACCCCACCCTGGACTCTTGGGGAAATTTCAAATTTCCGAACGAATGATACATAACCTTTTCAAACATCTATACAACTACATAAGAACTTTATACACGAACAGGAAATACTACATTGAAGTACTTCTTTTTATCAATTTATTTTGACTAAAATATAGGCCAAAACAATAACAGAAAACATATTTTGACTCCTTAATTGCGCCACCTGGTCCTCATAATACTTTATAATAAGACTTTTATTCATATATTTGCTTGTATTGTTCCGGAATCGTAACAGTTATTCTTTAAATAAAGAGTGTATGGTGCAACAAACTGGCCACCGAGGGGCGATGGCGCCAGAGGTGCTTGAGCCCTTTAATCGCTTTCATTTCAAAAACAAAAACTCTTGTTTTAAATCAGCCATATTAACTGAAACACTGATCAAACCCCCAGCGAAATGATTAATCGATAATGAGAGTTGCTGTTGATGATTGCCATACTGGATTATTATTGATAACGCTTGATTCTCAAACACCTATGAATATTCCTAAACTAGTTGCATTGGCTATATATAGTTTAGCCCTTTCCTGCAAACACCGGTGCGTTTTTTTGGGAATTAGTTTGGAATAACACAATCCACACATTGTTTACTTTAGATTTTGAGATTTTTTGAAAAGTTATTAGTTTTGATATTTTGTGTTTTAAATGAACATTACAAAAGTGCGATGGCACATAATGTGCTACATAATTCAAATGAAAGGTCCATTTTACAGGCACCAAATCGTTACCATCTAGTGGTGAAAAGAAGGGATTACCCTTGGAAGTACAAGACCTGTGATATGGGTTTTGGTTTTCAAAGTTGGAACAGTGTGGGTCTGGAGAGGTTCCCTTTTTTTCACATTGTTTTGACCTTGCCTTTGTTTTTGTTTTTTTGTGGATGTAATGTATACATTTTAATTTTGTCTCAACACTTTTGATTTTTGCTAAAAAAAAACATAAAACTGTTAATTGTCAAATTTATTGTCAGATTTTTTGCTGTAAAAAATGTCAGTTTAATACTTTTTTCAGGTTTGTTGTGGAGCTATTGTGTAATGTAATGAAAAATTCTTGTATTAAAATAAAGGAAATGTATTACAGCATATTGTAAAGTAGGAAAAATATGATCAAAAAGACTTCCCAGGTGTGCCAAAAGCAAATATTCACATGAGCTCATTCGTAAATCACTCTGTGATTTTATTAAGAAAACTCCATTAACAGCGTTTATAAATCTAGAATTGCTTTGCCACACACATCTTTAGCCTCTCTTTTGTACTGTAACTTTTATCAAGAACTCTACACACTCCGTATAAATGAGATCACAAATCATTGGAGCTGCAATCAAACAAGCAGCATGACATTTGTCCAGTGTCTTGGAGTGAAGGGAACAGACGAGATGATCCCAGAGTCAGGAGATGAAGCAAACAAAGCCTGTTCTGTGCTCTAGATAATGGATTAATTTCCTTAATCTGAATTAATCAAAGGCCAATCCTGGAGGAGATTGTAAGATAATTGCAAAATGGTGGCATATTACAGTACTGTTTACAGCTCTTCAAACCTTTATCTGTCATGAAATATGGATGGATTCCAGCGGGGAGGTGCCCACACAAACACTTGCAGGTTCACACTCAGTCGTGAACTCTATCGTGGCCTTTTGGATGCCATTGAAGCCTAATGAGCCATCTGCTATTCACTGTTAAACGCAGTGGCATTTCTTACTGTACCTGGATTTCCCTGCAAAAACTAAGCTCACAAGACAGAATAAATCTTGGAACTTTAACACATTTGGCATGAAAAGAATGCTCTTTCTGTGTTGTGAGATTTTTCTGGATGAACATGTAATGGACTTTTGACTTTGTATCTCAAAAGTACTTTATTTTTGTGTCTTTTTCTGAAAATACAGTTTTTTCAGGTCCTGTTCGATGAGCCGCAATGATTGTCACATGTTTAAAAAGTGTGCTGTGATTGGTCGAATTGTCTGTTGGAGTTTATCATGTTTTGGAAAAATGGGAAAAGACACAGAGCAGGAATACAGAACCGGGTTCATTATTCATTATTCATTATTATTTTGTCAAAAAATAATGTCGTCATTGAATGACCTCTGAATAGAGTTATTTTGGTACTAACTCTATTGTTAAAAAAATCTCTGCTGGTTATTTCTGAGCATGTGCAGCTTCCTTCTAATCCAGAATCCCGCTCCCGCTTGCTTTTCTGTTTCATTTGCTGTGCCAGAGACTCGGGAGATGGTGTATTTGAGAGTTTTGGTTCTCTTAATGTACTCTTGTGTTTCTCACTGCAACTCGGTCCTCTTCGTTGTTCATTGTGGCAATATCTTTGCATGGCTAGTTGAGTCTGATTAACCTGGTAGCATTTTTTTTCAAACACTTTTACATTTTTTTAGCTATAGCCACAACAAAAAGTAATTTTCAAGTCTAGTAACTATAACTGATCTACATCATCTGATGTAATAAATGTACTTTTGCCTGGAAACGATCACAGCTGATGCAAGTTGATCACAAACTTTGATGTTGGCGTGTAAAAGTGGAGCTTAAAGTATTTTTTTAGATTTCCTAATGTAGTATTAACAACCCCCCATGTCTTTATGACTTTCATAAGCTTAGACGGAGATATGGCAAATTGGTTGCCATGGTAAACTGTCTGGTTGCTATGGAGGGGTCAGCAACATCATATAATGCCCCCTGTGTCTCTTTGCGTGAAAAATCAGCCCCCATATCACTATGATTTTCCTAAGCTGAGATAGAGAATTGGCAAATTAGTTGCTATGGTAAACCGTCTGGTTGCTATGGAAGATTCAGTAACATCAGATAATACCCACTATTGCACTTTGTGTGAAATAAATCTACCCCATATAGCTATGATTTTCCTAAGCTGAGCTAGAGATGTAAAAATGGTTTCTAGGGAAAACAGTATGCTTGCTAGGAAGTTATTTCTAAACAATCCTCCATTTTAATTTCCGTTCACTTTTCCCACTTATTTTTAAAGGCCATTATGTCAGTGACGAATTGAGCCTAGAGGGGTTCAAATACAGTGGTTGGTATGTGCTTACCCAGACTGGGAACCTCCACAAGTGTGGTGAGATTAAAGTTTCGATGAGTTCACAAACTAGGACTCCATTTTGAATGGAATGGAAATTTCTCAGCAATTTCCCAGAATTCCTTTAGTTGTAGCAATATAAGATAAAGCAACCCAAGTCTGACCAATTTGGTGGCTGTGGTCTCAAAGGAGATCCATTTAGCATGTCTATGTTTAAAACATAATAACACTGAAATTCTGTAATAATTTTTTTTGTACCAATTTTTTGACCTTTCGCTATTTAAAAAAATAGCCGCCTCATCATCTTACATCCTTAATTCTTACAACCGCTTACAAATTCTTACAAGAAAACTGATTTTTTTACATATTTTTATACTAATGGCCTGTTTTGCCCATTCATTTTTGCCATTCCACTGGAAAAAGAATATTCACAAAGTCTAAAAACTCTTTTTTTTTTATCTTAGTGGTGTTTGAAGTCATTGTCCTGCTGAACGATTCTCTGACGTATTCACACAGTAGATCTACATACGTTAATATATTCAACCCTAACACTTCTCTTAGTTCCAGAAAGCTTCTGAAAACACCCCCACAACAAGATGCTGCCACTACTATGCTTCGCTGTAGAGAGTTTCTTCCAAACACGACACTAGTGCTCACCCAAAGAATTAAATATCACCAACTCTACGAGGCTGCCACACGCTTGTGCCTATTAAAAGGAAAATCTGATTTCTTGATTTTATTTTTACAAATGTACACCAATCTCCTATTTCATGTAATCAGAATTTTAGTAAATTAAACATGTAAAGCATTACGCACTGTAGACAGAAAACAGCCGAACGACTGATCATGGATGGGAATGCAAATGTTAACATACAATGTGTTTCTTTTGTTTAAACGGTCGATCTGGTCAGTCAAAAATAATATGCACATCTTCTTTATAAGAGCTGATCTCGGTCAAACTTAAAGAGCTCCTGGCTGGGATTTATGATGAGAGCCTTTTGACACATGCTGACTGAGCACATGCCTTACTCACAGACACGATGCCACTCTGAGCGAGAGATAACACTGACGGATCAAGCTTGGGGAGTCCTAGTGTCTTTCTAGGTGTGCCAAACCTCGCCACATGTGCTTATCCAAACATTATGAGAGCGCCCTCAAATATGGAATCAATTTCACAAATAGACAGCAAATAGACAGCAGTTTGCAAAGTTTAAAAGACTTTAAATAAAGAATGCTTTCAGAAATATAAATATTCATGCCGATATTCGCTTAACTTTACCTTCAAACTAGCAACAATTGCAGAAAGGGAGGTATTTTTTACGATTATTTTGTGTATATAAGTGTATGATTCATCAATTGTAAAAAACAATTATTGATTTCCAGTTGGTTGGAACCCAGTTATGCACTGAAACAGGAACAGCTGTGTGGGAGGCTTAAAAGTGGATGAGAAGCAGCCAAATTCTACTGAAAATGTGAGCTTGAGGGACATTTTCTAGTCACAATAAGATTTAGAGCAGCAACAAGAAACAAGGTAGTTATTCGGCATCAACAAGGTCCCTCCCAGACCGAGGTTTCAAAGCAGACTTGGGGTTTAAGGTGTCCTGCTCTCTAGGGCTGGGTATTGTGACCAATTCAGCAATTTGAATTGATTCTTACTTTTATGGTTTCGATTCAATATCGATTAGCTATAAATATAACTGCTTTAAAAATGCTTAATATGTTACTAGTGTTACTCTTAAGTTAATGGTCAATATCCTAGTGAATCCCATTAGCTTGTAGGGATGGAAATCTCGGATCATTTTTACAGATTTACCGCATCTTTGAGTCTTGTTCAGCAAAATGAACAAATCTTTTTTTCATTCATTTTAGTAAAATACCAATAAAATGTTACTTCCTCAACACATCTTCTATACCTTTGATCAACGGTAGTTATGTTCTCAAGTCCTTTTCTTCTTTCGTCGTTAACAATGGACAGAATGGCTACCCTTGAAAAAACATAATGATGTACACATACGTAACTGAACGAATCCCTTTCCGTCATGATTCACATCAAAGATTCGTTCAAGAATGACTCATCACTATTAGCTTGATAACTGCCTTCTCAACAAATCTCAAGTCTCAAGCGCATCTCCTGAGGAATAATAGCCTATTTCTCCTGTGCATATCTTCCATATCATCTTTTGGCATAAACTGTGGACGTTAGCGTGCTCCACAGATTTTCTAATCGATTCAACATTTTCTTCATTTTCATGAATGAGATTCCCTAAAACAAACCAGTGTTTCCCCTACCATTAAATGCACTGATGGCATTAGCATTGCCTTCAAATGAACACAAGAATAAAGACTACTACTTTTGAAATTTGAATTTGAGTTCAAATATGGTTAGCCTCGGGCATTTGACAAAACTCTGGCTTCAGAGACACAGCACTTCACAAAGATTACCATAAACCGTATTAGAGCACCATTAAACACCGGTTAACTTGACCACAGAAGATGGCTTATTTGATTTATTGGAGTGACAATCTTGCTCTAAGATTAATTTTATGTCTGTACAGAGCCAGATCACAGGTTATTTACATCCAGGGTCTAAAAACCCAGGCAAATCACCTGAAATGCACTGAATCATCCCCACATCATCCTTCTCCCACCACCGTATTCCACTGTGTTCTTGGGGTAGATACCACGTTATTGATCCATCGCTCAGTGATTCGGTTTGTGTTGGTTTTTGTTTTGCTCATGGTAGAGACACTCGGATATGTATGACATCACTCCATACCAAACCGACCAATCACAGAACTTACAGGGAGCATCCACGCTGAACAAAGTTGCATATTTTGAAAGGCACATGTCAGGCTCCAGCGTAGGGGTCTGTGTGTTGTAGATGTATAAATTAGGTTTAAGTCCTTCCCTAGGGTCTTTAGAAACCTCTTTCTAGTTTTCTGCCACAACTTCCACCGCGTCCATCTTTTCTTGATTAAGCTTCACACTGCAGCTCTTGATTCTTGAAATCTCTGATAAACGTGAATATCAATAAAAAGGCATACACGTTCTTTCAAAATGACATGAAGATCAATAAAGAAAGTAAACTTGATATGTCACAATTGTATTTTGTGATCAGGCATCTGGGAACACGAGCAGAACACGGACTCAAAAGTGATGCATGAACAGAACGTTTCACAGCACACTCAACCGTCTCAGTGCTGTGAATGATTTATTAATTTTCTTTAGGAATGAACCGTTTGTCTCTTGATTTATGTGGTGCATTGTGGGTTCGAATAAGAGGGGAATTTAAAACATAAATTGATGTCCCTTCAAACTGTGCCCTATTTAGCAACGTGGAAGCCGTGTCTGAAGCTGAGCAGGCTCCATGGGATGCGAAAGCTGTTCCCCAAGTTTGGCAGCAGCTTCAAGTGGTCATCCAGGATATCTAATTTTGGAAAAATCCTAAGGCAGCTCAGCAAGTATCCTGCACAGATAGGGCGCCCCATAATGCAATGCAGCAAAGTAATTCTTTCAAAATGTTTCCTCCTTCGAAAAAAAACAGCACTGTTCTGTTAAGTTAATATTTTAAACACAGCCACATTTTTTCTGTAAGATTTTTACCTCAATTAATTAAAACAAATCCAAATAAATTCAAGACACTTTGCATAAAAATATGTTCAAATTAATGTATTCAAATCAATAAAAAGTCGTTTAAAAAGGGATTACAGAGCTGCAGATTTAAAATAGGTTAACGTTGGATTAAGCTAAGAAAAGATAATAGTAATAATACATTTAATTTAAAAAACCTTTAAAGGAACTCAAAGACATACTAATCAAAGGGAAACTATGTATTATGGAATAAACTATGTGGAATAAGACTATTGCAGTCTCTCTGTATATCCACTAACTAGGGGGCGCTGCTGATCCAAGAGATTATGACACCAACACTAAAGAATAATAGAATTGGTAGGAATATTGGTGGTCTACTGGCCGATGTGACAGAGCGGCCGCCATCTTGAATGTTAGATAGCTTATAATACAGTATTAATTAATTATTTTATTAATGTAATATAAGTGTAAAAAAAAATAATGATATTCAACAATATTGGAACTACGATGACGATGCTGATGATAATATAGAAAAAAAGTTTTCAACAATATAAAAGAAAATGTATATAAAATATAGATAAATGGCATTAGAACAACAATAATAATACTACTATTAATATAATATAATAAAGGAATGGGCATTAATTATTATATGATAATATATAACTTAAAGTCCAATTTCACAAACATCTTAATAAAATCAAGGAAAGCATCTGTATATCTGCATTTTCAAAACAAGGGTATGGATGTTTCAGGTTCATCGGAGCAAAAAGAACATTTAATGTCAATATCATTTTTATGCCTTTTCAAAGAACACTTGTCTGGGTAAATTCTAGGAACCGTTTTTCTCTCCCCTGTACCAAGATGGTCGTTATGAGGTGTTTACGGATAAGATACCGGAAATTAATCGAATTGCGTGCTCATCTCAAAAAAATGGGCTGTTACGATTTTATCCTCGTTTTTTTTTTCCAGAAGTTTGCACGTGGTCCATGGCATTCAATTCATTCAGCAACTTGTGTGGAGGATTTTCCAAATCTGTGAACAGGACGTGAAGATTGCAATCTGCCATGTCCGCAAAGGACAGGTCAATCGTGCAGTGGCGACAGCAAAGACATTCGGCAGCACAAACCTGATCCAACAATTGAAATTTCACCATCCAGAAGAACAGAGTGAGCACCTGAAATCTGTTACTGATGCAGAGTCATCATCTCTTTGTCAACCATCGACACAATCTCTCTTTCTAGAAAAACAGCCGGGGTAGTCCAAAAGCCCAAGCAATTACAATGTTGGCGGTGGTCAATGAAATACTAGGTGAAAATTTGAAAATGATTCAGAATACTGGCAGCCCCACGGCACTTGAAATGCAGACCTATCTGTTTGAAGCACAGACACCAAGAATCGACCAGTCGTTGTTGTACTGGTGCTCAAATAATAGCCTCTTTCCTGCGCTTGTTGAACGTTTGCTCAGCTCAGCTTCTCACATGGGAGATGAAAAAAGGAACTCATTTGTGACAAAGCTGAGATGCTTCTTTTTGTAAGAACTACTTTTGAAAAACCAAAAATAAAAGTCTGTTCTGTTAATTATTATTATTTTACATTAAAATGCCTGTTGGCGTACTGTTTAAGTTACTTTTTAAACTGTAGTCAATTTTTTTTTTTTATTTTATTCAATTAATTTCAGATGTCAGTCAATTGGTTCAATAGCCAAAGCCAGTTTAACATGTTAAATACTAAATAAACATGTAAAAAAAAAATAATCAGTGCATCCATAAGAATTAGTCAAGTACAGCCCAAAGTGTGTTGCATGGAGTGAAGCCAAACCGCGAACTTAAAAAATTGTTTCCTCAGAAAGTGCGTTATTTACAAGAATTGTTTCGGAAAGTTTTATAATTTGTAATTCTAGTTAATTTTCAAAGCACTAGATGGGGCCATGTGATTGACGGTTACACTGAGCAGATCAGACTGACTCTCTCTCTGACTGTCATGGCGGAATTCATGTTACACCTGCAGTTGCCTCTTAGTAGCCCAAGGCCAATTTTTTTACCATAAAAAAAGTTTTGTTCTGTTGTCTTCTAGCATCCAATTTTTGGATGTTACAAATACAGTTGCGTCTACAAATACAAATACAAATACAGTTGTTGTCAAATACAGTTGCGTCTTATTTGTAGTGTGATTCACATTTGCATATATAGCAGATGTATTCGGGTAACATACCAGATATATATAAACTACATATATAAGACTCAAAAGATCCAAGGAAATGAGGTGTAAATATTAGATTTTTTTTAATGAAGTAAGTGTAATCCATACCCTAATTCCATTTAACCTCAAGATGCACCTAATTAATCAAATCATTTGCATAAAAAAATAAATTTCACCCAGGGGCATTTGAGAGCCGCTTGTGTAGGCAAATAGTATCAAGTCGGGTTTTTGAGGACTGGGTTCTTTGTTTTATTCCGTGAATCTCTTCAAGAGTTGTCAGTTTTAAAGTTGTACATCTCGTAGCGAGCTTATATCAAACAGACGGGTGTCGCAACACATGGTAAAACTGTCACACTGCAAGTTCTTACAAAACCAGTGATGAAAGAGCGTAAAGGTAAAAATAACCCCGCTCGGGTAAGAGAGACAGGATGTACAGTAGATTTGAATCATTCATGGCTCTTTCAGAATAATTTATAAATGTGTGCACAGCTCATTTCTGGAACATGCTGCGTGTTACATGTTCACTCGCTGTTTACATTGAGTTTTATCTTCCCCACGACTTGAAAATGTTACAAGCCCCACGAAAGGGTTAGGAGTAGGGCTGAACGACATTGGAAAAAAATTGTGATATTTTTTTCCAAACAATATATATTGCGGTATTGAGAGCCTTCAATCCAGGCTAAAGTCAATAATTACATATTAATAATTTCACTAATAAGCAAGCGTAATTTTTTTCCCACAATTTTTCAGATCATTTCTGTAAACGCAAAAGCAAAACATTTTTTAAATAAAATAGCAGCTTTACACCAACCCCATGATTGGTTTATGACAATATAACTTTAAATAAATGTATTTTATTTTTGGTTCACAATCTTTCTTAGCCAAAGTAAAACCGTGCTGGTGTTGGTCATCATAATCAACATATCTTTAGCGATATGAAACGTTATTGTTTAGTTATTTCTTTCTGTCATTCAGAGCCTTTCTGGTAAGGAGTCACACTGGCAAAGGCATCATAAATATTTGTTTTGGTTGACGTCCAGATTTGGCTTTGTACTCGTCGTAAAGAGCTTTGTGATGCTGTTTTAAGTGATCAGACAAATTGGTGGTGTTTCATGTTTTGTGGCCACAACTTTGCCAATCCATCCAAAGTACCTCCGTTTGGTCAACATCCTCCTTTTTGTAGCCGAAATAGTCCCAAATAGATGATTTTGACTTTCTTTTTGATACGAAATCATCTTTTTGTGGCGGATGCTCTTCGTTGCGCATTTTTAGTAGTGAATGTGTGCTGTGAGCGGTGAGCAGCGGCACAGGAACCAATCACTGTGGAGGCACGCGGAACGTACATGTCACCCCCAGCAACACGCCATACACCAAACTCGTGTTTTGCTACATTATGCTACCGTTCTGTTTATACACCATGGGCTTCTACCCCGCACATCATATATTCCGGCGATGTGACTATCGCGCATGCGCACATCGCGATGTCGACGTCAAAACAGAATATCGTTCAGTTAGGAGCACCACAGCTACCAATATTTAAGAATTACTAGATAATTATCAAGAATTAATCATGAATATATATTTTTTTATGATTTATTCTTTTACATATTTATTGGTTAACTGAAACAATAATCTTGTATTAAATATTGCTCCGTATTTGTGTTCACTTTCACACGAATCAGTATTCAGAATGTGCATTGTGCTTTTATCATTCCAGCACTTGTGTGCAAATGTTTGGGCACCCCTGTACATTTTCATGATTTTCCTTAACAAATTTGGTTGTTAAAAAAAATTCAGTTAAATATATCACACATGCAGAGATTTTTGATGACTTGAGAATTGACTTGACATTGTCATAAAATATTTGCGACTCGACTTGGACCCCAATGACTCGCGACTCGACTCGGACTTAAACCCCAATGACTCGCGATTCAACTCAGGCTTGAACCCCAATGACTCGCGATTTGACACAGACTTGAACCCCAATGACTCGCTTCTCAACTTAGACTTAAACCCCAATGACTTTCAACTCGACTCAGGCTTGAACCCCAATGACTTGCGATTTAACACAGAAATGAACCGCAATGACTCGCGACTCAACTCAGACCTGAACCCCTATGACTCGCGACTCAACTCAGACTAAAACCCCAATGACTCGCAACTCGGTCTTGAACACCAAATGACTCGTGACTTGACTCGGGCGCGAACCTCAATGACTCTCGACTTGGACTTGAACCCCAATGACTTGCGATTGAACTCAGACTTGACTACTTTGACTCAGAAAGAAGCAATTCACATTGCGTGAGCCGCGTTAATGGAGAAGGAGAAGAGGATGAGCGTTCGCTTATCTGTAAAAATAAAGACAAACTATTTGTTTTCTGGAAAACGAACCACTTCTTATTTTCAGACTGAGGATTTTAGCCCCGATTTTGACTTTTTGCCCAGAATCGCATACATATTGGGGTTTGTGCAGTTGCAGAGATACAAAGGCTTAGACGGCAACATAAACCGTGGTTTCTTTTTGGTTTATTTGGACCCAGTAAATTACTAAAAAAAAGTCATTTATTTTGATAATAAAAAAAAGAAAATTTGGATAGTAAAAAATTTTGAGAATAAGAAAACTTTTTGATGATAATCTCACTCTTGCACTTGTCATTTTTGATGATAATCTCAGTTTTACATATGTGACCATACACAGTTTTCAAGGCTTCTACTCATTTGGGAGTACAGCTCCTTGTTTTGTTCTCGAGCGCCGCCTTTTCCTGCCTTTCAAGGCAAGAGATGTTTTACCAAACGAGGCCAATCACAGCATTTGACGCACTGCATGAACATTAGCGCTGTATAATTAAGACTAAATATTTACCTTTAGACTATAAAAATATGGACCGCATGACACCGCCTACTGTCATTGGGCTAATATGAATGGAACCATCGTGGTTTCAGAGCTCCGCAGCTGTTCTCTACTAATCATAAACAGGAATTTGAGAGCGACTTCTTTAAATTTGATCAGTGGCGGAGTAATTGATATTTCTCACTGCGTGATGACTGTCAATCACATGGCCCCGCCTAGTTTTTTAGAGGAAAATGGAACCATCGTGAACCACATGAACAACACTATTGAACTTTGACTGCTTGAGTGCCGTGTGACTCGAGTTGGGCTGTCAGAATGCACGTGGAGCTTCTGTGAAAAGGCCAGTCACTCTCCAAACTGCTGCTGTTGTGCTTGTTACCATCTGTCAGTGCTCTGCTGCTGGTTTTTATCACAACAGCAGTGGCAGTCGCGTGAATCTACTTTACCTACTGGCTCTGGTGGTTTGTCTAGGAAACGGTCAAGGCTTCACCTGACATGGACATTCAGATTTCAGCTTTACTTCTGCTGCACTTCTGGATGAACCAAAGTGATCGAGAACAAAGATGTGAGCCATCAGTGACAAATGCTATTTCTACAGTATATTTGTATCATTTATTGGGGGGGCTGAAGCCCCCCTAAATTAGGGCTAACGACGTCACTGCGCTCAATGGTAATCTTTATTTATGATCTGAAGAGAAATGCGTGGGTTTGTAACAGCACAAGTGTAAACGATGACAACACGGTTTAATTTTAAGGTGCGTTAACCGTTAAACCTTTCAGTTTTGCCTCTCAGGTTGATGCTTAATGCACTTCATGTGTTATTAAATCCTAGGAACACTGGTCCAGATCTCAAGTGTTCTCACAGAAACTCCTCTTAACATTTGAACGTTTGTGATATCAGGAGGATCTCAGTTCTCAGCTCGCCTGGGGCTGGCATTGTCCTCTCTGGAGGCTGACTCAATACAGCGCTAGCGTCGAGAAGCAATATGGAGAGAGGCGGGTGTGCGCTCATCCATCACGCTGACATACAGACAGACATTTGTGAACTCACTCTGTCTCCTGGGGATTCCGCCTCTGCCTTTAAGCTTTGGCATCAGCCATTTACTGTCTCTGATGCGGTGACTACTTTAGTAAATGTAGACTAAGGATCGATGGAACAGAAGAATGTGTTGAAGGAAGCTAGAAGTGTTGCATCAGATGAGTAACTTTTTTATTGTGTCTTTTAGACGCCGGTGAAGCTTGATATTGAGGGTTTTTTTGTCTGTTGCCTCCACTTACTTCACTTTAATCAGCTTTTTTTCCGTTTTGATGCTCAGTTTGAACTGCAGCAGATCGTCTTGACCAGGTCTTCACATTGAGTTGCTGCCATGTGATTGGCTGATAAGGAATTTGCATTAATGAGCAGTTGGACAGGTGTACCTATTTAAGTTGCCGATTTCTTAGTTCTTAGCAGATATCATCTTTTTGCTCCCCATAAAAATGATCTAATTTAGATCAATCATTTAATTTTTGCAAATACAGTTTCCCTTCTTGCACAATGGTATTGCATTACCACATTTTTTGAATTATTAGTGGACATTATTCATTCAAACACATGTTTTAAACATGTGGCTGTGAAGCTGCCACAAAGGATTTTTCTGCCAGTACCCGACTACATCCACAATTTGTCTACGTTTATATGTTTAACTCATTTGAAAGATTTTTTTGGGTTGTTTGACCGCATTAATTCTGCTCTCACTATGAGATCACAATCTCATTTTTTGGGATGAATCGAACATTTCAAAATAAAACTCAAAACAAGAAAAAAATATGTCCACTGCACATATGACTGCAGACAGTTATTAAAAGAACTGATTAGGGCTTGAGCACAGAAGGTGTGTAGAACTTTCGGTTAATTTTCTCGCGTCTTTCGGTACATTTTTGAACGCCTGAACGAATCCCAGAATTTTACACTCATCAGAACTAGTGAAAATTTATGTTTGATTGTAGTTTGAAAAGTTAAATATAAGGGATGTGGATGGCATTTCCAAAATTGCAAGAAAGTCAGTTATTTGGAAAAAACTCCAAAAAATGTCCACGTGTAAGTGTCAAACTTTAACAAACTCCTCCTAGAGATTTTATTTGTTTATCTTCATACCTCCTCAGTCTTATTTAAAGGCACATGGGATGCCATTTTTGACTTTGTTAAACTACAGGTGCTCGGCGGCCATCGAAAATCGAAATTTTGCCATAAACAGAAAGTTGCTAATGAGTCAGTCACACAATGTTCGATTGGGTTCAAATTTGGCATGTGCATTAAGAGTCCACGTCCGAACTCATCTCTACAGCAATTTACAGTGTCAGTTATAGCGCCACTAAGTGGCAACATGAAATATCCCATTTATATACTGCTATTTCAGTCTGTGTTTGAAGTTCAAATTTGAAATTTGGAACACCTATGTAAGGGACAAAGACCTACAAAAAATTCAGTTTGTTTCCAAAACCGACTGGAAGTCGCCCATTTAGAATGGTCTTTTTCTTTACTTCTTTTTTTTTTTTTTTAACCTTGTCCCGCTCAAAAGCCATCACATGGGAGAGTAAATGCTTTGCTGAGTTGGACAGTTTTACCACCTGGTGTGGTGTTTTCTCCTCTGGATTGGAGCATTGAATGTATGTAAATATTTATTAGTTGTGGTTCCCGCGAGTCAGTTTACATTAGTTGTGTCAGGACAAGACGGCGTTGGACTGATAAGGGATTGGGTGGGGGTGAGGGTGAGGGTGAGGGGGAAAGGTTCACGAGTAAATAAAAAAAATGGTGAAAGAAAAGAAGAAGAAAAGAAAAAAAATAAATAAATACCTACCTGAACATAACATATAAGTCCTAGTTACAGTTCTTCTTTTTTTGTCCCATTTGCAGTTTCTACACACCACACATATATACAGAGCATCTACCTAGACAAACCATGTCCATTTGTTATAGTTCATGCAGAACAGTTCTTGCAGTGTGTATATTCAGGCACACATACATACGTGTTTAAATATACATACATACACAGCCAATGATCTATGTGGGGTCATAATGATGTTGGGGCAGGAGACCAGAAGAGGGCAGAGAGGGAGGCTGCACCAGGCGCAGCGGAGCCACCCCCCCCAGCCAGAACCCGGCCCGGCCCCGCACCCACCCCGACCAGCAGCCTCAGACCCCCCCCCTCCCCCAGTCATCCATCCATTCATCATTCCATCCATACACCCATTCATACTTTTTTGCCACAAAAATTTAAAACAAAAACATTTTGCCACAAACAGGAAGTTGTTATAAGTCACCCATACAATATTTGATTGGTCCCAAATTTAACAGCTATGTCTGAAAATATCTACTCTATACACTTTTGGTTATAGCGCCACTAGGGGGCCTCAGAAAATAGAACATTTAACATTGATAAGCTACTTTTTTTAACCAATTTTGACATATATGACAAGAATATCACTGTACAGAAAAACAATATTTTGACTCATAAATCTTTAGACTCTGGGTGATCATGACACTTTGTGATACGGTTTCCATTATTTAATTTGCCTATATTTTTCAGTAATTTTAATAATTCTCATCTGAATACATTTTCTAAATACGGATTGGTCATAGTGCATAGTGCAACAAACTGGCCACCGAGAGTAGATGATGCCGGAGGTGCTCAAGCCCTTTGATCACTGCTTGCAGCTTTAATTTCAAAAATAGTTTGGTTTGATTTATATTAACATTTCTCTTGACTTGAGTGCATTCAGTTATGTGCATCATATGATGTGAAATGCTTTTTTAAGACCCAGAATGGAACAAAAGTATTTTTTTAGGTTAAAGTAGATAAGAGAGCACTCTGTTACGAGGTTTAGAGCTGTATGTGCGTATGTTTTTTTTTTTTACATAATTTTCTTTAGTACAGCCCGAGCTTCTATTTTTAGCATATATTTTTTATTATATTACAAGTTCAAGTTCATTTATTTATATAGCGCTTTTCACAACAGACATTGTCTCAAAGCAGCTTCACAGTGAACCAACAAGTTTAAACTCAGAAAAGAGAAAAAATTAATTAATAAGTGGTGTATATGTCCCTGATGAGCAAGCCTGGGGCGACTGTGGCAAGGAAAACTCCCTTTTAGAAGAAACCTTGAGAGGAACCGGACTCAAAAGAGAAACCCATCCTCAACAGCAGTGTGATTTATATAAACTATAGTATAAACAGATCATATAGTATTATAAACAGATAATATAGTATAAACAGATGATGACTGTGTCAGGTGTAGGTACAGGGGGCGCCGGAACATCTCCAGGTGAATCTGGTTGTTAGGGTGAGGAGCTGGTGGGTGGAGCCTCCGGGGCGCCGGAACTTCTCCAGATGAATCTGGTTGTTAGTAGTGCTGGGCGATATGGAAAAATCATATATCACGATATGGATTATTTTATATTACGATAACGATATATATCACGATATGCCACAATAAAGTACGTTTTCAGTTATTCTCTGAAAAGTTTGACAAAAATATCATTGCATACTTTTTTTTGCAAATTTATTTTGAAGTGACATTTAGCTGAACTGTCACAAATGAGAAAAACTACATTTTAGTGCAGCAATGTAAACGTATCAAATGACAACAGATGTGGTGGAGGTAGAGCTACAGTAGCCTTCACATTTTTTAACCACATCATAGTTATTTAAATAGTATTATCAAAATAAACTATTTAAAAAAATAAAATAATGGACCACACTGCTGGGCCCGGCATGCGTTATATAAGCGAGGCAACTCGACATTACTGAAGTGCTTACGACTGGGCATAACGTACCTCGGGTCAAGCACTTTGACGAGGTCTCGGAAGCTACCCTTCTCAGCTGCATACACGGGGATCATGCCTTTACAACAGTAATGCAAGATGGCACATGTGATTTCTTTATGGCGCTGGGACGTTTTTTCATACGGTGTGCATTTTATGAAAGACTCTTTAATTTTAGGCTGGCTATATTTTTTCTAGCCCCTTGCCCGGGCTGTTTCACAACTTTCTTTACGTCGCATTTCTTCGATTCTCCAGTATTCTTTTTCGTGAACCTTCTTCAAGTGGTAAAAGAGGTTTGTTGTGTTAGCGTAAAACATGTCGCAACAACGTAAAGAGTCACGTCGCAAAATCACAAGATGGAGTTTCTTTGCGAAAAAGTTCATTTTTATTCTTGATTACCACTTATATATAAGATATTATCATACATTTGTCATAGCCTATTTAATGCAATTTTTTTTAGTAATTGATAAAATTAGGTTAGAAACGATAGAAGAGAAATAGGACGATAGACACTTTTCTATCGTCCTAGTTGTTAGGGTGAGGAGCTGGTGAGCGGAGCCTCCGGGAGTCTCGGTATGACTATGGAAAAGAAGAGTGGAGCGGAATTAGCATAGCTGCTGTTTATTATATTTATACAATTTAATGTAAATTTGAAGTTATTCGAGGTGATTATGTATAGGCCTTGCTAAAAAGATACGTCTTTAATCTACACTTAAACTGGGCGAGTGAGTCTGAGCCACGGACGCTGTCAGGGAGGCTATTCCAGAGTTTAGAGGCTAAATGTGAGAACGCTCTACCGCCTTTAGTGCTCTTTGCTATTCTAGGAACTACTAGAAGTCCAGAGTTTTGTGATCTTAAAATGCGTGTGGGGTTGTACCGTGTTAGGAGGTTTGATAGATAACTGGGCGCTAATCTGTTTAGGGCTTTATAAGTCAATAGCATTATTTTGTAATCAATGCGAAATTTGACGGGTAGCCAATGTAAAGACGATAAAACTGGGGTTATATGGTCATATTTTTTTGTTCTAGTTAGTACTGTGTAACTTTTTTATTAATGATACTGAACAACCGCCTAGTAATTAGGGCTGCAACAAACGATTATTTTGGTAATCGATTAATCTATCGATTATTAGACCGATTATTCGATTAGTCATCGATTATTTCAATGATTAATCAGTAGCCTTTGAGCGATTATTCTGCTTTTTCAACTAGTTAAAATAATGAGTTACAAATATTCTAACTAATAAATAAAATAAGAAAATCACTTCAGCTTTTGAAATAGTTGTTTTAATGAACTTTGAGCAAACTAAACATGTCATTCTCTTTAAGTTTTCTGATTCTGTTACACTCAAATTACACACAAATGCTCTCTAAGCATTGTTTACATGTTTTGTTCTAATTCAATAGAAAAAAATAAATAATCAGCTGCATTACAGACAAAAAGAAAGTTGAATGTGAACATATCTTGACAGCAGCATTAATAATTGTTGGTTTACCACTCGTTTTAGTTCATCAAAAGTAATATCCCAGGGAAATACACAGTTATGAAACTAGATATTTGGAGGGTGATAATCTAATAATTCTTAGAAAATCTGGCAACATTTCAAAATGTAAGAAACAAATAAAGATAAGTTTAGAATCAGCATAAGATAATGAATGGTGTGAGAAAGAAATGCTTTGGTGTGTGTCTTCATTTTATTTCTATTTTTGACTCTTAAAGCTATTAAAATGAACATTCCCCATTGTGGGACAAGTTTTTTTTCCCATAATGTGAATGGATCTATATAGCTTTTTATTTTATACCAACGATTTTTACTTTGTTTAATCCTTCTTTTTACGTTAAATGTTAATTATTCTAATGAATACGCAAATAAAATATAAACATCTAAAGTTTGTATAATGCTGTACATTCATAAATTATTACAATAATCACTGCTGTAAGCAACTTGCTTTAGGCGATTGCATTCTTTTAAACAATATTTATAGTTGAACAATGTGTTACAAGTAAATTTGACATCTACGCGGCATATAAGCAAAATAAAAATCAAAACGAGTAAACATTTTATTTGAACTCTCATTGGTTTAGTGTCTGTGTAATCACGTGATTGAACGCGCGTTCACGCAGAGGGGAGTCGAAAAAGGGCACAACACCGGGATGCTTCCTCGTGCTAAAGCATGCACGTTGTGCTCCCGTGAAAAGCAAGTTCCGCCTTGTATGTATTACACACGACAGTATTTTTGGTTAAGTTTAGTAAAACTTTCCCACACCTTACTCGTTCGGATTCGTTTGATCTCATCATAATTCGCGCTGAGTTTCCTTCTACTGCAGTAGCATTCGGGAGGGCTGCATCACACTCTAGCGCTACGCGACACATGACCCTTACATTAGGTCACATGACATCAAACGACTACTCGACAACAAAAATATTTGTTGACAATTTTTTATTGTCGACAATGTCGACTAATCGTTTCAGCCCTACTAGTAATGCATTACAATAATCTAGTCTCGAGGTCATGAATGCATGGACGAGCTTCTCTGCATCAGATAACGATAACATGTTTCTAAGTTTTGAAATATTTCTGAGTTGAAAGAAGGCTGTTTTTATGATATGACTGATGTGATTTTTAAAAGATAGGAATTACACAATAATTCCACAAGTATTCCAAGTATTATGTTTTGTCATTTTATTATATTGTATTATACTTTATCGTACTATACTGTGGTGTATTATACTATACCATTCTGTACTATATTATACCGTACTATACGCCATTATTCTGTACCATACTCTACTATAATACACTGTACCACACTATATTGTGCTATACCATATCTTATTGTACAATACTATATTGCATATATACTGTACTGTACACCAATAAATATTCATCTAAATCCGGGTCCTACTATTTTGTAGTCTGAATCAGGGTGGTTCACAGACATAGATATTTTACATTTACATTTATGTGTTTAGCGGACGCTTTTATCCAAAGCGACTTACATTGGGAGTAAACATCAAGCAGTTTGGTACAAAGTGGATTGATCAGAAGACATACACATAGAACACTTTCAAGCTAGTACAGAAAATGAATTCAAATCAGTGCTTCAGAGGTTTTGGGGGGTTTTTTGTTTGTTTGTTTTTAATTTTGTTTTTTAATTAAGTTAAGTTAGTAAGATATTTTAAATACAATTGACAAAATAAATATTTAACATATTGTTAAACCAATCTGGTTTTATTAAAAAAAAAGAAAAAAAAAAAGGAAGAAGCTCTTGGCTCTTGGCGCCCATGTGACACCTCTGCTGTGACCAGGTGTCTCATTAAAGAGCATGCGGGTTTTGATCTGTAAAAAAGGAACCAGCAGCAAATTGAGGAGAGACCAAAGCTCACAGCTTGAGAGGACCACTGGTAGGAAAGAGACTCTTTCAAATATGTGGATGCACTTTGTTTGTTTGTACATTTATTGTCATGTTTGTTTGTATAGGTTTATATCCTAAGCCCTGGCATGTCCTGGGAACAGCCACACAAATAAAACCAATCTTTGAGTACAAATTTAATTTCTCAAGATGTGAAGGCCTTTTTCAAGTTCGGGCAGTTTGGTCAAAGTCCTTAAAGATCTTGACACATATATAATTAATCTTCTTCTTCTTTTCCTTTCAGCTTGTTCCCAGTTTAGGGGTCGCCACAGCGAATCATCCTTTTCCACCTAACTCTGTCCTCAGTATCCTCTACTCTTGCACCAACTACCTTCATGTCCTCTTTCAGCACATCCATATATCTTTGGTCTTCCTCTTGACCTCTTGCCTGGCATCTCCATCTCCAACATCCTTCTACCAATATAACCACTATCCCTCCTCTGCACATGTCCAAACCATCTCAATCTGAGCTGTCCCTCTAATGTGCTCGTTCCTAATCTTGTCCATCCTCGTCACTCCTAAACTGAACCTCAACATCCTCATCTCTGCCTCTTGTCTCTTCCTCACTGCCACAGTTCTTTCCTTTGATTCTTGCTGACACTCTTCTGTCACACAACACCCCTGACACTTTTCTCCACCCACTCCAACCTGCCTGCACTCGCCTCTTCACCTCTTTTCCACACTCCCCGTCACACTGGACTGTTGACCCCAAATACCTAAACTCCTGCACCTTCTTGACCTCAGCCCCCTGTAACCTCACTGTTCTATTTCCCTCCCTCTCATTCAAACACATGTATTCTGTCTTACTGCGACTGACTTTCATTCCTCTTCTTTCTAGAGCTGACCTCCAACTGTCCAGGTTTTCCTCCACCTGCTCTCTGCTCTCACTACAGATCACAATGTCATCTGCAAACATCATTGTCCACGGAGATTCCTGCCTGACCTCATCTGTCAACCTGTCCATCACCATAGCAAATAAGAAGGGACTCAAAGCTGATCCTTGATGTAGCCCCACCTCCACTTTGAACTCCTTTGTATGACCTACAGCACATCTCACTGCTGTCTTACTTCTCTCATACATATCCTGAACTACTCTGACGTACTTCTCTGCCACTCCTGACCTCCTCATACAGGACCATAGCTCCTCTCTCGGTACCCTGTCATACGCTTTTTCTAAATCCACAAAGACGCAGTGCAGCTCCTTCTGACCATCTATCTATATATATATATATATATATATATAATTAATGATCACCCCTAATTAATTGTCACTATTTCCCTTTTATATTCCAATCACATTTAAAAAGCATTGAGCTTTAATGAACTGGGTGAAGGGGGTTATGGGAAATGGAGTGTGTGGTCTCAGCCAAGGCCTCCTCCTTCAGCAGCAGACTGGTACATAACACTTAAAATCGGTTCGCTAGATTCAATTCATTCCTTTTCTGATGCGTGTCATTTTTGCATCTAATCTTTTCACGATGAGCTTTATTAAAGGTTTGGGGATTAATTTATATTAAGCTGTTTCTCATTAAAATGCATTGAATACTTTATTATGCTGTGGTTTTTAAAAGATTCTACCGCTACACTCTGTTCCTGCAGATCATCAGGGGAGCATGCTTTCTGTCTGTAACATTTGAGCATTGCAGAAAAACATATTGTATGCATAGTAACCGTAGATGCCCTTGATTCAGACAGGTATAGAAGAGGGCTTGTTCTTAGAATCTGTGAGGGGTAGGCGCTTAGTTTAAGTACTCTAGAAAGAGTTTCTTAACCTTTTTGACACTGGGGCCCAATTTTCCCCGTACAATGTGATTCAAGGCTCATTCAAATAACTTGTTAATGTAAATTGATCCACATCTTGTTTGATTTGTGTTTAATAATGAAATCAAGTCATTTTATGGTTTATTAAAGTAGAATCTTTAAAGTATTCTTTAAATTAAAGTAAAAGAAAACAAAAATATTTTCACGAGAACCGTTGATAAATAAAATTGTGTGGTAATAAAGCAAGCACACTTAAAATAAGTTTAAAATGAAATAAACTGTAAATGACACTTAAATAGAGTGCAGCCTGCTGATGAACTTGACAAATTAGTGTCTTACCTTTTGTACCATATGTCTCTCTCCAAATCTGTGATAAATTAACAACAGTCTGTTTTTTAACATGCTACAAATCACATTTCATGTTCACCTCTTAATGAGAGACCTGGGCCTGTCTCTTAGACATGATCAAATCCAGTCTGGGTGGAATGGGGGGAAAGGCTCACTCTTGGGGTAGCCTCCAAAGATGCTCTGAGTCTGCTGCGAGCTTTGGTCTTAGTAAGACTCCAAGATAAGTTGGAGTTCAAGAAACAACGGCAGTCCAACGGCTCTTTTATTAACCTCTGTATTGGAGCGAGAACAGCAAGAACAAAACGGCGAAGCCGGCTCAACTCAACTGAACCAAAACAACAATATCCCCATAACGTAAGCTCTGACCGAAATAGACTGTTTTAAAGTTAACGTTATTAACAGAGAGAACATTGGTACGTCTTACCATAAATCGGATCTCTCTGTGTTTGCCCGGGAAACTGCAGAAGCGCGAGGCATGGTGCGTCAGCAATCATTGACGCTTGCAAGGAGTACACCCAATCTTCCAAATTAATTTTATTATTAATATAATTTATTATTTGTTTTTAATGTCCTCTGATGGATTTGAGTGTGGTTTAAAAGGTAAAAAAAAAAAAAAGTAAAACGAAATAAGGCAAAGAGCCACATGCTAATTTGGCTGAGGCTCTATTGGCGCATAACACAACGCCTGACTGACGCCTCACTCCTACCAAGTGCTAGGAAGCGCCATTCAGGTCCCGCGGCCCTCAGGTTCAGAAAAGATTTTTTTTCACGGCCCACTAGTCGGCGCTCGCGGACCGAGATTGGGCTGCGGCCCCATGGTTAAGAAACACTGCTCTAGAACCTCATTTGGGGTTTAACAGAGGTGTGAGGGATCTGGTTACTTGTTATCTTGATTAGTGAACGACACATTAGATGTTGAACCCCTGGCATCGTATTTCTGTGACACTCTTGGGCATTCTGACTTTGCTGAGCTTTAGTCTCATTCTTACAGCAACAATTCTGTTACCACTATGTTCCCGATTCATCTCCTGTAAGACGAATTGATTCAAGGACATATCTTGGGTACAGCAGGTCAATGGGGTTCATATCCGGAGACTGGCCACTATCAGTCTCAGTCAGAGCAACCGATGACCCCCCCCCCCCCCTTTGTAGTCTGAAAGAGCTGTTTTGACCTGGTCCAGTGTTTACTTGTGTTCGTCGGAGTGAAAGCGCAGCATGCTGACAGCAGGAGCGTGGGAAAGCGTTTAGGGCATTGGCTGCTCGAACACGCTTGCTCACTCTTTACAACATAGCTTATGTCACTCCTGTTGACCGTGGCTGCGGTTCATACAGCATAAAACATTATCTGCTATTGAAGTTAACTGAGGAAAAGATACAAGCTTCAAACTGATGCTCTCGGTGTAACTAGAGTGCAGAATGATGCTTTTTACTTAATAGAACTTCGTGTTCTCATAGTGTTCACACTTTCAAATCTGTTCAGATCCTTTTTCAAGTAATGAATATCAATACTATATATTACAGATACTATAGACAATGCTGTACATTACTATACTATAATGCACCACACCATAGTAGATTGTAGTATACTACTGTACGGAATTTAGTTTTTACCATTCAGTTCTGTGCTTTACTACACTGTATTACAATGTCATTACACATGTTGTACATTACTGTTACGTCCCTCTATTTATTTGGTTAGGGGGTACTAATAAATAAGGGAATTTTAACATTAAAATTGAAATTAAATGTAATGAACCAGATGTTTATTAGGGGTGTAACAGTTCATGGTATGTATTGAACCGTTTCGGTGCGGCCTGTTCGGTTCGGTACACTTGAGTACCGTTTTGGTATTTTTATTTTTTTTATTAAATAAAATAAATGTATTATTAGCGCGATATTAAGCGCAGTGGAACATTGTTCCTAGGCGAGTTTCCGCACGGACGCTATTGAGTGAAGCATAGTAGCGCTGCACGAGTAACTGAGAAATGGCAACAGCGAAAGAGAAGCCAGAGCTTGAAGACCCTCCCACCTCACTACGGTCTCCTGTTTGGGAACACTTTGGCTTCTCTGTTAAAATACATAACGGGGATAGACGAGTGGATAAATTTAAAGTTGTATGCCGACATTGTTCCACGGAGATCGGGCAGGCAACACATCTAACATTTTCTACTGCTGGAGATATTGTCACTGCAACCAGATCTGTGCTCTCTTCAGAAAATGTGGATAGGTTCATCTTTTTAGCCAAAAACTTAAAACTTGAATAGTTAGTTTTGTTGATATACAAGCTGAAGCTGTTGCTAGTGTTAAAAGTTTTCAGGTCCTAACTAGTTGCAGTATTTAATTTTTTATTTTAATAATATGTATTTCTTTATAAAGAGTGCAATTTATTTAAAATATCACCCAAATGTGTCACTTTTATTTATTTTATGCAAGAATTCTATTGTGTATTGGCAGCTTTTCAAAAATAAAGATTTTGTAAGTTCTTATTGATTTGTACCGAAAATTAACCGAACCGAGCTCTCCAAGACACTGTACCGAACCGAATACGATTTTAGCGTACCGTTACACCCCTAATGTTTATGGAAATAAAGATGGAAAAATGGCAAATACTTTACACAGAGAATTTATTATCTAATACCACTAATTACAAGCCCCAAACTATAAATAAATGTGCAGACAAGAATCAAACAAAGAAACTCCATCCCTAGCTAAACAAGAAATAAGGGTGAAGGTACTTCGTTCCCCTCACCCACTATCTATCCCTAAACAGAAATAAAGACAGCAAATCACAGAACCAACAAAACAACAAAACTTCTACCTGTGTTCTAAACAAACTGATCTTATACAACAAAGTGACTTTTTATCTCTCACAAACAATACACTTGCTGCCGGCTACTCCCACTAAACTGCCCTCCTCTCCAGACGGGAAGTTGTTATAGTTATACTTATTTACAAAGACAAACATTTTAAGAACTGACAAGCTTAAAAATTTGAGTTCACGTATATTAAAAGACATTTCCTCAGTTATCAGAAAGTGGAACTTTAGCTATCTTTAATGCAGCATCTTTACCCAGCATTTCCTCATGATATCTATGCAGGCCGGCAGCAGAAGCTCCTCTCCTGTGGAGTGTGGTTTTTTTTATTTTGCAGCTCGATATGGCAGCTAAAAATGAGGCTCGAAGTGCTTTTTGTGGGATGCTGGATAATACCTGTTATTTTTTGTTGACGAAGATACTCTTCTTTTTTTAGAAGAAAAAATGATCGACTTTTGTTGACAAATGCCGAATGTTTTGTTGTCAAGTTTTGAGGGTTTCATGCTAGCACTTGCAAGCTTTTCTAAGAATAAAAGACGTGACAGCACGTGACAGTTCAACACATATGAATCGGACTCGGTTCGTTCATTGAATGCTGATTCAGATTGTTTAGGCTCATGTGTTTTAACCCTAATGATTCATTTGAAAAACAGAATCGTCTCTAAAGAGTCGTTCGATCATTATCGTGCTGGTTCTGATTCAGCGTAACGTTAATATAGATGCAGCTAAGTGATTTTGCGCGACCCACCATTCCTCACCATGCGACCGTGACCCACAGTTTGAAAACCTCTGCTATACTAGACTGTACTGAATTAGATTATACCCTAAAGTACTGTTCTATAGTACACTGTACTACGTCATTACACATACCATAACCAATCCTGTACATTACTATATTATAATGCACCAAACCATACTAGACTGTACTACACTGTTACAAATTAATATACCTTACAGTTCAGTATTGTACTGTACCTTACCATATTATACTATAATGTACTATTCTATATTGTAATGTTCTATACTATATTGTGCAGTACTATACTATACTGCTCCTTACTGAACTATAATGTACCATTATATACTGTACTATACTATATTGTGCTGCACCATACCATACTATACTGTATTCGACCATACCGTACTATACTGTACTATATGTTGTTGTACTATATTCTATTACCATATTTTTCGTCATATAAGACGCACCCAATTTTAAATGAGGAAGATCTAGAAAAAAAAGATTCTGAACCAAATACTGTAGTAAAATGTTTTATATCAACTGTGTAGAAGTTAACAGCCAAACATGTAACATGAACAGACAGTAAACAGTAAAAGTAACAAAAAAAAGGCTGTAATGTTTTTCTTTGCCCCCACGCATCACTCTAAAGTCCACCATTCGTTATCACCATCACTGTTCCAGTGCAACATTGTCACTACATTACTAATAATAGCTAGTAACATTGTCACTACGTTACTAATAATAGCTAGTAACATTGTCACTACATTACTAATAATAGCCAGTAACATTGTCACTACATTACTAATAATAGCTAGTAACATTGTCACTACATTACTAATAATAGTCAGTAACATTGTCACTACATTACTAAATATAGCTAGTAACATTGTCACTACATTACTAATAATAGCCAGTAACATTGTCACTACATTACTAATAATAGCTAGTAACATTGTCACTACATTACTAATAATAGCCAGTAACATTGTCACTACATTACTAATAATAGCTAGTGACATTGTCACTACATTACTAATAATAGCTAGTGACATTGTCACTACATTACTAATAATAGCCAGTAACATTGTCACTACATTACTAATAATAGCCAGTAACATTGTCACTACATTGCCAATAATAGCTAGTAACATTGTCACTACATTACTAATAATAGCCAGTAACATTGTCACTACATTGCTAATAATAGCTAGTAACATTGTCACTACATTACTAATAATAGCCAGTAACATTGTCACTACATTACTAATAATAGCCAGTAACATTGTCACTGCATTACTAATAATAGCCAGTAACATTGTCACTACATTACTAATAATAGCTAGTAACATTGTCACTACATTACTAATAATAGCCAGTAACATTGTCACCACAGTACTAATAATAGCCAGTAACATTGTCACCACATTACTAATAATAGCCAGTAACATTGTCACTACATTACTAATAATAGCCAGTAACATTGTCACTACATTACTGATAATAGCTAGTAACATTGTCACCACATTACTAATAATAGCCAGTAACATTGTCACCACATTACTAATAATAGCCAGTAACACTGCCACCACATTACTAATAATAGCCAGTAACGTTGTCACTACATTACTAATAATAGCCAGTAACATTGTCACTACATTACTAATAATAGCTAGTAACATTGT